>JAPMOR010028845.1:0-51391 GCA_026543865.1 Argiope aurantia
TTTGGAGATCAGCTGGTTCACCAGGATTAATGCCTCGCTAAATTTTCAATCAAATATTTTATGTAATTTGTTTTTAATAGCCCCTTCAGCATAATATTTCTAATTTTGATAATCATAAAACACATATTTTTATAAACGAAACTTTTTGCCGTTCTCTTCATTGTACTACGTATCTCTCTCATTACCTGAAATTTCAAAATGAAACGGAAGTGATTAGACGGACTGATGAATATTTTCAAAATCCCATTGAAAACTATTGGAGTGATTTCGTTAACAAAATGCAAAGTAAGGCATAGAACTGTGATCCGCTATCAGAGATAAATGGAGTCCTTGACTGTGCCAGACTATGTCAACAAGGTTATTTAATATTTAGTTCCAGATTATGAGTTTGTTGTTATCTTTATACCCTTAAACTTTAGATCAGAACAATGTTTTATTTTTTGAAATAAAATGCTCCCAGGTATATTTTGTTAATATTTCTTATTTCAATTTTAAAATTTTATTAAAATACTTTATATAGTTCCTATTATATAATATTTTTAGTATAGTATCAGTAGTATTATATGTTGTTGTTGTTTCTTATGGCACTTGCCATGGACAAGCCCGCTGTTTGAAGACAACCGATTTAAGCCAGAGGGGAGTGCCTCTTGTTTCTATAATAGCGCCATCTAGGGCCAAGAGAACGACTTAGCTACACACATCATAACCCTTTTTACGTGGCGGACTTCATCTACAGATCGTAATTTAGACCTGAATCAGAGAACGATCACCCCTGATCCAGTACCCCCAGTGGTATTACTCTCGACATGGAGGACTCTGTGACCACTACAGATTTATACGCGCGTCAGTCACCAGGCGCGCGGGGAATCTTCGGCCGGCGGGGTTCGAGCTCGCAACCTAGGGGTCGCGAATCCGACGCTCTACCAACCAGGCTATCCCGGCCTTATAGTATTATATAGTATAGTATCTTTATATAATATTTTATTAAAATACTTATATATTATCTATAATTAGAAAATGTTAACTTTTCTTTAATGTAAATCGTTGACTGCAGGTTGGTTCGATTCTCTGGAAACGCCAGTCTCATCCGAAAGCACCACCGCCTCCCCCTCCTCCGGCGGATCGCCCGCAACCCGAAAGGATTTCCCCTCGTGGTCCAACTCATCTACACACAATGGGACCAGCTCAACAGGTAGGAATTCATTGCATTTTAATTTGTTAAAATGACAACTTTCGAGTAATCGGATGACTTGGAAGTAGTCTTTCCAAGTACGATATTTTTTTAATATTATTTTCTTCCTTCTGTATCTCGCACTTGATATTTTTAAAATCTGTTCTATTCAGCTCACATGCAGGATCATTTTTTGTCGCATCTTTCTTTCTTTAAATTATTTGCTCAATGCATGATTGTTATGTGACTACTTCTTGGTAAGAGATGCTGAATAAGAAATGCTTTTTCAGAATTTTATTAAATTTTTAAATTTTTTTCTCAATATCTGCGGAATATCGCACATAAACCACGTTTGCACCATTTTATAATTTTTTTTAAAAAAATAGCTTTAATTTCTGTTTAATTTTAATACATTTACCATGCGTATGTTCAGACTTTCCAAAGTTTCATTGGCCCTTGACTGTTATCTTGTTGCTACTGAAGATTTGGAAAAACACAATTTAGATTTCGAAAAGGTTTTTCGAAAGTTAGAGGACCACGAAATCAAAATTAATTTCCACAAATGCGTTTTTGTTCCATATGGGAACATCTAATAAATTTCCACAAGATGATAAAAAGGGGGGATTAAAAATGGGGCCTTTAAAAATATTCAATAACTTTTTCATCATTATAATAAGAGCCACACTACAGTATTGTTTTGTATTTCATATAATTGTGCTTTTTTTTTTTTTTTTCATTTGCGTGTTTCATATGTGCAGGTTTTTTTATTACTATAAATTGTGTATCGTAAATAAATACTTCTGATTTATTTCCTTTTTCATTCTTGATCATTTAAAAAAAAAAATTATTTTCTCGTGTCTAACACGATGCGTTTCGTTCCTGCCTGTTCTAGCATTTCATGTAGAACAAGGTATTTTAAGTATTTTTGCACTAAACGTACAGATTATTGTTTCGTGCGTACATCCTCTTTTTATATAAGCATAATATTATTCTATTTCATATGCGCATTTATATTGCCACTGTTTTCTATACCAGCTAATATCAACTGTATCTCAACAATTTCGGTAGTGCTTCGAAAGATCACCGACTGATTCAAGGACTAACTTTTCAATAATCAGAATAATAAGAATCCGCAATAAAAGTTTCTATTCAAAATTATTAATTTCGCTTCTGTATTAGTCACAGGCCATCTTTAGGCTATATTGTGTGTTTCCCTAACAAATTCTTTATATATCGCATCCATTGAGTGGGCTTTCTAAATTCTTTAACATTTCATCTCTCAAAAACGCAAGGTTTTTAATTCACAATTGCATATTTCAAATTGTCATCATTATTATTTATTGTAAAATGCATTCTTGTTGCTAATGAATTTAGAAATTTTAGTCTACATTTGGTGCGACGTAAATTTTTGTCTAGATTCTTTGTGATGCCAGAAACTGGCGGCCGTGCGTTTTATACAGTATTTAAATGGTGTACACATATCTATTTTAGGCGTTTAACTTAAAGATAAAAATATTACTTTTTATAGACTTAAAAAAATGAATATGTGATTTGAGAAATTGCGGCAACTAACATAATCCATATAATTTAGAATTACCGGAAGATTTTTAAATAATTGATTGACTTCACATACAGCTTTCCTGGGCAACTTCTAAATTTAAGGGGTGGGGGACTATGCAATTGTGGAAAAAAATAGGGAAGCTAATAACTACGACCGTGGTTAATTGAATTATCTTAGAAGCATTAGCATTAACTATTATCGCACGCGGTGTCATTTCGAATTCGATATACATCGATAACCAAATTTGAAAATTAAAATAATGATAGAGTGAATTATTCATTAAAACCTACCCAAATGAATCAAGTTTTTATTATTTCGATTAAATTGTTCTCTATAGGTGAGAAGCTGAGACTGCTATCATTCATAAATATAAAATTTTTATTTCTGATTTTTAACTTGCAGTAAAGTTCAGTAAGTTTGGCTATTATATATATAATTGAATTAATTCCAGTAAGAATAATACTGAAAATATTCTAGAAAGCCGCTTCGGGTGTGCTCTATCTCGCGCAACTGATCTGTGTGATTTTTTTTATAACAATTTGTACTTTGCATTTCGGATCACTCCGTATCCTGAATGATCGACGATTCTTTCATCTTTCTGCAGAGTGTACGGAAGTGCCGAAACTGAAGAATTCGCAGCCGAAGTATTTAAAGGATATAGCACAAAGAAAGATTTGCAAAAGGTAAGAATCATCAGCTCTCGCTAAATATCTTTTAGAAAATCATATTTGATATTTGAACCTGTGGTCACTTTTTGTCAGATTTTATTTAAACATCGCATAAAATCCTGAGTGGAATGAATTTAAATCTACTTTTAGATGATTTGGTTACTGATATAGTGAAAACAAATTATTCCAGGGCACTGGATAGTACATCATTTCTTAGTTATTCTCGTAAAATCTATAAATATTATAAAAAAATTATTCTTGTATTATAAAACCAATAGTTCTGCTTTAGTTTTATTCTGGCATGGTTAATAAGCCTTGGAACTGTTAATTTCTCACAAAGTATTAATTGCATATTTCAAAATCATATGAAAAAATTTGGATTTCTTAATCATAAAATGATTGACTTTTCTAATAAGATTTTTTTCTGGGGAGATCCGAAACTTTGTAGCTTTATTTGGGACCCATACTATTAAAGCAATTGTAAAATTCTTCTGAGCCTTTTTTTTATAGGGCGAATCCTATTTGTTCTGTTGTCATATCTTTTATTTAGCTTTAAAATCATGAATGTATATTTTTCTATGGTATTAATGAAGTATTTAACTGTATTCATTTTGTCTTATGATGTTGGGAATAGAAGGCTATTTCAGAATATTTTAAGTCAATTTTATTGCAATCAAAAATTTTTTTACACAAATTTTATAATTTTTTTATAAATATTTTGAAGCTCTTGATAGTTTCCATATGCCTTTTAATGTTTTTATATTAAATACCTTCAACTTTTGAATTATTGAGCGATTCATTTTTTTTATTTAATGCTTATATTGCTTTGTAAAATGCAAACATTTTTGTGTGTTTACTTTGTAATTCATTCATTCTTATCTTTTTGTATTTATCCTTATTGAAGTGCATTTTAAACAAACAGGAATGTTTCCATTTTGAATGCACGTTAACAATGACTTTTGATTTCGGAGAAATGGCACATTTCTGTAAGAATTCTTCATTATAAAAACTAATTTTGTTCCACTAAAAAGCAATTTTTAAAATGGGTGTCATGAAATTTTCCTGAAAATTCAAGTAATATGTTATCGATAACTAAATGAAGGTGGCATCTATTGAAGTATTTGCCATTAATATCTATTTCCACACTTTCAGAAGATTTAAATCCCCTTCTCCAAAGAAATGCTCTTTCTCTCTCAGGTGCGCGAATTCTACCAGCGACAACAAGGTGTCACTCGCCACGCAGCTCAGTCTCACGCCCAGGCGCTGTACAACATTGCGCGGAACATCCACTGGCTGAACAAGCACAGAGAATCCGTCCGTGACTGGCTGCTGACCAACGTGTACATGCCCTGGAGGGAGATTCGCCTACCCCGACACATCTTACCCACCCACTATGACCTGCTGCTGAGTCCGAACATCTCCGCGGAGGTGTTTGAAGGAGAAGAGCAGATCCGCATCAACGTCACCATGGAGACGGACTATCTCTTGGTACACGAAAGCGGCCTAAAGATAAACACTTCGCGGCTGACTTGTGAAACTGACCCAAAAGACATTCCCATCGTCGAGGAGTTTTCTTACAAGAGGAACGAGTACCACGTGATTTTGTTGAAAAAGAAGATTCCGGAAGGAATGTATCTTCTGACATTGAAATTTTCTGGAAAATTTTCGACGAGTGGCACAGGAATGAACCGGTACGAATACCGGCATCGGGAAACTGGACTAACCAGGTGAGCATGCATTGTACCCAGAGGGAATTCTGGCTAATTTAAAAATTATTCTTTGATTTTAATCAAACTTTCAAAGTAAATTTAAAAACAATTTTTAAACATTTCTTTAAAAAAAAATCTAAATGATAACATTTATTACGATCTAATCACTCGGGATTTTCCGCTGCTGTTATAAGTTAAGTTGCTGTCTTCAGGCATTTTCACTTTTACTTTTATTATATAGAATAAGCATCTTTGAATATGCTACTTATCTTTAAACATTATCTATTAAAAACTGTTTTGTTTACTGCAAGAACTGATTTCGTCTCCTATTTCACGACTTTAATGCACCCAGATGGTAAAACAGGTGTCTTTTAAATTGCTGTTATGGCACATATGATATCTTCATTATTGCAAATACCATGTTATATTTCATTTCATTTTCATTTATTTAATTCCGTTGATAACATATTTGCAAAATAGGATGAAATTTTTATTTCTTATTTATATATGATTACTATTTGTCAAGTTAAAAATAAAACGATTTCTACGTAATTCTGAGCGCCTTTCCTGGGCAACGGGTTCGACTAAGGAAAGCCGGCTGCGCTTACTTTCAATTAAATCTCTTATGGATAGTTTGATATCATGGTTACCTTGCCCTTCAAAGAACCATTTTTAAGAACTAAATTTTGGTAGACATTAAAGCGGTAATATTTTGATTTTCTTGCATATTCTGTTATTTGTCTATGCGAAATTTAATGATAAAGATCAGTTCCATGACATCATAGAGTTATTACAAATCTAAAAGTCCGATTCATCTTCCTTCTAACTTTCACTGTTACCTCTTTTATTCGTTTTGTAAACAATACAGATATTAAACAGAATTCTTCTTCTTTAGTTTTCAACTATAAGAGGAAATAAAGCGATTCAATATTCTATGAAACAATGAAAACAGTTTGAATCACAGGGTAACAAAGGATTTTGTTGTTGTTGTTGTTGTTGGAAATTATGTTTACAAGATTGCCGAAATTTTGAAAAAATTGGCCCGAGTATTAACTTAGTATCATTAAGAATGTTTTTTTAATATTAAAAGTACTTAAAAATCATTCTTTGTACTATAATATTTTCGAAAGTTACGATAGGAAAGCTTCACAATTTTGCTTAATTTTTAATTAATTAAAATTTCAAAACAAATGTCTCCAAGGTGCACATTCTCATCCTTCAAGATAAGTATATGCCAATTTCGGTAGCTCTAGATCAAATGATTTTACCTATGGAACACCAACCTACATAAACAGACACGCACATACATACATTTTTATTATTAGCAAAGATGTAACTCGCACCAATAATAAACAGAATTTTCTTCCTTTGCTTCTAATACTGAAGGGAAATCGTGGGATTGTAAATTTGATGAAACATTGAAAATGATTTGAATTTTAGTTGTACTGTTGAAAATTGCGCAAAAAAATGAAAAAATTGCTGACATTAGTGCAAAATTTGTACTACAATCAAATTGTAATTAATAAAAAAGCAATTTTTTTTTTATTTTTTAAGTTTAAAAGTGGGGCAAAAATCAATTTTACGCAATAATATTTTCGAGGAGTTTTT
Source organism: Argiope aurantia (assembly GCA_026543865.1). Taxonomy (NCBI): domain Eukaryota; kingdom Metazoa; phylum Arthropoda; class Arachnida; order Araneae; family Araneidae; genus Argiope; species Argiope aurantia. Next base: position 6,718 of record JAPMOR010028845.1, read on the forward strand.
TTAAAGAACCCATACTTCCGCATCATTCGTAGTTAGTTAAAATTAAGATTTGAGAAAATTCGCTTCAAATTGCACATTCGCATCTTTCAAAGAATATCCATACCAAATTTGGTGCCTAATCAGTCCAACGGTCTAACCAGCAGAGCGTCAACGCAAACACATGCACGATAAATTTTATTATAAGTCGCTTTTTTGGAGCCCAACCGATTGACTAGGATTAATGCTCCCTAAAATTTCCACTTGAATATTTATGTAATCAAGTCTTTATGGCTTACTTCAGAAAAATATTTTTGCACGTTGGTTGTCATAAGTTTTAGGAATCTTGCACCGTTTAGTTCATTATGCATTTCCCTAATTTTCTGTCATCTCTCTAAAATTTGAGCGTTGTTTTGAAAACGGAAATGATTCAACGTCGATCTATACAAAAACATTTTTTGCTGTTGTTTTTTTAAATGTCTTTTAAAATACATGTAGAGAAATTAGAATCGTTAGCATTGAAATGTGCATTATAGTTTTTTTAATATAATTTATGCAGTATTTCTTTAGATTATTCAATTAAAATGTCTCTGAATCAACAAAAAAATCAATTTATTACTATAAGAAAGAAATTTTCGTGTGATAAGAATGATAATATATTTCATACGTGCAATTATACTACAGGGAAGAGCGGCAATATTTCAAAATGAATGCAAATCGAAAAATTTTCTTCGTTTCTTACTTGTGAAGTTGAATCATAGTTGTAAGTGCAGCAAAGTTTCTTAAAGCATGTTAAAAGCACACTTTAAAAAGAAACCTACTTTTTATGAGAAATTGCTGACATTTGTGAAAATCTTCATATTTTCGATGAAGATGTCTTGACATTTTTATCCACACCAACAATGAAGATGTATGTGGGTGCTGGCGCTCTATGCACCAAATTATTCGAGTTAGAGTTTCAAAACTTGGCACATACATATTTTGGAGGAATGAGAGAATTTACACTTCGTAGACACCTATTCTAACATTTTATTAGGATTTTAATTAATTGAAAACTAAACATTGCAGTTTTTTATTATAAACTTTTGAAAATATTACAGCACGAAAATATTTTGTACTTCATCTTAAAGTTCTAAAAAAAATGCCTTTTCAATAATATTAATTGTATAATCATACACTTTTTTTCATGATTTTGGCAATTTTTTAAATATATTTTTTTGCTTAATTTTCTACAATAGCTTTTCTATTCTTGCTTGGATTCAAACCGGTTTCATTGTTTCATTAAATATCGAATCGTATGGGGTTTTTTCCCCATTGTTATATATTAGAAAATAATCATTGTTAATTATCTGTGTAATATATAAGATGAATTTAAAAAATGAAGTTGCAATATCGCATAAGTTAAGATGGGCATTTAAGTTTTTAATAGAACTATGATTTCATGGGGAGGGGGCACCATTAGAAAGGGTGATGCACTCAATGAACAAAGGATATGCAGGACAACTAAAATAACACTGCTTTAATGCTTACGGCAATAAGGCTTAATAATAGTTTATTGTTGAAATCATGGACACGAAGCTATATGTAAGAAACTTAACTGAAACTAAATATAAGCGATATCCTCGGTGAACCAGTTCGTCGTGAAAAACAACTAGTAAAGAACAAGATTACAAATTAAATGTATTCATAAATGTAATGTTGAATACAATTGTTTTAATGAATATATATAATTAAAAATAATTTTATAAATATATAAATATTTAAATTTGAAAAAAAAAAATTAAAAATAATTCATCCTTAAAATTTTTATAATTTCCTTTCTGTATCATCACGTTTAGCTATTCCTTTTATTTCTACTTGAAATTATCAACGCAATAATGTCTTTCGCACTCTTTTTTCCAGCCATCTGTTGGCCACCCGCTTCGAAGCTACGTACGCGCGCAAAGTGTTCCCGTGCTTTGACGAACCCAGCTTCAAGGCCAAGTTCAGACTGAGCGTCATGCATCCCGCAAACTTGACGGCTATCTCCAACATGCCGGAGGAGGTGAGTTTTACTTTGTGAAATCACAACTGTTTTTACGCAAAGCGTTAAACAGCGTTCTCACGAGGCCAACTATTGCGCACAATGGGAAGTCACGCCTACCTTAGGAGCATCACGTGATACCAACGGGTCAATGACGAATGATTGTCTCACCGGGACAGCTATTCGCTATTGTCCCATTGCGAGCACATGATATTCCTGAAGTAGGCGTGACCTTCTATTGCGCGCAATAGTTGGCCTCATGTGCATCCTGCTTTACTGCCCTCTCATGATTTGCAAAAACCGTGTTTTCGAACGGTGCCACAAACAGCACTCAACAACGCGGCGAATATATTCCATTTGGTATTATTATTATTAGAGCGGATCTAATAAGCAGTGTTGATATTGCTTTACAATCCATCTGTCTTTAGTTAATCAGTTGAAATCCTCCTTTATTCGTGCCATTCTTTGTTCGAACTTCACCTAAATAATAAAAGACATTTCTTGTGCTTACCAAAAAGTTCTCCGTGTGGCGAAAACCAGAAAATATTATAATAAAGCATTCATTAATTGTATAAAGAAGTATTGCAACTAAAAATGGTTTTTAATAAATTTTAATGAAAAGGATCTCAAGAATACTTTGGCTAAAAATGTTGAGTGAAACGCTTCTGTGCGAATCTGTTTGGAGATAAGAATTCATGATCATTTGTTAAATAGTTAAAAAAAAAAGAGGTTGAATAACGGTTGACACAATATTTTAAGTCGTCCTGAAGTAAAGCTTCAGAAGAAATACGAGTTGTGTGCTGTAATAATATTTATAATGAGCTATGATCGCGGTCATACATTTATCTTGTTTGTTTGTAATTATGGCACTTGCCACGGACAAGCCCCGCCGTCAGAGACAGCCGAGTTTAAGCCTGAGGGGGTGTGTCTCTTGTTTTTATAGTAGCGCCAACAGAACGACTTAGCTACTCACGCATCACTCATTCGCTTGCACAACCCCTTTTTACAGGAGGGCACATTCACACATCTCACAGATAGAACAACGAAAGAACAACCATGCTCAAACCGGGAATCGAACCCGGGACGCTCAGATCACGAGGAAGACGCGCTACCCCTATGCCAGGACGCCGGTATACATTTATATGCTTTTATGTAGCTAAATAAACATATCCGGCAACAGCAGTTAAATGCGCAATTAATAAAATACATTTTGTCCCCGATTGACGCTTACCTTATATTTAATAACCTACAAAGTTATTACATGTGCATACTGTTTACTAATCTGTAAAACAATTACTGCGTTACCATCTTCTTTATTCCCATTTCAGGAGAAAGTGAATGTCGCGAAGGACGTGGTGAAGACTGTGTTCGTGGAGTCGGCGACGATGTCTACCTACCTGCTTTTCTGCGCCGTCTCGGACTTCGGTTATCTGCAAGCGGACTACAGAGGAAAACAAGTCAGTTTATGTCCTGAAATGAATATTTACTCGCTTCTATCTTGATACTGTATGAATAAAAAGCTCACGGAATTTTATGAATCAAAAATTACTTAAAAAGTGAAAAACTTTTAGCATCTGTTTTGCTATTTAGAACCACAATGGTGGAATATTTATGAAGATAATATTGTACATTCGCTTTATTTCTGAAAAAAAAAAACCTTCTAGGAGCTTTTTATAATTGAAGCTTTACTACGGATGATTTTATAAGATTTTCGAGTACTTTCTCAATAAACATCTCTATGTATAAAATGCTTTTGTACTTATTACAGAAATCTAATTCATTCCTTTTTGTCGTATGACATCAGTCAAATGTACACAAAACATCTGTGTACAGATGTTTCAGACTAGTTAATTTTGACGTGATAAAATCTCAAATATCTTCCAAACTAATCTAAACTATTTGCTTTATTGCGGTACTTAATTTAACTCTCCACTTAATTAATGAATGGAGCCACAAAATTTTATTAGAAATGCTATGTGGAAGGGTGGTCGTGCCACTGAATCCTCCATTCCATCAGAGAAAAGAAATGTAAATGAAATCAAGATTATGATACTCAAACAGAAAACTAATCCAGCCAGCCGTCGTCAAGCATGTCATTTCCACGACTTGCATCATTGAGGCATGGAATTCGTTATTTCAAGAAAAAAATAGAAATTCTATAAAATAACTGATAAATCAAAATCAATCATTTAATAAAATAAGCAAAAATTCTGTGAAGTAACTGAATCATAACTTTAAAACACGTATATTTTAATTTGTCCGAGCGATAAATTATGGTACACTAATTCATATTTTTCAAAATGAATTCTTAATAAATTTATTCAATAGTAATAGTTTAATTGCTAGAGAAATCTGTATTCTGGGCGAACAAGCGGGTCGTCAAAGGCGGCTAGTTTCTTAAGAAACTAATGTTAAAAAAATCATCACGTTAAAGTTAGAAAAGATGCAATCACTTCGAGGACTGTTTTCCCCTTCTTAAATCTTTCTCATATACAAAGTACAGAATATATTTTAATCATCAAAGATTGAGGCCTCATAATTCCATTTAATCTCTAAATTTTAATCCTCTATAAGAAAAAAAAACGTAGTTTTGTTTATTTGAGTGTGGAAACTCAAAAGCGCAACAATCTAAAAGAGTGAACTGTAGTATACTATCTTTACACTAAAATGACAGCTTATTGAATGATTGACGAGATTTCTATGTTCCACTCTATTAGTTTGTATGTGAATTCAAAAGCTCGGTGAGTAAAATGTGATAAATGAAATTTTAGGTGTGTATTAAATTTTGGAGTTATCAGACTGAATACTGTTTGTAAGTAAATGCATATATTTCCTGTTAAATGCGCACCTGTGTAAGTCATTTAGAAACTTCAACTGGCAACAGGTGAGTGCTGCTCCGGAACACGAAATGCATAGGTGGAGGAGAGGACGGTCCCTCTCATTTTGCACTGATTATTATCAGCATCCCATGTGATAGTTTAAAGTAAAAAGTAACCTGGGAGTAGAACCGAATCTTTTCATTTAAATTATCGCCGTCCTGCCTCTTTCAGGTGAGAGTGTACGCACCGCCCGATCGACTGGACGAAGCTGCACACGGTCTCAACATGACACTTCGCCTTCTGGGGACGCTGGAAGAGTTCTTCGATGTCCCCTACGTCCTACCCAAACTAGGTAAATTATTATTTTATTATCATTTTTGTTTACTTTCTTGGTTTATTAAATTTCATTTCGTCTTTGTTTAACTCTGTAAAACTATGATAATGTCGGAAAATACTTTTTTTTTTCAATTTTAGGACAAACCCTTTTTCACTTCTCATACATTTTATCGCCATAAATTTTAAAGCCAATTTTGCAAATAGCTCCACGAATTTTTTGTAAATTTATTATGGTACAGCGCATATTGGTATAACTGGACTTTTGGGCCGATCTCAAATAATTTTTGTAACTACCTTATTTCACTGTATTCGCGCTTATGAACATTGCAACTGTCCCAATAAATTAAGTAATGTCATTTTACTGTAAGTACACGTTATTTCTTGGCTAAACGGGATATCATTTTGAATTTAAAGGGCTTAAAAGGACTTTGCAGTTACTAAGCTGTATGTATATATATATTTCAAGGGTATATGCATAAATTAATTTGAAATTATAGACAGGATAAACTTTCAGTTTTTAAAACCAAAATCTTTACAGATCATTGCTTCTGCTACACACAATTTTTATTAAAACCTCCGCAATTTTTATTTGTATACAAAAGGCATGCCTCTTTCCTTTTTTCGGAAAAAGTAATATTTTCCACATTGTCAATGAGACACCAGGCATATCGAAAATTGAAATGCACCGTGCTTTGGAAAGACACATCCCTGGTATCATTAGAAATCTTTGCAAATTTTTTCATCTATATAAAATGGAAAATTCTAGCACAGAACTCTGCTGCACTCTAATTGTTTTAAAGAAAATTTCTTTAAAAATGTTCAAACTGATCTGAAGCTGATCAACCGTCGAAAAATGACCTTGAATTAAATCTCTCCCTAACTAAAAATAAATAGTATCACAAATTCGTTTCGCCGTAATAATTTTTCTGTCGTGCCTTCGTCCTCTCATTTCTGGGGTTTCTATTGATGCCTCTGGGAGGATGGTTTATTATCTCTTCTATTTTATAAGTAGTTTTGAAAAAGTTTTCAATAGCACGTAAAAGAAAAGATAAATTTGTATCGTAACTTTGAAGATAGTTGTTAAGTAAATATAGCGTGAAGAAGGAGGAAAAAAAAAAGTCCCAAAAGGGGAAATTATTGTCCTTCAGCATCGAAAGGGACCTGAAACTGAATGGATGGTTGGTATATTTTTAGAATTCGTAGCTGTTGAAAACATTATCTTATTTAACTTGATAGGGTATACTTTCGTAAACCCTATTTATACCCTGGATTTGAAATTTCATCTGGTAATTGGCGCTCTTAGAATTCACATCTCAGTTTTACTCAAAAAAGCGCTGAGATGATTTGTTGAAAAATATGGAATTGTTTTGAAAAATTGTTGACTACTTTGCATAATTTAATTTATTTGGTGAGCATATGAGTGAAAAAACTGCATATTCTAATGCAGTTCTTTAATTTTTGTTTGTAATCCACTTTTGAAGCCATTCGTTCTATCATATTTTAGATATTTCGTAAAATTATCTTTTTTAATTATGTTCAATTGCTCAATATTGTGCATTTTGTGACTGAGGACTCTCAGGATCTCTCATGGCTTTTCCATTGTGGGTAGAATGAAACATTTGTAGAGTTGTTTTGGAAATGTTTGCCATTATTGACAAAAATTTCAATCTTGAATTATTTTAATTCTACATACAATCAAGGATAATTCAATAATTCATTTTAAATCGTTTTGAAATTTTCCTTGAAAACTGAAGCCTATCCAAAATGACCGTCTCACTTTTCATTAAGTTTGCCAACAGATTTTCGGTTACTTTAGAGTTAACTTTCACCGCACGCACGTAAAGGCAATTCAAATGTACCACAACATTTAATTCAGTCAAACATTTTTGATGGAATCTCAATTTTTTCTTCATTACGTTTAATTATATCTAGCCGGTATCCTTCACTTAATTGTGTAGCATTCTATTTTACTTGCCAGGCATCACCATATCAATTATGCTTTCCTGAGACTTTTCAGAATTTCCGTGCTTTTTTGTTCGTAAGAGGACATTAATCATTAACGAATTAACTGTGCATGGGCTATCTCTATAATAAACATGGAAAACTACTGCATTTTATTTGCATTCCAGCCATATAACCAACAATGCTTGAAATAAATTTGGCCTTTTAGTCTTTTGAGTTTTCATACTTGTAGACTTTGAATCTAGTTCAAATCTAGCATAGAGAGACTTATAATTTTAATTTGTAATTCTTTGCGCAGTAAAAAACTGCGAAAATACATTTTTTTTCAAGGTTTGCAACATTTAATTTTGTGCATATAATCTGCACTAATAATAAATGTGTGTATTGGCTCTCTACAAGCCAGACTAAATGATCTATAGTTACGAAATTTAGTAAATCTTGGAGGGTGAAATTTTAATTAAAATTTTAATAAATTACAAATTAAACTGAATTTTGGCATTTTTCCGCGATAATTTCTCAAAATATTACTGCACATATATGAATTTTAAATATCAAAATTTTTAAAGGTGTTTTTTAATGTTTGCGCAGACTCTTTTCTGAATTTTGTAATTTCTAAAAAAATTTTGCCTATCTTTCAGCAATCGATTTTATTATTGCCCCGGAACTCAAACCTTTTTTATTGTTTCCTCAAGTATTTAATTGCGTGATTAAAAGGATTCGGTTAAGAAAGATTCTTTTGAGTGTATGTATAGTTTACAAGACGATTAAAAAATTAAGTTACAATACTGCGAAATTTAGATGAAAGATGAAACACTTAATATACATTTTTAATAGGGCTATAGTGACTTGGAAAGGTCACCATTTAGAAAGCTCATGTACACAATGAATAGAAAACGTATAATATGATTAAAATAACGCAGCATTAATATTCTGACAATTTGGTGAAATCATGGAGAAATTATATCTAAACGATTTAATTGAAATGGAATATATCTAATACTCCAGATGAACTAGCCGGTAGGCAAAAGCTGTTAGTAGTTAATAAAAATTGATTCCTCGTTATAAAATTTTCCATCCGATTGACATTTTAGAAAATTACATAAATAATTTCCTGAAATGTCAATGAGATTAATTTTTCAAGAATGACCTCTAAGAAACGAAATTGAATATTCAATATTCTAGATGTATTTTTTGGTACTAACTAGATGTACTAACAAAATCGAAAATCATAAATAGCCAATGAGAGAAAGCAAAGAAAAAAAAATAAGACGAATTTTTGGATGAAACTGAAAGGAAGTGCCAGTTGAGCACACTCCCAGCCTGGTCTGGTGAAACTGCAGCTCTGATAACTCTCTTTTGGTCTTCGTATAAATCACTCAGTTGTGTGCGCAGTTAGCTTTCATGGGCTGTTCAGCGAATAATCTTGATTTGAGTTTTTCTTCCTTATTGATTCAGTATTGTTCATTCATTTTTTTTCCTGTTTATATTGCACTTTTTTCATTTTAGTTGAACATTAAATTTCCAGACTGAAAAATAAGCAAATTAGATTAAATAAAACACGAAAATGCAACTTTAAAAAATAATTTCAATAAATTCGGAATCTCTGCAGCTTGATGAATAACCTGCCTCGTATTCACCCTCATCCAGCCGAAAAGGTTCATGACAAACGCACATATTTTAAATTTCATCAAACTTGCCGCAGCTGCTCTGAACAAATATTTCTTCATTTAAAAAAATGAACAAAATATTTCATAGAATGGACAAATTGAATTTAAGTCTCATATTTCTGGGGTTGTAAATGATAACCCTTCGCACACTGATAGGTATGAGGATGCATATAGATATCTATTTCATTTTAAAAATTCCTTTTAGTGCTTTGGAAGCAGAAAAATATTGCAAAAATTAATATGATATATTTTTTGTACGACTTTTATAATAATTGTTGTCTTACAAGAATCCTTGAGAACAGCAAATCGTATTCCTCGCAGAAGGTCCCCAGGGAGGGTTCACCTCGAAATGAGGATGAGAAGCTTCCGGCATTGCGGTTGGTTCTCGCCACCTTGGAGGGTATACGAAAAGGTGGGGGTCTGGCTCCTCCCCTCGATGACGGGATGCAATTCCTTATAGAAGGATTGTACAGTGGCCGGTGATGGCCCTTAGGACTTAACCTAAATTACCGCCAATGTTGCTGTTACGGCGGTCTGGTCATTCAGTATTATTTATCCGTCTGCCTTCGGGCGGGTCCAGAGAGTCAGTGATATGACTTCCATAGAGAAGAGTATATGCAGAGAGGTAAGGATAGCAGCAGGAGATGTCATTTGGTTTGTCTCTTGCAGATTCCGTGTGCATTCCCGGGTATTCGGTGCCCGGCATGGAACACTGGGGCGTCATCTCATATAACGCTGACCGCTTCCTAATCAATGGCAGTTTCTCTGAGCGCCGCAGGATTCTCTATTCGGACAGGGTCATTGCGCACGAAGTCGTCCATCAGGTAATCCTTTTTTCCAATAAATATTTCCCACAGAATGAAATTCCTTCTTGATGATTGATTGCGAACATGATATTATATTTTTCAGAATGATTATAAAGCAAAATTTGCTGATATATTAAACCCCTCGGAATTAAATTTTTGTGCGATATACGCTCAAAATGGATGCGAAAACTAATATACCAACTCTCATAGTTACCATTCCGAACATTTCACAATTCAACATCTGCTGTTTTTCGGAAACATGATCTTCATATGCAAAGTTTTAAACTCAATTTAATTCGAACTCAAAGACATCTGGCCTTCGTTTCAGTGGTTCGGAAACCTCGTGACGATGGAGTGGTGGGACGACCTGTGGTTGAACGAGGGCATGTCCACGCTGATCATGTACATCCCCCTCAAGCAGTATTATCCTTCCATCAGTGAAGTAAGTGATTTTTCATTCTCTAGGCCTTCATGCTTCTCAATTCTTATCTGTTACTTTCAACTCGAGGTTTTTCTCACTTTGATTTTTCCAAGCTTTTATAATTTAATCTTGCAAAAAGAGAAAAACGAAGGGGAAGTTTCCATTATTTAGAATTTCTGTGTTTCATCCAAATCTGAGTCATGCAGGATGAATTTCAATTAAAAAAAAAGGCAGAAATTACTCGCACAGTATACTAAAATCATGCAAAAAACGCTGTGTATGATTGCAAGCACTCTGGTCGTTGTCAACTGCCGGATTGCGTTCGGAGAGTTAAACTATCGGTTTAGGAATGCTGAGGAGGCGTGCATGCTTCTAATGTATGAAACACAAGACGGCAAGGAAAGTTTATATGTGGAATTGTGCCTGACTACTTGTGTAATATATAAAAATGTCTTTGAATATTTGCTCTGAAACTTTTTTAACCGCACTGCTGAGTCTTCATATATTTATCTGATCGGCTTTGGCTTTCTCTGCTTTTATATTTTTTTATTGCCTAACAATTTATTATCTGAATTTTAAAAAATCTTTTATCGCCTATTAGTATTCTAATTAAGGAACGAAGGAACAAATGAAGGTAGTGTTCGATTTTAAGTAAGCGACTGCGTAGAGAATTAAAATTTTTAGACCGGGTAGAGACTGGAAAGAATTTGCAGGCGCACTGAATCAACAATTTGTAGAAGGAGACAATCTAAAAACTGCCCCCCCCCCTCTCCCCTCATGATATGTTAAGCCTCATTTTTCTGTGTTGTATTTTTGTCTGTCTGTATTTTTCTGCATTATTTTTGAAATAAAACATTTATAACGATTATTTACAACATAGTCTCCCTTAGTAGTTTTCGGTCATTTTTTACACTTTATAATGAAAAAATTTATTTTCTGCATTCAGTGTGCGTTTCGAGTTTTCGGGGAAAAGCTGATTCAGTTATCAAATGGTTATTTTATCTCTGCGGTCTTTATAGAAGACGTATAGATCTCCAGAAGTGTGAGTCTGAAAAAGGCACGATTTGCTTTATGAACACTAAAAAAAATGCAGAGAGCAAGATATATGAAATTTGCCATTTACTTGTATCGTCAACATTGTATATGTATATCACATTTTGATCCTGATCCATCAAAGAGTTTAAAATCTCTCTATCCTATGATATGTAACGTAAAAATGCAACAGGCTAAATAAATGAAATTTGGTACGTGATTTTTATATTCATTTTGTTTCAAATTTTAGGCTCATTTAAGTAACCAAAAGTGGTTTAAGGGCCTACTCTACTCTCTTCACTGAGAAACGGATATTTACACAAAACACGTGAATTTTTCTCTCTCAGTTTTAGTGCAATACTTATACGTAAGATAGAGTTACATACTATTAGACATTGTAAGCGCTAAGTTTAAAAACCTTTCTCGAAATATTACGTTATTTACTTTTGCTATTGTGTCCACTAAATGATTAGAACATTTGAAATTGATCGATTGTTGCAAAAAAGCTGACAGATAAACTGGTGTGTCTCTACAGGTGGATGTACGGAAGATGTCTCGAATGATGTGCCATGACTCTAGCTTGGAGTCTCACCCAATCGTAAGGAATGTCAGTACTCCCGATGAGATCGATTCGGCCTTCAATGTCATTTCCTACAAGAAGGTGAGTGAGAAATACATACCATAACTCGACTTGAACTAGTCTGTAGGCCTGCCTTACATGCTGGTTTGTTTTAAAAAAACCAAGTTCAGGATCTTCAACTCTAGACAGTGTTTCAGGAATACTGTCTGCCCGTTAACTATTTCATCTTGTATCAGCTCCCGACCTTCCAAAATCTGGATTCTGCAGCTTTATAAATACAGAATGAATGAAAACACATAGAAAGATTCTAAAATATGCTACAACAAATTTTTTATGTACAAGAAAATCCGGGCGCAAGTGAACCGTTAACACAAAAGCACAAAAAAAAACTTAAAAGGAGACCAAATTCCTTCCCCCCATCTTTGACATCTGCTTCTTCAATGACTTCAGTCAATGATGCTGTTGGTAATGACAAACAATTTATGTTCAGATTCTTATATTTTCACTTCAATGGATTACTTCGATTCAAGCATTAATGTTCATTTTCTTTACCATTCCATAAATTTTTGCCCATGAGTTCAGCCTCATCCTATCTCAAAATAGTTGTCAGTGGCGCGTTTTTCCCCCAATAACAATGCAATAGGCGTGTTGTCATTGTAAGCATTATTGATCAAAAATAGCCGCTGTGGGTAAAAGATTGTATTTATTTCAACGGACCATTGCACCCATGCATTCCTATACAGATGATATTGTACATTCCACCATCTTTTAAAGCTTTGCCCATGAGGTCAGATTCCCCATTTGAAAGCTAAAAACACCTCGATGGGAAATCTGAGTTAGTGAAAGAACGTATTCCCTACCAGCAATATATGATTGCTTCGATACAATGTATGTTTTAAGTGAGGATCGATGAGCAGCTCATCAAAAAAAAAATAGCCGAAACATTTCTTATTGTTTGTCATTTATAAATGCGGAATGCAAGAGAAATAGTCATTCAACTTTGAAATATGTCCTCTTTAAAAATATGAAAGCTACATTCAGATAAGGGACCATCTCTATATGTATATTTATATCATCTACAAATTTTCGTGTTACAACTTCCCAGTTTTTCGTCTTTCAAATGATTCAGATATTCAGTTATTCTTATAATATATGAATACATCCCTAGATATTAAATTTTAGACAGATAAGTTGAAAAAAGTCCGAGATTTGCAAGAAACAAATTTAAGGGAGGGAAATTTTTGTTCAAGAATCCGATGTCTGCAAAATCAATGAGTCCGTTATAGTGAGTGTATGGTGAAACAATCCAACAAGCTCAATAACAAAGAACAACATTTGCAACGTTTTGCAAAGATACGAACGCAGGCAACAACACACGGCAGAAGCGCACACTATGAAAGCATTTAAAGAAACAACAGCCTACAAGCAGCAAATCGATAGTACCAACCGCAGTAGACCAAAGCTCGTAGAGAAAAATCCTCAGGGTTAGGGACTTCGCGCTCGATTACTCATGCCCCTCAAATGTCTGCAGTTTTTTTCCCACTCCCTTTAGCTGCACTCCTAGTAATCGACTCATTCCTAACTGAATGTTCGACTCAACATTGACTGGATGCTCAGCACACGATTCAATGCTGATTTAATACTCGACTTAACTATACGACTGAGCTCAACTCATCGGACTTCGGCTTTGCATTTTTGTTATTTTTATGACAGGACACTTTAGAAAGGCCGTCATTATACACCTTCTATAGCCTATCGCCGAAATTCCTATTGATTCTGGAATGTCAATGTAGGATGCTACTGAACCGTCATCCACTCAACATCCATCTGTTCAATTCTTCCTTATTTGAATACTTACTGTGCAGCATTACAATTTCGTAACAACCTGCAAATATGTCGGGTTTTTTTTTCTGTTAATGCTATTCTTCATTCGGTTATTAATACGATAAACTTGATCTAAGAAATATTAACTTTTTTTAAAAGTTCACTTGCATTAGGATCGACAAAGCATGACTATTGAAATGCTTAATATAATTCCTAGCGTAGTTACGAATAAATAAATAACAATGAATTGCATTCTCGAAGCATATCATTTCTGGGTAAGTTTAGAAATGAATGATAAATTTAAAGAAGTTGTTGGAACAACTAATAAATGGGAGAATTTTATTTCCTGAAACACTCCTTTATAATCAAAATCTAAATATAATGCTGTTGATTTGTATGTTCAAATTTCAACCAAATGACACTTTAAACTATTTTAGGAATTTTTTTTATAATTATTCTCCTTTTATGAACAGTATTTAACGAAATCCATTTATCGAAAAATTAAAAAACATTTTTATGAAAATATTTTGCCAAAATCAGCGAACACTGCATTATTTACCCATCAGGAGTTGCTTTCATAATGTTTAAATATTGTTTTATTTAGTCGTATTTTTATTATTATGTAAATTCATGCTTAGTGCAGAATTTTGCTTCTGACCTTTTACCATTAAAACATCACAAACCATTTCCAGAGCTGTAGACTCCCATTCGTTCCAAGTACAACACTGAAAATGTAAGAGAGTTAGAGAGTAGAGGTGTCGATATTTCCTTCCTCAGCATCACATTTATTTCAAAAAGGAAGAAGAAAAAAACATTACGTTTTAACGTTGAAAAACACGTCTTCTTTTCGTTTCCATTTTTTTTTTTAATTCCTGCCAGAGCCCTCTCCCCCCCCCCCCCCAAAAAAAAGACCCAAAACTCATGTTGTTCTGAAAGGTTTTGATAATGCTACATGTCTTAAAAACTACTTGATGGAAACGGATAACATTTGCGACAGCTATCTTTTGGATTTTGCTCTTTCAATTACCATGAAATTTTTTTTCAAAGATTTTTACCTTAAGAATTTAAAAATTAATATATAAAATCCAATTTTATATTTTTAAATATGTATAATTTTTATTATCAAGCATTTGAATGTCAAATGAGAATTATTATCTAAAATTTATTACATCTTGAAGGAAAAACACAAAAGTTTTTATTGATAGGAGCTGAAAATTTCTATTATTTAAAACTCATCAATCATTTATTCAAAAATGTTATATGTAGTCAAAATCAGGTGTTGCTATATTATAAAACTGAGTTTTTGTATATCGAAATACGGTCCCTAGCATCCAAAAATATTTCACACATTAAAAGAGAACATATTTACACAATAACAGTTTTATCGTGCGATTATTATTTGCATAATAGCGAGCAGCGCCCGGCTACTTCTCTAACGTTCCGCATCAAGAAGCATTTCTATAGAGAAATTAATCCTCCCCCCCAAAAAAACATTTTCTCAAAAATATGCTTTTATATTTGTACAGAAAGAAGAATATTTTAAATATTTACTGTGTTCAGTTTTTATTTGTAATATTAAGAAATTTTCAAACGTTTTTTTTTTTCAAATTTACTTCCAAATACCGTTATGAGTATGAATTTAAAATTTAATACAGCTAAACAATTGATCGATACTTAAGTTCTGAATGCACTTTTGTACAAAATATTTGAACTGGCACATTATCAAGACAGTAAAAACTCAATTGCAAGATTCTCTCATTAAAATTATAAAGCAAAATAAATAAATTTAATAAAGTTTTTTTGAAAAATTATTTTTATTAGTATATTAAGTACCCATTTCTTTTACTCAAATTATTTTCTATTTTTTTTCTTTTACGTGTCAAAGTTACGATAATTCCTTATTGTAAATATTGTGGAGTTTTCTTTATATCAATTTTTTCCCCCATTTTTCCATTAGTCAGCACTCTTTGCAAGGCATAAAAATTTCATTAGATTAATTAATTAATTAATAATGAAGTTCTGATAATATTAAGATAGTATATGTTTTTTTAACGAGTACTCACAAATATCAGAACTCAAGCCTCTCAGAAAACGCGTAAAAAAGGGATCACAAGAATCCGTTTTTACAACAACAGAATAAATCAGGTTGAATAAAACTGTCTGTTGAAAAAAGTGATTTCTTGCTTTCCAGGGTGCCGCCGTCATGAAGATGCTTCAGCATATCATGAAGGATGATTTCAGAAAAGGCCTATCGGTCAGTTCTTTTCTGTATTTTGTAACTGTTGTGTTTTTTATGTCCAATAAATATGCAAT
Organism: Argiope aurantia; assembly: GCA_026543865.1. NCBI lineage: Eukaryota > Metazoa > Arthropoda > Arachnida > Araneae > Araneidae > Argiope > Argiope aurantia. Next base: position 22,477 of record JAPMOR010028845.1, read on the forward strand.
CCATGTTTCTAGAAAGACCATACATTGTTTATTTAAATATGCTGTTTACAGAGATTTAATGGCGCTTCAGTTCACAATCTCGCGAGCTGATGTAAATGATTGTTAAATAACAAAATTCAATTGACGGGTTAAAGGGGAAAAAAAACATTTTAGTGCAATGTGTGCTGAATCGGTAACCGTTCCTCAAAAACGAATATTTAAATGAAATAAATAAGATGAAGACAAACATAAGATTTTCTCTGTGATTCGAGTAAGACTCGGTTCAAAGCAGTTCAGAGAGCACCATTTTCGCGGCGTGCACTGAATACAGAGAGGAGTCCATTGTGATGGATTGTGCTTTTCATTTCGTCGCGCCGCAAAAGCTCTTTGGAAACGCAATGAACAAGCAGATTAATTGGTATTCCTTCGGGCTCGTGAATTATTAAAAAATATAAATGAAATACATTTATGAACATGATTGTCAAATGATGTAAAAATCTCTGCAGCTCGGGTCCGATGAGCCACCGCTCTCCGCTTTTGAGTTATGCATGCATGATTCTAAGAACTGATTTTTTTTTAACAACTGGAAACTCATCGACGGTTCAGATGTTTTCTCTTCATGCGAAACAAATAAAGGTTTTTCAATTCTTGTTTGCTTAATCCATAAGAGGAGCTACTTTCCAGCATTTGCATCTGGACCGTGATTCGTTTCATTACGCCTTTTAATTTAATATTTTAGAGTACTCTTCTGTTAACTTTAGTATTATAGTTGTCGAAAAATTCAAACTCGAAATTTTGCAGGATCTGAATATTTCGGATAAACTATCGCCGGGATTAAGTCTTTCTGTCTGCAGATGTGAGCACAGAATAAATCAAAAATCGATGAGTTAAGATGATGATGAAAGGAAAGGAATGTAATCTTCTGTCTCGACAGTTTGGCTACGTTTTAGATCACCCATGTCTGTGAATGCGAGTTGGGAACGCGAATTTTCTGTACTGTAGATTTGTATCCTATCTGCCAACAATCATCAGTTCATCAAACCGCGTGCGCATGATCACCGTAACTCAAAAACTCAACGAGCTAGACGGATGGATGTCAAACATTGTTTAATCACCGCAGTTAAAAATATGTTGAAAATTTGGAAACAAAATCGATTAACTGTTAATTATCAGTCAGTCAATCCTTTCTTGTTCATATGAATGCAGTCATTCAAAATAGAAAAATCTAGATGAATGAAATGTGATGTAAATTTTGTTAAACTTTCAAAAACTTTATTTTAAAAAGTTTGTTCAAAAACTGTAAATATCCATCAGATCCCGAATACAACTGGTTGAAAGGAAGAAAAGCAAATGCATACTCGATTCTTTTTATTGCTTAACAGAAATATGCCTTATCCAGTGCAGAACGCTTACACAGTTACCTTTGCTTCGTGCTTTGTCTTTTATTCATTTTTTTTTCTCATCAACAGAATTATTTGAAGAAATACGCTTACAAGAATGCGAAAACCAAAGACTTGTGGAACGAACTGAATAAGGCTACTAGCATGGTAAGTAGGAACAGCATGCATTTCGATGGGGCTCTATTTAAAAGCTTGATCTTTTTTTCGGAAATTATTGATTGCTTCTGGAGGTGATCTGTATAATGATATAAAAAAGATTGTCTCATTCATGTAGGAAGAAGAGAGATGCGGGGAATGATTTAAGAGATAAAGTTTTAAGTTAGCTACCTGTTATATAAACTAAAATGACAGGTGGTTCTTTACAAAAATGAGGGGGGAAAACTATCTTTATTGCCCAACCACTTGTTTTTAATTTATTAAAAAAAAATTGTAATACCTTCTGAAATATTTCAAATAGAGTGGATTCATCGTGTTTCTTTCATTTCGATTGCCATCATAATGGCATGAACTGCCTATTATTATTTTTTCCTAATGCTCCATCTGTCTTCAAAACTTTTAAACATTCTGCTTGAAGAAATACCATTAAGCGCTGACCTCATGTCAGGGATTCGCCTTCATTGAGGTAGGTGTGGTTGTTTCAAATTTGAGATAGAGGTGTATTCTGAGATGCAAGCTCAACAGTTTCAAAATGTATTGTCTACAGCAATAATTAGTGTAAACCTTCACCAATTATTGAATACTTCGAAAAGTGACACTCATTGATTTCTGGAATTACATGCGTAGAATTGTTTAATTTTCCTACTGAGGTAATTATTGAAGAAATGAAACCGAAAGGAGTTGCGCCTCTTCAGTATACGGCTCAATTAATAATTCCTTGAAACGAATCATCCCATTCTCACATTTCAGTCCACCAAATTACCCGAATACATTTATGCAGGCTTCCTAAGATTAATAACCTAATTATCTCTAACCCACTTGGATGTCCCTAGGACCATTCGGAAGCAAATTGCCTCGTGCTCTCATTTGTGTACGCTACGTTGAAACGAGATATGATAACTAGCAATGAGCCACACGAGAAAAATATTTGAATTGCGGTGAGGATCCAACCGAATTGAGAGAAATATTTGTAAAATTTCATTGGTTTGAAGCTATTACAACCTTTTTTGTATATATGTGTTCTCGTGGAGACATAACTAATAGTGGAAGCAGGCAACTGGAATTTGAACTTTTCCTGTCTTCTGGGTATGAAATCAGTTTGCTTTTTTATTTTTGTACATTTAAGTAAATAATTTTAATAATATTAACTAAAAGCGTTTATACACTTTTCTATTGGGCTAATTTAAATATTAAGTATGCTATTGTATTGAGTATGTATTTTTTTATGTATGTATGTATTTTTGTAATAAATAAGTTAATAGAATAGAATAGAACGGGAAAATACATTACTTATAATAAAATGAATAAAATTCATCGTGCATTCACACAAGAGTGGTGTATTTTGCAAATTCGGATTTTAAAGGGCTTTTTTTCAATTTACAAAATTAATGAAAGGACTGTTGATTTTTTTTCTATTAATATTATCTAAATTGGTAAATATATTCGTTGAGATATAGATTCTCATATGCATATTCCCTCGTTTTAATGAGACACAAAGTTATTCAAGTGTGTGAGGCTTAAATTTACTAGGTCAGCTTCAGCAGATTACTTGTATGAGCATTACCTCTGAATAATTTCGCTAAAATTTTCCAGATATGGCAAAACTCACTAAAATTGCAGAGACAATATACACAATAATACAGAATACTCAAAATCGGATGTTTCAGTTGACGTCAAACAAAATCATCGTTTTCGTAGAAATTTGTTTTTAAAAAAGAGACAGATAGTATTTTTTAAATTAATAATGCAAGTATAAATGTAAACACGATACATTTGGATATTTAAATTGGTATCAAATTCATTTGATTTCTTAACTGTTTGTAAAATAGTTTGTAATTTCTCCTTCAGATATAATAGTCTATTAATAAAAATATTACTCTCAGTCAACGCTTAATACACATTCGAAGATGTTCGAAACTTCCCTGCTGCATCACACTAGCAGACTCTGTCAAACAAATTAAAGAGTCTTTAAGGAATATTTTTAATTAAAGCACAATTTTATGGCATTGAACCCACAAACGCTTTCAATTATTAACGGGGGATCTTCTTTTTTGGTTAATACTTTACTCAAAAAATTTCGTGTCTAGCATTCAGAAACAGGACGAAGACGGAAGGAGTTGTTGAGAATGTACCAGCAAGAGGAAAAAAAATGCAGGAAAATCGCGATTGTGTGAGTATGTTTCAGAGAATGTCTTTTAGTTCAGTGCAGAGTATCTTTAGTAATAAAACAGAATAGATTTCTATGGAAATGCGATTCATAAAACTGGAGCTAAGCTAATGGAAAACTGATTTCCCTCAAATTTGCCTTGGTACATTAAGCCAAAAGGGGTTATTTGACGTCTTCATTTTGAACAAGGATTAAACGACGGGGATGATACCTTAACCAACATGCTCTCTTGATACAATAGATTGACTTAAGATGACATATTTAATGCTCACAAGGCACAACAGAATCGGTGTATTCTGAACCGCCCACCTTTATGCTCCAACTGAAAGAGGAACTGTCATTGCTGACAGTCAATCGAATAAGTGAAAATTTTAAAGGTCGAATCAGATTTGTTACGAAATTTTGAAAATGACCTTTCATTTCGGAGAAGGTGAATTGCTCCTTCGAAGTAATGAACCAGCGTTGTTAAATAACTACATTTTCAAATCAAGCAAAATTAAGAACCTTGTACTGGGCAAATGGTAAAATTCAGAAATGAAATCCTGATTTTTGCATGGGTCAGAATCATAAATCATAACTGGATTATGATTCGCTTGGTTCAAAAATAATTACAATTTTCTCAGCAAATACTTTATTTGGAATCATTTCTTTCAATTATACGATTTATTTCATTTTATGTTAAATTATTTTAATATTTACTTCAGTGCATAGTATTATTTACAACTGTTTGCATAGTGTTTATTTTAATATGAAAATTTTCATCTTGTTTTATTTTCATCATCCTTGTTTCTTCTATATACAAAGATGAAAGCTTTGTCAATTTTATGATTACCCATCATTAACAACCGACTTATCAGTTATAATATCCGATGATCGGTTAATTAGTTCAGGTTGGGCATGATCTCAAGCAATTTGGATCATTATAATACAATGCGCAAAATTAGCATAAAAAACCGAATGGACCATCAGGTTTTATCATAAGTTTCTAGTTTTAAAAATTAGATAACTGAAAGAAATTCTGCGGACACAGAATATCAGATTCCCCTCCCAATTATTTTCAAAGTGAACGAGAAATGTATCATAATGAATAATGAACTTGACACTGATGAGGATTTCTGATGAGTTCGAATTTACCTCAAAAGAAGATTGGGCCTTCAACTTGATAGAGCATTTCGAGTCATTGTGCATTTTGAACTACTTTCAGGCCACCGAACAATTAGCTCAAGTATGCATGGCTTAAAACTAGTGAAATTAAAAGAAAAAAATCGAAGACTAATTCACTAATGACTCAGGAATTGTTTCTTCATGACAACAAAAAATGATGCACATCTTTTATGACTCGTAAAATATTGATGAAATTTCGCCGAAATCTGACGTTTGCACTGTCAAAATATTATTTTATTTATTCTTTCGTAAAATTCCCTGAATGGTAGAAGTCGCTTCGATAATAATGTAGTGAGACTGCAATTGGTTCAGTTTTTTCTTGATGAGAACCAGAAGTTCTATGAATGAAGATGCAAAATAAGATGGCAAAATTTAATTGGACATAATGCATCATTAATACAAATTCTTTCACTGCGTTATATTTAGGGCTTTATTCATAATGAAAAAATGCGATTATTTTTATAGCCTGATTTTAAAAGCCTTAATTAAACACCCACTCAAATATACGCGGTTCCGATATGCTCCGATTTTTTCCGATTATGGGATGAAATATGTCCGAGACCAATGAAGCCAACCATGTAATGGAGAAAATCGCAATTCTCTTTGCCCAAGACCTATTGGACTTGCGTGAGAATGGACTTCTAAAACAAATGGCTGCTTTAGAAGGCAACATTTAAAATTCTGAGAAAATATCTTCGCTGAATTGAAAAAGGATTACAAATTCTGGAGATTTTGGAGAAATACATTTTAGCAAAGACAAAAATTATATTAGATTGCTTTGAAGAGATTTTTCATGGAATAAAAAAGATATTTTAACAATCAAATGATTGTGTTGGATTTTAAAAAGTCATCGAGCTAATGCAGTTTAATGTAGAAATCTTATTTTAATATATATTATGGGTCATATAATTGCACTAATTGATATTTTGTATCATTTTGAAATTTCTATACTTTATTGCCTAATTACCTTCCAAACAGCTGTTTTTCTAGTCCATGCCTCTAATTAAAATTTCATGCATCGATATTCAAAGCTACTCACTTTTTGTCTGTCCTACCTGTCGTACAATTTTAGGATATTCTTGTATGTATTGGCAGTAAAAATTAATTCAGTCTTTTTAAAAAGATGGCTCTAGTGGTTAAGAATGTTTCATAATGACATCTAATTCCGATAATTTCAGAGACATTAAACATCTATCTATAATATTCAATTTATATCGCCTTGAGTTTCATAAAAATCATTGTTTTTTACTGTTTGGATATGTCAAATTTTTTGTTAACTAAGCAATATTTGCGAGATTTTTTAATTTTTTACTTTAATTGGAAGAAAAGTGCTGTTGAAGAGCGCCGAATGCTTGTGAAGTTTATGGCAACGATGCTTCAGTTGATAAATCATGTAGGAATTGGTTTTTATGTTTCAAAAAGGATAACTTCTGCGTTGAAAACAAGTTTCACTCTAGACAGCCAAATAAAAAATTCAAAAACACAGAATCAGAGGCATTACTTGATGAAGATCCGTATCAGAGAGGAGCTTGCGCCATGATCGGGAGTGGCTGAAACAAGCAGTTTCCGTACGATTGAAATCCATGGAAATGATTCAAAAGCAAGGAAATTGGGTGTGATTCTTCACTTGTGAGCAGCTGATTCAAAGGCCGTTCCAAAAATAGTTTTCTTTTTTTACTCCAGATCGTGACTAGAGATGAGAAACGGATATTCTACAACAACCCCAAGAACTAAAAATATTACGCTATGCCCGGTCAATCGCTACCACGAATCTCAACATCAACTCAAAGCGGAATGCTGATCGAAGATCATGCTGTGTATATGGTAGGACCAAAAATTGTGTTGTGTGCTGTGAGCAGCTACAACCTGTCTATTCTATTAGTGACGGTCGGTATAGGCTGCAGTTGATATGTCCAAGACATGCATTACGAGAAAAACGGCTGGAATACGAGTGGGATATTTTGCTTCTCCCGCCATATTCTCTGGAGAATGCTTCTTCTCATTATTGGTTGTTCCGATGGAAGCCGCACGATTTAGCAGGTCGTCGGTTCACTTCTTTCACAAAAATCGAAAATTAGCTCCTAACTTGGACCGCCTTAAAAGAAGAGAGATATTTTCGAGAAGAAATTCGAAAATTGCCTGAGATGCGAGGAAAGTAATAACCAGCGATGGACAATATTTGACTAAATCTGATCATTCATTTTGCTCAGAAGTAAACGCACTTTTTACCCCAATAAAACGGTCCAATATAATTTGCAGTCCCAATTATATATTTCTAATAAAAACTGGCCTTTTTTTATCGCTAATTTATTTCAAACTTGCCAACAAACGTAGGCATGAAAGTAATGTAAATCATTGTGCTTGTTTTATAGATTTTCATTTCATGTTTCAAATTTTAATTGACTCTAAACGACATTCCAAAGAAAGAGCATTTTAGGATATCTCAGAGCCTCTACTCGAATGGTATCTTTTCAAAAAGTACATCTTTGTTTCGTTATAATATGGTTGGGGAAATTTTAGATATTTCATATTGAATGGTCTGTCATTTATGTAATGTATTAAAATGAAGAATAAAATGTAGGTGAATTATTAATGAGAAGTTCTATAACATTTTATAAAACAAAATTTCATCTTGGATCGATATTTTAAGTAATAATTTATTAGGTATTTTTTTAGTATATTTTTAGTAGTTTCTTAGAAACTTTCTTCTTTTCTTCAAAACATTTTTTTTAATTCCTGCTCATTGATAAGATCACCGTTATTTACGTTAGATTTTGCTCACAATTGCCTTGATGATAAAAAAAAAAAAAGACTGATGAGCCACCTTTAGGCATTAAGCGTTGAGTATGTTTTGACGCCCTTTGCCCACGGTGCTGATTTGTACGAAGTTGCGACATGTATATTCTGTTCGAATCATCTAAAATTTATTAATGAAAGATCGTAACTCTTTCTCAACAGGGAGTGATCGTTTACTTACAAGGGTGTTTTATTGTAAAAAATAAGTGTATTCCTTCTGATTTTCAGAACATTAACGTGTCGGGCCTGATGGATACGTGGACGCGCCAAATGGGCTTTCCATACGTGGAATTGACCAGAGATGGGTCCCATCTGACTGCCACTCAGCATTGGTTCTCGAGAAACATCAACGAGTCCTGGGCCGCGGAGATCGCTACCACGCAGAAATACAAGTGAGGCCAGCTTATATAATTTATTCGTTTTCAGGCAGAATTCATGCATACAGGGCATGTCAAGGTGTCATGTGATTCTGATTCACACTTAGGGTTGATGATGAAATGAAAAGAAATTCTATCGTAGGATTAAGCAATAAAAATGGAAATATAAAGAAAAATCCGAAAGCACTTTATTGCGTCATTCAATCATTCTCATTTTGCTAATCTATGATAAGGGGTAAATTACTTTTCATGAAACCAATCCATAAAATAAGGAAAATAATATATCAAAAAGACAAGCTTTTGGTGATTTCTGTGAGCATAGGAAATAATTTTTTAAATCAAAACTACTGACATTATAATAAAAGGTTGCGACTGAGAAAAATCTAGTCCCCAAATACCTTGACATGTCTAATGCTTTTTAATTTGTATTGCACATATAGAAATTTTATTCTTATGATATTCATTGAAATTTAATTTCATCCATTTCAGCGCCTCATACATTTATGATTTTAATTGTTATAATACCTTCTGCTTTATAGGAATTATCATTCAAGACTCCTTAATCATAGAATCTTGCTCAAATTCATTACTAGACGACCGCATTCGCCTGAAATAAAATTATTCTATTGACTAATTACGTTCTGGAGATATTAAAATATAATATTGTCATTGTGAACATAGAATGTCTGACTTTTTGTGAGTGTGGGAAAGTAGCAGTCATAATGAATCGAGAACACACTCGCAGGTGGGTTGTTTCATTTTCAGTGCCATGAACCTAATACTTCGTGAGTTCGGAAGAAAGAAACAAATAACAATAAGATGACTGTAAACATACGTAATGAACCCTAAGGGAAGCATTACAGGGAGTTTTGCTCCTTCGTCGGTAAAAAGATGCAAGCCCTATAACACCAGGATTATTGCAACACCAGGAAAATCGAGAACTTCCTGCTTAAGCGACAGTCTTTTTATCCTCAAACAGAAGAGATCCATTGGCTGATAAAGATCACACATTATATGTTGCAACGATTCAATTGTCATGCCATTTTACAACCTAAAGATAACATCAAGAAGTGTGATGCAAAATGGTCTGGAAATTGTCAACTTTTCTTTCTCGACTTTTATAATTTGGACTCGAATTTTATAATTTTATAATAACATCATAACACCAGTTGAAATATTTTTTGTATTTAATACATATTCTAAGAAGAATGTAAATATTTCTAATACGAATGTGCCGCCGATTCCTTTTGCTTTATATTTATTTTGTTACTTTCATGTTACAGGTTCATTTGGCAAATTCCATTGATTTTTAAAAATTTAGCTACAGGAAATGAACACACACTTTGGTTGAAAGAGAAAACAGGTATATCAGTTTCTTTTACTGTATAGGGGTTTACGGCTAATTATTTTTTATCCACTAACTCGATAAATTTTAAAAAGGGGAAAAGAAGCGCTCATTCAAAAGCAGAATCTGGATTAACATACATTTTAATACAATTAACTTCCTAAGTTATGTTTATCGAGAAAGTAGAAACAAATTCCAAATATATAAGATAAAGTATGCTTAATAAAATTTCAGGTAAAATGTTTTTGGACATTATTCGTTCGACATATTATTTTTTTAATTATTATTTTGTAATTATTTTGTCTTGACCTGACATTAGTTGAAAGAATTAAACGATGTCTTTTCATTATTGATGACAGCTTCTCCTGTATGCTTGAAGTACTATCTGCACACGGACAACCGTTGACATGCGCATGTAAAAGAACGAAAAGAGAAAGAAAAAAGAAAAGAGAAGACATCGGCACGTCATTGTCCAATCCAAATTTCCATATATCGTACACCTTATATTGATCGATTGTTATAACATTTTGTTTCGATTTCCCGACCTATTACTGAAGCTACTGACTATCCTAGTGCAAAAACATTTTACTTATACTTGATTAAAGAAAAGTATCTTGTCTACGCACATTATTTAAGGATATAAAAGCTTTTTCCACTGTTGGGAACTAGCTTAGGATTTCATTTCTCTTCATTTTATTTTCCCATAACTTTGAATCGGTGTTTGATTGCAGGTCTTTCATGTATGACCATGTCACGTATTTCTGATATAGTTGTTCTGTTTTTAGCGACTTTTCAGATCAATGCCATGAAAGAGGATGTGGTGAAATTCAATCCAGGATTCATCGGATTTTATGTTGTTAAGTACGATTCCGACGACTGGCGAAGACTGGGAAATAAACTGCTCGAAAATCACGAGGTATATTTATTCAGTATGTCAATCTTATTTTAGATTAAAGATAATCTGCAATAAAACTAAAGAACAATTTATCTTTGATATTCATTGAATATGAATAACTGCACCACTGCAGTTATTCATATTCAATGGGGGTGTTTGGGACATTGAAAATGACGCCTCTATAGGAAAGTCCCATGGTTTGGATCCTCACAATTAAATTCTCTCCATTATTATGGGGCTAAGAAAATCACACCTATTACTTGTTCAATAATTTTCTATCTTCCCGCTCTGTGCCATCTTAAATAAATGGTAACTAGTGATTTTACTGAATAAAAAAGTATACAGAATTTAAATCGAAACGGTTAAGATTTGCCATAGAATGAGGGAGTCGTATTCAACTTATCCTGCCAAAAAAGAAACTTCAACATTGATCCACGATTAAAGTCATATCCTATCGAATCATATAGTTCACAATGGTTGTTTGAACTCCAGAAACTTATATATGATAATCTTGAGGATAGATTGATGAAATTTAAATCATTTTCTTTTATATTTTAAATGGTTGTAGTGTCTCTACGAGGCATTCATTTCAGCCACTACTCCGGACATCCGCTGTTACTGGATAGGGACCTGTCATCAAACAGGAAGAAGGGGTGAAATCTTCCAAGTGACAGGAAACGTTGAATGGAGAGATGCAGTCCCTCAAAAAAGTATCCGGACACTTCTTATTGTGCTTAATCTGTATAAGCTTCGTTCAAGGAAAATATGTCATTCAACTTGGAAACATGTTTTCTCTAAAAATATGCAAGCTGGTTCACTTCAGGTTCACTTCTCTGTAATTTTATCTGCACATTTTCTAATTTCAATCCAAATTTAGGCATTTTAATCGATTTTGATTAAAGAGAAATATGCGAATATAAAATGTTAAACATATCGGTTCAAAATAACTCGAGACATTCGAGAAAAAATATTAAGGAGTTGCTTTAATTTTTTTCAGCCTTTCGATAATTTTATAACTTTAAAGTAAGATAAATTTGTATTAAAAATTAATGTTTTCTTTCAAGTTTACCGTTAGGTGCGATGAAACATAACTGAATAAGAATTCCAGATGAATATGCTACATATTTCATTCGAAATATTTTTTTAAAGTTAAATAGTATTTTTGAAGAATAGCGTTTAAATTTGATTCACAGTTTCAGCATTCAAAACATAGATTCGTATCAAATTTTGAAACAAATCTGTTAAACGGTTGATAGTCTTTACTTTTGCAAACATGTAAAGGCTATAATTCATAAACGCAATGACTTAATGAAATTCGGCATGTTATTTTGTAACTAAAACAGTTCTTCCATGTCACATTTTGGTGTCAGTCGGTCGGCAAAAAGGCGTCCAATTTCTCACAGTAGAACAATAAAAATGCCAGATTCATGTCAAAACTCTCATCACATTAGAAAACAGAGATACGCAGCCCTTTATGTGGTGGGAGAGGGATAAAAAAATTTATCCGAAGCCACTCCCACCGGTTATTTCTATCACGAAATTAAAGTTTGGCAGTTTATAATTTTGCCCTTTTTCGCAGCGATAAAATGAGATCTTAGTTGAATGTTTAGTCGTTTCCGTGTAAGTGGTCAGTCGTCATCCATTCAGGTATTTTGAAGAATCGCCCTTTAGCACTACACTAAACACCTTCCCTTTAAAAAAAGGGGAACTCAGTGCCGTTTCTGAGTTCTGAATCAGCAATGGAAAAATTCAATGAAAAATTGTTCCATTCGGAATTTTTTTTAATCACACTTTTTGTTTTTAAGGTGATTTTGATAAAATACATTTGTTTTCCTTATTTTTACCAGACGAATAATTAAATAAAAACATTTTTCCAGACCTTTTCTGTAACTGACCGCTACAATCTGCTCCACGACGCTTTTGTGTTGGCTGAGACGGATCGCCTGCTTTATTCTACCCCACTGTCTTTGACAAGATACTTGAGCAGAGAGAGGGACGCCCTTCCCTGGAATCTTTTCCGCGACCAATTGTTGTACTTCCAGCACAGCCTGGATGCACAATCTCCGGCTCTGGTAATGCTTAAGGTAAGAAAACTTTTGAATTTGGAAATGTCGCGTTTCCTTCGACCCTTAACACATGACTGTCTTTGAACAATTTTAATGGAAAACGTTTGACTTTCGGTGGGGAAAATCAGTTTTGAGCTCAAAAAATCGGAGATTTAATTCCAACGATGATCCATCTTATGTGAGAGCTTGGTGTATATTTGATTCGCCTTAGAAGGTCAGACGCTTTGATGAAAGTGTTATCGATCCGGTACCACCTTTATGATATGACCACACAAATGCAACTGAATAAGTAATACATAAGTTAATACAACTAAACTAAGTAAAACAAATCCACCTCCATTGGTAGCATTTTATTGCCCTGAGGAATCTTAAAAACACGAATTTTCTGAGTACATCGGAAAAAGAGCAGGAGCATCTTTTTCAAACATATATTCAGTTTTAAACAAGCTGATTTTGAAAGCTAATAAAGCCTTTGATTGGTTGGAATTTGAAATAAATTTTAAAGAATTTTTTGAGCTATGGGCCTATTTCTCTGTTTTTTTGCGAATTCCATTCGAGATAGACTTTCTGAATTGGCGGTTGTCGAAATTTCCTGCCGCTGCCTCCACCAATAGTATAGTTTCCTTTCTTCGTTTTAGTAAATTTTGTTCATTTGCACAAGTGCGAAAAAAAATTTGTTGATCCTCTTACACTCTAGGGAAGATAATCATTGGAGAGAAATATCTGCAGTCTGCTTCGAAAGTGGCTGTATATTTTTTGACCATTTTGAAGAAGTCTTTCAAAATGTGAAAAATGCCAGAATAATGCATAATTATCTTAATAGATAATTATCAAAAAGACACTGTCAAAAATTAAATTTTAGATTAACACTTTCTCTCAATTTCTAAGCCTGGATTCATTTTTTAATTATAGCTTAGCAGAAGAACACCATTTATTTTTTATTAAAAATTGGCTGCCACAAAGTAATCTTTTTGAAATGCAATCATCCCACCCTTTTCGAAAATCGCCCGTTATAGTACACTTTGAAATCGTAAAATAATACTATTACTATTAATAAGAGATGGACAACTTTTAATGATGAGTTGGTTCTCTGTTATTAAGAAGTGTCAAAAGTCCAATTAAATGTTTTACGTAATTTGGCTTCCTCAAAAATTAGTTTAAAGATTTAAACTTTCATAGACATACAACTCGCACTGTTGTAGAGCCTTTCGCCATTCCTTTCAGTATTATATGCATTTCCCTGATACTTTTTCCATATATTTTCACTTAATAATCCAGACATGCATTCTTCTTTATTGATAAGAGAGACAGGATCTAAGGCAAGATGCACTCTGTTATTCCCTGAATGATGTGAAAGCCAACACAAATTTAAACAATGTTCGGCAAATATGTTTATGTGCATTTATATTGTAAAAGTCATATTTTCATACTTCACTCTTCGTCCATTCACACACCAACATCCGGGGTTCCAAATTTTCTCATTTCCACGGCGAAGAATCCAAGAATTCTTTCTTGTAATTATGTTTACAACATTCTACGGATGGCAATAAAAAGTGATATCTTTTTAATTCTCTATTCTTGATCATACTGCGCAAAATACTAGATATAAATGTTTGCAATGTTTTAAAATAGTAGTATTCAAATAATGATAATATTCAAATTTTAATAAATCAATCAGTTTCAGTGATTAATTTAGTTAATAGGAGTGCTCTTTTGATTTGAAATACTAATGTCTCAAGAATATTTTGTTTCACAGGGTAGAGGATTTATGTAAAAATTTAAGATTCATAATCCATCAGAACATTTATTAACTAAAGTTACATAAAATATAATTATTTATTTCATTTAGACTTTTTTAGAATATATATGTCCATTATTAAGGTTTACAAATTAGCTAATTGGACCTGATTCGAGTGGATATCATGTATATATTCAATCATGTATGCCTTAAATAAAATTGAATTAAAAATATAGCTGTTTTAATATTTCACAGAAAATCGTTACTAGCATTCATATTTTAAAGAAAATAACACATTTCATATTTATTCCATTTCATACAAATAGTTGCTGAGGTTTAGTTTGCAAAAAGAATTAACTTAATTTCAATTACTGTTTTTGTCAACGTGATGGCAATATGCTTAGAGAATAATGTGAGAAGGATATCGAGCCCTACCCGGGAACGCGATGCCTTTGTCTTTAGGCTGTCTAATAAAGACAGTAAACAACTTGGGATAAGAAATGAAGGAATCTCGATGTTAGACACCTGTATCCGTAAAAGGTGAGTCTTTGAGAGGGAATGAGGACGTCCACATTATCGCAATACCGAGATTGTAAATAGAAACAAGTGTACTTTTTGATATTATGCAAAAGATTAGACTAAAGGGGAGGCAAAATTGGCATTTCTATGCTATGAGTACATACTTTTAACAAAAATAAGGCTACATTCTGAAGGAACTGATATTGAAGCTTGTCTCAATGGTCTGTCATCTGTAAATCCAATCAAAGTTTGAAGTCCAGTTAAATACAAGTTAAAACATTAAATGGTTAGATTAAAGAAACTATTGTCACACATTAATAGGATGCATGTGTGTGTGTGTGTGTGCAAATTGAGTTAAGTAATAAGACACATTTAGACAAGCCCTAATCAGCATACAATACGCAATTGTGTTTTAAAGGTAAAAATCCTAAGTATAATTATAGTTGTGTCCTAAATCATTGAAAAGAAGGGAAAGCGATAAATTTAAAGAGCATGCCTTTTGAACTAATGATATAAATTGCTCAGAATGACTGCCTTCGGTCACTAGAGTAGTGTTTCCGTGTGTAAGTGAAAAATCAAATGTTTCTACTTCGACAGCTGCAACTACAGATACAGAATTCCTCATCAGAGTCAGAATATTTGTAGTAGATATCGCTTCTCAGGGCAAAGTCGAGATAGATCGCTTAGAGTTGAAAACGGCTCTTCACTGTTCGAGATACGACCATCTATTGTACAATTATTTGCGCTTTTCTAGGTATGATATGTCACTCCTTAAAATTTCTGCCATGAGTATAAATGGAGAATCATGCAGTTTTCGTAAATGTCTGAAGTTTTTTAATAAACCAAATCTGAAACAAATGATTTAATTTTTTGCAGAAATATGTCGCCAACTTGACTTCCGATCTATACGATGAACATGTAGTGTCCGCTAGCAACAATCGTACATTGGAGAGGTAAAGATACTTTTCTTTTTATTCTGTATTTTTGTATGCTGCTTTTTCTCCTATCTCCATTTATCATGTGCATTTCTATTCTGACAGCATGTTCAGAAAATGGGATACCAAAACAGATAGTTGCCCTTACAGTTATTCCGACATGTAAGTATACCTTTCCATTTGTATGTGTAATAATGGTTGTTTATGTACCAAGAAGCTAATTTGTTGTATTATTCTTAACAACCTTTATTCTCAGTTGTATTTTTCTTGGGAGTAAATGTTGGAATCGGCAAAATCATTTTATCGTAAAATTAGTTGCTTCTTTCTAAATGAATTAATACTGAAATACTTATTAAATAAAATCAATAATGACAACACAAATATTAAAACCTTGATAATTTCGTCGGAAGCTTAGAAATATCAGAATTCTGTCATATCGCGAATAGCTGTGTTAGTTGTAAAATTCTATCTTTATAAATTTAAATCAAATTAACAAAAATATAGCCTACAAAAAGGGCAAAAGCGTAGAGAGAGAATCGTATTTGCGAGTATGCATCTAATTATACGTCCAATTTTTTTGGCTCTATGAAAATGACCGGCTTCGCACATTTTGTCTGTCACAGTTGGTATGCTTATGATAAATAGAAGTCTAAGGATGATTAAATAAGCTATGCAGTTCAACGTGATGGGTGCCGCGACCTCTTGGTGATACCTCCAGTAACGACTCATTCTATCTTTAATCTTTTGCTTTGATATTGTGACTGCATATTCCTCTAGCATTTATTAAATCAAGAATTGGAGTCAAAAGATTTCGATTTGATTTTGGCGTGGTGTTTCAAAAACTAATAAAAATGCATGCACACTACTTAATAGTATAGAGACCATGTTCTTTAAAGGATATAATGAAATATATCCTGGAAAAACTCCTCATATAGTTTTAGAATCAATATATCAAATTGAATAAAATTATTGGAGACTTTATATAGTCACAGCCTTTTCTGACATTTGGACAGTTTGGCATGAATGAAACTGGATCTGCATGCCAATATAGCCGTTCTTAATGGTTTCAGCTGTTTTTAAGGAAAAGACTTAATATATACCTAACGCAAATACAGTGAATGTGAATATACCACAAACTCGAATTTCATGGTAAGCAGTTGTAAAAAAAAAAAAAAAAAAAAAAATTGTGTTCCTACTGTGAATTGCTTTTTTTCGATAGTAATTTTTCCCACTGTTTTCCCAGGGATCTGAAATCAGTTCTGATGGACTTGGCATGCCGATCGAATAACAAGAAGTGCCTAGACTCCATGCGTGAGGACCTACAGCTGTGGCTTCTAGGACAGAAGTGAGTGGTCTGCGACATTTCAGTGGTCTCCACAGCAAATGAACAACTATTTCAAGAGTCATTTTTCTTGAAATTGTATACGAGTAATAATATTGCTGGGAGTTAGAAAATTAACTTTTGGTTTCCGATTTTTAAAAAACGGAATTGCATATTTGTTTCAAATTTTGGGTTCATTTTTTTAAAAGTGTGATTTCTTTGCCTATTCTATTTTGTGAATTCTATTATTCAAACTTCTTGCGAGCTGGTTGAGAAAAATTCGGTCTGTAGTTTAACACGAAGAATTTCGACCCATACCGAATTACAGAACAAATTCAATTTCACAAAATTATATTTACCCGCATGTATTCTGGAATTTCTTTACGATATAACGAAGCTGAACATAAAAAAAGCTACATTGTTCACTTCAAGTAAAGGAAAATCGAGCTAGAACTATCTAATTTTTTTTCTTTTTTATTACTTTCTCTCTTTTATTATATCTCTTCAAAAAATTTACAGAAGATACTAACATCTGTTTTTAAAATCATAAGAGATAAAGCTTTAGTATTCATTCGTCTGCTTTAAAACAGTTTAAAAATATAGCCTTCTTGATAGCAATAGCAGGACACATACAAGGAAAAATTCATTTAATATCGTCTCAAAGTATATGTGTGTAAATGCTCTAACCAAAACAATAAAAAAAATATATTGTTGTGAAATCTAATTAAAATATGTTTAAAAATTTAAAGCAGTATAAAAATTATTTTTATGCAGTATTACTCTCCGAAATTATTCTTTAATATAACAATTAACTATTGATTAAAGATCTTTGAAAAACCCGTTCTACGTAAGCACTTATTAGCCAACTCGTGCTGGATTAAGCAAATGTTCCGCAAGATTAAGAACCAATATACATGAATATCTGATGCATTCTCTTCCCTTGTAGCGTCACTTCAGACCTGCACTTGATACTGGAGGTAGCTGTTTCACATTTCGGCAACGACACTCTCTGGGCGTACCTCTTCGACGAGATGACCGCGAACGCGACAGACCGTGACCGCAAGATTCTGCTGGCAGAAGCACTGACCAGCTTCACTTCATCCGCACAGATCGCCAAGTAAGTCATCACCAGCTAAAATCTACTTTTTCGTCTGTACCTCAGACCATTTTTTAATACCTGTAACCGGTGTTTGAGCGAGACGTTCTTTGATATTTTCAGGATAATATACATATGACGAAAGATTATTAAAAGAAAAGAAACAGAAAATAAAAAGGCATTTATTAACCTTCTTTGCATTTTTTTAAAATGAATCAGAAAATAAATGAATTGAAATGTTTAAAAGCTTGTTTAAAGTGAACGTCTTCAACACTTATGCAAGGTTCATTCAACAATATTTGCGCATATGCGATAAAGTGAATCTCTCCTGACTTAAAAACAGTCTTTTTTAATTCTTCAGTGAAGATCTAGAAAACTTGTACTTCTTAAACTAATGTATCCCTTCATTCAAACATTCTTTCTATCTAAACTAACTGAACATGCGTAAGTAACCATTCAGCATGCCATTATGCAAAATGAAACCGACGAAAGAGTTTCTAAAAATACCACGACAAACATTTATTTAAAAAATGATCACTAACGAAGAGTCTCTTGTTCGAAAAGTGAATTTTCACTGTTTCTAATGTGATAATTTTGAAGATGAATGCTTCTAACCCGATTAGTGCTGTGTTCATCTTTCCGCATTGCATTTTTCAGAAAAGAAGGATTTGATTTCACCAACAGTAGGAATTAATTATAAAATTCTAGACATTGATAATGTATCTACCCTATTAATCTCTGTACTCCACGAATGCTATGAGGATGCCAGTTATTGATATGAAATATTCTCTAAATAGTCGTTTTTTAAATGCAGATTTCTAATCTTTCATACCCCAAAATAAGTGGTAACTTGAAAGTTAAACAAAAATGTCTCAATTTCTACATTACATTTAAAATGCCCCATCCTCCCCGCTCATGTCCGGGAAAAGTAAGCATCCTGTAACTTGTAAACGCTAAACCGTTTTATAAACGCACTTCCTAGAAGAATGCCAGGAATGTGGAAAACGACGTTTTATTCTTTTACAACTAGGCTGTTAAAGCATAAATTGTCAGGATATCTAAATGTTCCTTCTTAGTGAATTATGTCATTCTTTTCGAAAACATACAAGCAAAGAATTTCATTTTCTTTCTCGGTACTACGTTACTTCTCTGAGATATTTTAAATGTTCAGATACTCTAGTTTCTTTATAAAATCGAAATTGCCAAACCAATCAAAGTGAACGTGATTAGCACATTTTTTGAAAGTGTAATGTTTGGACGAATTAAATAAGTTTACATTACATTACTGAAATAAACTTTTTCATCTCAATTCGTGATTATTCCATTTAAATTTAAAAATAAGCATATCTGCGAATTCTGTTTATATAATGTGATACTTACTGTATGGGTGAATGACACTTTTATACAATGATGGACACAGTATAAATTTACTGTCAACCGCCACACGTCCAAGTGTTTCAAAGAATTGCCCAATTTAGTTACTGAAACCTTATAATGGAAAGAATATTTCAAGCAATGCAATAAAATAAAGGAAATGCAATTGTTAGGGAAATGAAGGTTTATTCTGCTTTTTGGGACGTAATAAATATATTATTTTATTATCAACAAACTTTGCTTAGTGATATTTTATTATAAATTATCTTGTCTAATAGGAATGGTATCGGAAAATTAATGGGCAATATTCCTTTTTATTAACTGCTCATATTTCGTAGAGTATAAATAGTACCAAAAACTTCTGTTATCTCCTTCATTATAATTTCTTTTTTCTAAACTTTTCATTGCGTTTAGGCGTAATGTTGAAGAAGTGAATCTTTCTCTTAACTTGTTCACTGTTCCTTTCATGCGCTGGTTCGAAAGGAAATCAGTCGAATCATTGCTCGTATAGTAACCCTATCAGATATGAGAGTAAAATTAAGATAAAGGAGGATGGAACCGTGGTTCTAGACGTGATATTCAAAGTGGGAGAACTCTCTGGTAGATGCATTCGAATAGTGGTTATCTATAAATGAAGGAGTTGCGGCAATGCACATAAAGTGATAGAAACAGGCTCAGCGCACTATAGCCCAATTTCTGTAGAAAGAGTAGAATGAAATTTTACACCAAGTGCGCTTAGAGCTCAATATTCATGAGATTCAGCTTTCCGAGATTTTTGCACTAATGCCTAAAGACTTGATATTTCATAATCAAAGTCATTACACTATATGAAGTACATATGCGTTCAGATATAATGTTGGGCCCAGTAAATTTTTTTAACTGCGAGTTCAGACCACTTGATTTATTGCTTCACTTTCACTTAATGACAATTCAAGTTCTACCGCTTTAAATAGCACTCATTAAATCAAGCTCTGGTTTCATTTTAGTGCAATTAGCAGCCTTCTTCACACATTGTTATGATAAACTCTTTTCAGTCTAAAGACACTTTCTCTTAGAAATTACAACAGCTTAAAAGACTACGTTTACGATAGCACTTCCGGTAATCCTTGGCCTACCTTCAACTCTAAATGGAGGCAAGAATGATTGAACTGCACACGCTGTGTGGAATTTTATTGGATATGCCACACATCAAGCCAGATGAATATGAATGCAGAGTGAAAGGCACGTCCCTCTAGACATCTTCAACCGCATCAAATCCTCTTCGAATGCGATAGATAATAGAATTCTGTACTAAGGATCCACGATCCACCCAGATGGTTCACAATCATTGGTCACGTTCTATAGATAATAGAATTCTGGACTAATAGAATTCTGGACTAAGATAGACAATAGAATTCTGGACTAAGGATCCACGATCCACCCAGATGGTTCACAATCATTGGTCACGTTCTATTCCCCACATACCTACACTGATTTCATCTGGCTGATTCTCCATATTGTAGTTATGGGGAAATAGGATTCTCAGTTTACTATGTCATGGAATGCATTCTAACTCGGTCATAGCACACGAGAAAGCCAGAAATCAGCCTCGAGAAAGAAAGAGATCGGAGAGTTGTATCGAATCATCTTTCTTGAACAATATCCGAGCTAAAATAAATCATATTCATAAGAACCAAGACATCTTCAAGAACATTCAATAACTAATCAGCTTAAATGACTCCCTAGTTTCTGTAATACCCCGCAGAGCCAACAATCCATACTCTAACAATGAAAAACAGAAAAGCAAACTAACCCCGACAATAGCTACCGATTTCTGAACAGTAGTTCCCCATTCAATTCACGAGATTGTTCCAGGAAACAATCGGCACTTACGAAGATATTCTACATATTTTTGTACATTTTCGTGCGAGAATATTTATTCATCGATCATAATTCCTACAATCAAAATGGATCTTTTTATTATAAGACTAGCACTCCATGATTAACATTGCATACTGCAAAATCAAAGACAGCTTGTTGCAGTTCCAAATCCATGACGCTTTTTCAAATGGATGCTGATAAACATGCTAAAGCTCCTAAACAGGATGTGTATAGATAAGGTCTTCACAAAAGATTTGTTCCAGAAATCAGGCAAAAATATATTAATAAAAAACAGAAAACCACATTAAAAAAATGTGTTATTTTATTATTTTTCGTGAAATATTTTTCTTAAATCGTCAAAACGATTTTATTAATTTCATGATACGTCTTTGTATATCTAAATTCCTCGAGACAGACAGGCAATTTGTCCGTCTGTTACGAGAGATTTGGATGCTGCGCGATTATTCTTTCCCTCCGTGCCAATGTTTTCAACGCTTCCCATTCTACAGGACCATTGATGTGATGGCTTTCGATCCCAGAATCGACATTGAGCTCGCTAAGTTCATGTTTTTGAGACTGAGCAACAAGCCGGATGCAATGCGGCACCTGTGGAATTATGTCATCAACCACTGGGACTCTCTAATGAATAGGTAAGAAAATTTTAGCTTTACAGTCACACAAAGGATTTCTGTATAATTCCTGAGATATACGCGTCACCATCAAAAGGCTGGGAATGAAACAGGGCTGTCTTTGTGTCAACCCATATTCTGCACATGGTGGAGCGATTCGATAGAAGAAAATGAGCCTTAGGTTCTCCTTTTTGTGGCGAGCTGATTAGCATGAACTTTGACATGTGTTTCTATGCAAGGAGAATCAAATGTTCTATATATATAAAAAAAATATTTAATGAAATTTGCTTTGAAATTAAAACTGTAATTAAAGTAAATTCAAAGATAGCAATTGCATAGTTGAAATTTCTTTGTTAAAATCTGCCTACATCAAATGAAAAATTTATTTATAAATTTTTAATTTTTTGAATTATTAATTTATTAAATAATTCAACATTGCAGAGGTGAATGACCGTGCTAGAGCAACCTTGCAGATGTAGTGTTCATTATTTTTTTTAATAATTTTTCGTAACCAAGATAACTGGGGATTACTAAATAAGTGGTTGAAACAGCCCTCTGACAGTTATTTTTTTTTTCTTTCAGGCTGGATGCTGCAAACGATCCCTCCATCGGCATCTCCGTGTTTTGCGACAAATTGAAAACCATCGAATACCTAGGAGACGTAAGGCCATTTTGTTATTTGCCTCCCATTCTTTGTAAATTCATCCTGCACACGCAGAGAGGACGGGAATCGGAAGATGAAATTTATGTTCTCTGTTCTCTCGTTATACTCCGAGCAAGCTAGATGTGTACTTTGGCACACATGCTCTAATAAAACCCAAAATTAATTCTAATTTTTAAAAATACATAAAAACACTATTTAAAGAATGAAAGCTCAGACCAAAATAATTCGCTTTCTCCGCTTGTTTTTGGTATATTTCAGGAAAATGTTTCATGAACGGCAGAAGACTCAGGTGCTGGATCGGAAATTGTTTATAGACAGTATTTTCTGCGTAATAATAGACGCTTAGGTAACTGGACGGAGCGCTGGGATTGATGATTAATAAATTTTTCAATTAATTATTTTATGTAACTCAATGGCTTTTTCAGAAAAACATTTTTAAACTCTAAACTTTGATCGTTATATACTCGTATTATTTTAGAAGACTTGCATTGTTCTGTTTTTTGCACAGTTCATTCCTTCAATTTTCTGTTATTTCCCATAAAACTTTAATTTTAAACTTCAATTAATACAGAAACATCTTTGCGAAACTCAAACATGTTTTTTAAACACTTTAACATAGGAATAGATCAATGGAATGGTTAACAAATGGAATAGTTCAAAAGTCTTATATGTACTACAATATTTTTAATTTATGCAAGATCTCAAAGGATTATTTCTCTAATTTGTTGCAGAATTCAATTTTTCAATTTTATTTTCTGAAAGATTTAAATGACGTAAATGAAAATATTTTATTTTGTGTCAAAGTCAGTTTTATTCATAAGAGTGGAATCTATTTTTTATGTAAAATTTTACTGTCACAAGAATCGTAAAGCCGGGGTCTATATAAATATCTATATATTTTTCTTATGCGTCCGAAACGCATTCGGGAAGTTTAAACTTCACTTACGTTTTAATCAATTAAAATTTTAAATAACTCTCCGGGATGCAGATTTTTACCTTGCACTGTATACGGGTGCCAAGTTTCACTGGTCTAGATTAAATTTTCTAGCGCAGATACCAACACAGACTCGCATATTTATCTTTATTATACTCTGACTGTGCCTGTCAGTCTATTTCGTTAGTAACTTTCTATGTTTTTGTTTGACTTCAATAGAATATTGCTAGCTTTTATTATATCAGATTTTTTTTTCTTGCTTACGATGAATCGAAACAAAGATTATTTTAATCGCCAGATAATGCCACTTTCACATTTTAATGAATTCCAGCATTTTAGAATAATTAGATAAATTTCTATCTGTTTGAATTAGAAAACCTTTGTTTGTTTGTTTTTAATTTCTAAAGAAAATAATTCAAAAATGCTACAAGACAGATGTTTGATATGCAATTTCATTGCCAGAAATTTCGATACTATAAAGTTATGGTTAAGGCCACAAAAAGGTTGTCTGTCTATCTGCCTGTTTATTCTTGAGTATGTGAATGCTATCACTGATAACGATAATAAGTTTGGGAAGTGAAATTCGGTACCTCAGGGGCGTCTTGATATCGGAACTGCAATTCTTTATGAATCTGTGGAATAAAGAAAACGAAAAGAGAAACGTACTTGATTCTCTTCATTGCGCAACCAACTTTTGCATAATTTCCCCCCTTTTATGAGAAACGCGAGAAGAGAACACTCCCACTGGTTATCAAAAGGTTAATGAAGAGAATATCCTACAAGCTTGTATCGAACCACCAAACCGTTTATTCTGAATTTCAATGACTTATGAGATGGATCGCAATAAGAAATGTATCTTTATGTGATGTAGAAAGCGACAGCTTTCTAATCAGAACTTGCATTCTATTAATTATGCGCATTCTTCAGCACGATCTGTCAAATTGACTATGATAAAAAAAAATGCTACTTTGGCTGATTATTACTATTTCTTAAAATTCAGATTACTACTGGTAGAAAAATGCCTTCGTAAAATAGTTCTTTTTATAACGAAAAAGGAAGATTGCAAAGTAAGATTTGTCGACGGTTTCGACTACCCACAACGTTGCTTATCCTTTGTTTTCTTTTGAAATAAAAGAATCGTGCGGGAAGGCAATATAGAAAGAATATACAATATCGCAACATATCTGGAAAGCAAAATGTAGAATATCTCGCCGGCTAATTTTAAAATCTGACACGGTATTTCACCATCCTTTAAAAAAAATTCCACAATTATTTTAAAATCTCCTTGGATTCTGTACAAAGTATGCTTAAATTTACTGATGTTCATAAATAATGTATGAAGATTTTGAATAGGAAGAAGAAAGTTGTGTTTCTGTCTTGGTTGATTTATTTACCGACATTTTTCGAAATTTGATAGACCGACATTGAATTTCTCGTTACAGTCAGTTCTTATTAAAATTTACTTTGAAGAGAAACGCAAATGTGAATCAATTTCCCGAGAAAGCACTTAGGAACTGCTTGTTGTGATACCTAGGTGGTTAGGATCTCTTTACCCTTCTGTCATACATCTCTTTTATCATGAGTGAATTAGATTCTACAGTCTAGGCCAAGTTGGAATAGCAACAATAGTTTACCTATGCCATTTCACAATGTTTTTCTTTTCCAGTCTGATTATTCTGCGGTTAATTGCTTTGTATCTTTTCTTTTCAGTTCATCAGGTTGATAAAGAAGAACTCCCCCGCCAGCGACTTCGTCACCCGGAGCTGCATGGAAGAGATCCAGAAATCCGTGGAGTGGTCTTCCAAGTACGAGAATCAACTGACAGAATGGCTGCGAGAAAATGTGTGATTTGCATTTGCAATAAAGAGCAAATATACCAAGTGTCTCTTTTTTTAATGTAACAAGGATG
The DNA here is from genome assembly GCA_026543865.1 of Argiope aurantia. Lineage (NCBI taxonomy): Eukaryota > Metazoa > Arthropoda > Arachnida > Araneae > Araneidae > Argiope > Argiope aurantia. The sequence continues at coordinate 47,801 of JAPMOR010028845.1, forward strand.
TAGCATCAGATGCTCATCTACTTAAACACATTAAGGCAGAAAAAAAATCACACGGAAATTATACAAGTTAATTCCTTCTATCGCAGTCTGCAATCTTTCTTCACAATGCATTTCCTAATGTACTTATATTCTCCCCTTTAAACCAACGTTGCAACAATAAAAAAAGAAAAAAGAAGAAGATTCGAACTCTGATCCGAAACATCGTTACATGATACTTTTATGGAATCGATTGTTCTGCCTTACCTTTCTCTGATGTGATTGCATCAGTCCGTGCGTAACGATTTTTAGATCACTGGATTTACAGAAAAGACACCTAAGTGTGGCATTATCTTAAAAACACATTCAACGATCAAAAATACTTAAGAGTATATATAATCTATACTTATAAATAAAGCTCAATGTGTGTGTGTGTGTGTGTGTGTGTGTGTGTGTGTGTGTGTGTGTGTGTGTGTGTGTGTGTGTGTGTGTGTTGGCGCTCTACAGACCAGGTCATTTGACCTACAGCTACCAAATTTGGTATATGTATACCTTAGAGGTCGGGAATGTGCACCTGGGTTTCCTTTTTTTTTTGAATTTTTAATTAGAATTTTAATTATTAATTAAAAACTAACTTTCCCGCCAAAAAAATCTTCCATTTTCCCCACCGCCAAATGAGTAAGGCTTCAGGTTTTTTTTCCCCCAACAATAATGAGGCTAGGGTTAACATTTTTCTGCCGATAATTACAAACGATTCTGTTTATTTTCTTAATGTTTTATGCCTTTAAAATAAAACATTGTTAATTAATCGATCTTTCAGATTCATTCCGAGTACTTTTGAATTGAAATAAAACAGAATAAAGGAAATTAAAGATTTCTAATCTGCATAGCGTTACCCCAACTGGCGTAGAAAAATTCACGCATTTGCGTTACCGTAACTGGCGTTGAAAATTCACGCATGCGCATTGTGTTCCGATTGTTGACAATATTATCAACGGATGATTCTTGATTTAAATTATTTTTAGGTTCGCTGCATGCTTTTGTAATTAAATTGTATTTATTTTATTTATATATTTTTTTGTATATGGTGATAGTTTTAAGTACATCGTTTTTTAAGTAGTTTTTTTAAACCTGTTTTCGACCGATTATTTTAAACGATTTGTTTTATTTTCTTAGTGTTTGATGCATTTAAAATTAAACATTGTTAAATAATTGATCTGATCATGATGAATCTGAGAAAATTTTGTTGACAAATTCTTGAGATATTACATAAATTAAGAAAGATATTCTTTAATGCCCATAAAGTTTAAACGCTCAGTGACTCTGTTATCAGTACTCATATTATAAAAAAATGCTTTGTTTCTGTAAAAAATATTATTTTATTAATTGCAGATCAATTCTTTCCACTTTAATTTAAAGCATAAATTCTACGGGAGCTAACAGAAAATTAGAGAGATACATATTACGTTATGAATGAAGGCCTTTATAATATTATGAGTGAATTCTATGACTATCAAAATTTGAAGTTTTAAAATATTTTGATGAAAAGTCTATTAAAGTAGGAATTGCGTAAAATATTTAATTATTAAAATTTAAACCAACATTAAGATTGGCGAACCAGCTGGTCGCCAAAGGCGGCTAGTGTAATATAATAAGGGCAACTAATCAACCAATCACGCAGACCCAATCACAGGTGTACTTTCCCATTTTTTTTTTTTTTCGTATGAAAATTCTTCTCCCAACATATGTTATTAAGAGTTGCCTGCTTCCATTTTGGGGGAAAATCGAAAGAAATAAGCCCTTCACGTAGCTAAAGAGAAATTATGTGTCAGAGTTGCCAACCCTTGAACCGATTTCAAAAAGTTTTATTTCATATGAAAGCTCATGGCCCTTAAATATGAAGGAAGTTGTGTTCACTTCTTCTCTATTAGCAGAGAAATGATGACACAGCTCTCAGCTTCAACAACTAGAAAGATTTCGCCTATATTCGTCCCTGATTCATTTCGTGAAAATGAAGTATATATAGCTGGTCAATTATGATATTCTATCAGAACTGTGCGACTATTACTTATATTATTAAAACTATGCTTTTATTATACTTTTTTATGATACGGTGTAATTTATCAAAATTGATGGCATGACTCAATTAAATTTATTAACACTAACCGTCTTCAGCGACCATTTTGATAACATTGATTTGATGATTTACGAATTAAATAATTAAAAAAATTTTTAATATATTTTATCAAAAATGTTATATTTTAACTAATAATTTGAGAGTAATGATAGAGCATTCTGATTGGTTAGCTTTCGTGCGAAATAAAAATTGGCAAAATGGATACATTAGTTATTTTATTTTGTTGTTGTGACTGGTGAACTAAGTGAAGTTCAGTCAAGAGAATGTGCAATGGCATGATGCGTTTTGAATTTTTTTTTTCCAAAAGTGGATGGTAGTTGAGAGATAGGCACTTTTTACTTGATATGAAATTCATATGACCTTCATCTGATCACTGGTAACATTAATTGCATATAAAATAAAAATAAGTGAAATTAAGACAATATTTATAGCTAGAGAAATAATTCTTTGGTTTTGCCAATTATCTTAAACAATAGACAGTAATTGAAACTGGTCGTCAAATGCAGTAGTTATTTAATAATAAATTTAAAAGTTCATATTTGTATTTGCCTTGCCACAAGACAGGTATTAAACTGATTATTCATAACCTTGCTATTTTTTGCCAGCAGATACATTAAGCAAAAGCATTGCTACAAAGTCGCGTTTATAACTAATTTTTAACGGGTTATTAAAATAGCTTTGACGTTTTTTTTTAATTAGTTTTTCTGCGATACCAGTCTCGAATTTAAAAGCGGTGTAAAAGAGGTTTTTGTGCAATAATACGTTCCGAAAGGATTGAAGAAAAATATTAATGTTTCTATTAGTTTTCAATTAATTAAAACCTATCTAAAACATCGAGAAATTATTTTTTTGTAAGGAAATACTAGCCAAGAATTAACTAGATGCTAAATTTGGTAGTAAGTCCAAAGTTCTGTCTTAGAGAGCACTTAGAACAATTTTTGTGAAAAGCATGTCGCATTTTACTGATAGTGTCCAGCCTGTAAACATCGTCACGCAATAAACTTGTCTGATATAACCTGATACCTATTTTTCAGGGGCCTCCTCGCGAGAGCCGAGGTCTGCTGTCAGCTCCAATTCATTCTTCTCCTTAAACTATAAAGCTTATTTGTTGTTAATGACATTATCCGCTTTTTTTTTCCGATCATTCCTGCTTCCTCTTCGTTTCTGGCAATTTCCTCTGGGCCTAAGCCGTCAGTGTACTACTAAGCATCTAGTTCAATAAATTTTTTTTAAATATCCGAACAATCAAGTGAAACAAATGAAGTTAACTATGATTTTAGTGCTATTTTTTGTTCATAATTGTAAGAAGCAATAAATAAAATCCTAAATTTTAAATTCTGATTGTACTACTTTACATTATGAAAAAAATAAAAATATCGAACACATTAGAAATTAAATTTAGTGCAATCTATCACACACACACAAATCGGTTGTGTGTGTGTGTGTGTGTGTGTGTGTGTGTGTGTGTGTGTGTGTGT
>JAPMOR010028845.1:51401-77216 GCA_026543865.1 Argiope aurantia
TGTGTGTGTGTGTGTGTGTGTGTGTGTGTGTGTGTGTGTGTGTGTGTGTTCGCAGTGCATATTGCTAGGATATACAGAAGCATACAAGAGGATGATCGAACAGGGTTACTTAGAAGCCGCCAATGCTATGGGTGTATGTCACCTCTAATCATTTCTACTTCTTCCGTGAAAGAAGGACTGTAGCAATTTGCGAATGCTGATCATACCGCAAATGTCTCTTTGTCCATAAAATCTCGATTCTTTTCAAATGGGTTGCCATTCTATTTTCCACAGCAAGGAATCGCCCATTCTATGTATGGAACGAGCTTTTAGCTGTTGCGGTGAAATTGAACACATAAGAATTATCCACGTGCATTTGTATCGGGAATAAGTTTCATCGTCATTGGCTTCTCTTTACTAAATGATCGCGTATCTTTGTGCATTAGCCAGAGCTTATGTTTTTGCTATCCTCCTCACAATTTATGAACTCAAATTTGAATCATCTTCAAAAAGAATAAAGAACACCGGAACCAATGTCCATTAACTTTCCTTTTTCAATAGGCTTTGATTTAAACAGTCATGCTTATTTTGGACGCTGCAGTTAGTTTCTTTCCATTAAATCAGATTTTATTTTCTGTAATTTTACTCAGGTGCGATTTCTGTTGCCAAGATAGAGAAGATATTGGTCAAAAGAATCTCCCTCGGACAGAGAAAAACCATAAGGCCATGACCTCAGAATGTAACGAGAAAAATTAATCTGACCTATTATATCTTTAGCTATTCGGCCACAGCTCATAAAATTGAAATTCCTGTGTCTATTATCAGAGGACTTCTTTCTCATGAATGCGATGAAGTATGTGAGATAATAATGTGAAGTTTTTAAAAGAAGAAGATTCAGTTCATAAGGGATAAATATCTGAGTTGATTGATTTGGCACTCAGTTTGTGGCTGCAAAGAAGGCTTCAGAACTTCTTGTAACGGAACTGCTTGAAAAAGGAATGAAGGTACCCTAATTTCGAACCAGATATGAAGAATTTCTACTAGACTTTCTACTATTATTTTTGCAAATTAGCATAGCATGTTAGTTTCAGCGAAAAAATCACAAAAGTACAAAATTGCGTTTATTAGTATAACATGTTAAGTTTAGTTTAGTTATATTAACGTCCCGTTGTAAAGCAACACGAGGGCTATTTTGGGACGGACCTCGTAATTTTGAACCGCGGTCAGATGACGAGGACGACACCTGAGCTGGCACCTCCCTCTCCACACCACACCACACCAGCGGGAGGACGTTTGGAATGACGGGTTTAACGTGCAACAGACCCCCTTACACGACGGTTCTTCGGTGGAATCGGGTCTCGAACCTGAAACCCTACGGTTCACAAGCCGAGACCTTACCACCAGGCCACCGCGGCCCCATGTTAAGTTTAATGAGAAAATTACAAAAATACGAAATGGGGAATTCTATTTGATAGATCGAAACGGAGCTTGTGTGCGGCTGTCGCAATTTATGTTCATAGTTTTAACAATAAAAATTCACTTGGGTCGATCCTAATAGATCATTACGTTCTCTTTATGAGAAATATGGTAACATAAAGATAATCCTAGAAGCATCTTACATACAATTAGGCCATATATATTGAACTTAACCCTTCTTTTCATGATTTTTTGTGGAATAAATTAGGATGATATAATTCATGTTCTACATTAGAATAAAAATGTTTTTAAAAAATCCTAGTATACTATAAAATAATTCAAAAACCGTATGATATTCCTCGTCATATAAATTTGCGTGTTAAGCTCAGTACAAAATCTTCAATGTCTCTCTTCTAAATTTCTCCTCGCATTACCGCTTTTATTAGCAAAAAAAATCTCAGATTAGTTATAAAAAATATTCAAGAAATCGCACATTTCCTCCAACCACAATAAGCAGCGGAATGATAAGTTCAAACGCGCTATAATGATTGTGACATTTGACATTTTTTTACAGCTACGTTCCTTATCACGCAACAGTCATGAAAAAAGTTGCCAGCAACAATCAATTTATAGTGCACCTGTTTTGAGTATAATGTTTTGTTCACGAAATGTTATGATGGAGATTTCCATCATCATACAAAGAAGGGTTAAAACGATGGGCTTCCTTCTCGGTCAATAAATCTATCACTGAGCACAAATGTCCCATTTCAACATGCCTGTTGGTAAAGTATATGAGAAGCACTGAATAGAAAGAAATTGGCCTCCACAATGTACTCCTTAATCTGGTCATCCTAATTTTCTACATGAGCCATTTGTTGATTTTTTAAAAAAGTAACATTTTCAACACTGCACTTGAAATTATGTTTCGAGAAGCTATTTGTTAAGGGCATTAAGGCAAGGAAATTCTTTCAAGTACCTCTTGTTGTCCTTTTATAACCTGATTTTTAAAGGATAAAAAAAAACCCGAATCCCCCAGATTCGGCAGTTTATTCAAATTCATTGAATCTCAGCTGGGGACAAAACGCTCATCTTTTCATTATCATATAAGATTTTGTTAAGAATTCATCGATAAAAAGTTACATCGAAATTTTCCAGAAACTTTTGGGTTTGGCTGCTTCATGAATGTCAAGTCATGTTTCGAGAAAATGTTGTCGTCGTCAATGGGCGATAGCAACATTTAAAGAGAACGATTCCACCAAAATGTGAAAGTCATGGAAGCGCGGACAGAGAGGCTGGAGTCTGACTGAAGAAAAGCTAAAGGCACAAATTCTTATTTCAACTCTCACGAATTGCATGCAACTAGACGAATGGTTTGTAGGAACGAAATAGTTTTAAATAAGACACATTCAGGGTATATTTTTATATTTTATTGCATGAGTACATATTTACAGAAACATGGAAAATGTTCTTATTTTTAAAATTTTATATGACAGAAGAAAAGTTGTATTAAATTTGATCAAACGAACTTGTTAGATATTATTCCCCAGTGTCAGATTTCTCCTTTTAAAAAAAATTCAAATCTCATTTTTGTTTTTGCTGGGAGTAGCCTCTGAACCCAACACATTTCACTTTCGCATCCGTCGCATTCGCTTTACTAGCAAACATCTTTTGTTTGGTGAGAGGATGCCCGATAGCATTTCATAACCGCCTACGCTTTGTTTGAGTGCCATTGGTGTTGTGACAGTTCCCCGTCCCTTCCTTATTTTTAAAATTTAGCGAAAAGTAAGTTTTTTAATATGCAAAGATAAATGTTTGCTTAGCTTATATATACATATTTGCAGATGGTCCTATCTTAATGTCACTTCACACATGTGCTCTATAAAACAAAAGAAAAAACACTAACTTCTTTCATCACACACTGACCACTCCGACCCGCCGGAAGGCATACGGGAAAATGTGAATGACCGGACCGCCACAACAGCAACATTGGCGAGAACTGTGGTTGAGTCCTAAGGGCCATCACCGGGCGCAGTACAACCCTTCCCGACGGAAATACGTCCCGTCATTAATGGGAGAATCCAGACCCCCCACCTTTTCGTGTACTCACAGGAGGGATGAGAACCATACCGGAAGCTTCTCACCACTCAATTACAGCCATTAACTTCTTTAAAAATCTCGGAAGTTAACTAAAGTTTCTGTTGATTAAAAATAAAGCACGTTTTGGAGTTTTTTCCATTATGCATGGTAATATTAAAAGCAGAGAGACAGTAGTTTCCCGATAAACTTTATCGAATACTCCTTCATAAAGTTCCGTGTAAAATCTGTGAGTCTTTTCAAAGTCATTAATGCATTGAGAAATGAGAATTTTATTTTCCAACACCCCCTCTCCCTTTATTTATGCTTCATAATATAGCGAAGAAAGCAGAGTTGCGTTATGATTTTGAACCGGTTGAAACCAAAATTAGACACCGAACAACAATTTTAATTGCGAGTTCACACACCCATTTTTATTTCTATTAGGCGTTGGATTTTTCAGTATCGTATTTACAAATATGCGAATGTACAGACTGACAAATGGTCATTCCTTAGTGGATGTTAAAAACTGTGCACCGAATTCTGGGGATTTAACTTTATTTGGATTTCGTATCATTTGCACTCAGACAGATGATCTCCCTGTGAATTGAGTTTCTTCGAAACTTGTTAGAAATCCACAAATTTAGTGTAAATAAATATGCAAAATTGCATTAGTCTAACTCAAAGCGTTTCTGAACTGTCGAGGCATACAGACGTAATCCCGAAAATTGGTTTTAGGTACTCGGGGAGGCCTAAAGCGTAGAAATCATCAAAATTTCGATTCTTCTGACGATTACAATATTTGCGTGGAAAGTGCGAAGGTCTTCATGTTCAGAAATGTTTGAAGCGTGGATATTCATCAAACCTTGAGTTGGAATTTTTTAGAGATTATAATCTATTCTCTTTGTGCATACTGGAACGTAACAATGGGAGTAACATCATTTTAAAATTCTAATAATGATCCTTTTAATGATGCAGTTTCATTTTCTTACAATTTTCCCTTTAATTATAATATATTTTAAATATATAGTTGTCAAGATTACAACAGTATTTTAAACACTGTAATAAAATTCCCGCTTTTCTCACAATTTTGTAGTGATTAATTTTTGTCATGTCACTTGAAATGGTATTTTTTTTTTATTCATATTTATTTGTATATTTACTGTCAGCGAGATGATATATTTCATTCTTCAATATTAACATTTTTTTACGTTAATTTATCTTTGTTCTTTTATTCTATATTCTTCGCACCATTTTTTTTCCCCTAAAGAATTTTAGTGATTGACTTGATTGCCGGATTTTTCGTATTCTTATTTCGAAATAGCTTTCAGGTTAATGTAAGCCCTTTTCACTGGCTAGCGAGTAAGAATGTGAAATATGAGAACTTCATTGTGACAATCTTTATAATTTTTCGACTTTGATCTTCTTTGTTTATGGCATTGGTTCCCTATTGGCGAAACGCGAGAGTCTCGTGAGTAATTGGCGGAACATATAAGAAAGTTGCCAAATAAATGCCAATTTTGCAAGCGGCGGTCATTGTACTAGATAGGCCAATTGTATCCGATGACTAATAGGTGTTGAATTAAAATTCCTTAAAAGTTTAAAATAATAATTACTATTATGCGATACAAAACAATTTTCACTCTTCATGTAAGTTTAAACAGGGCGAATGAACTTTCATCTGTAATAAACAACCAAAAAATCGCATCCGAGTTCTATCAGGTGAACATTTTGTGGTTACGTCAGTGGTGAATCTATCAGTTAGCACGTTAGTCACCCCTTCCCGTACCAATTTCTCGATCTTATTTTTAATTTAAATCTCATCACGGAATCTAAGATCATCATCCTACACCAAACAATAGGTATTATTGTTATCAAGACGGTTATATTAATAAAAACAACCAACAACAAAGAAGATCAAAACAGCAAGATGAAATTGAATATAATCACTAAAAATAACTTAGGAAATAAAAGGATTCTGAATAGTGTTCGGAGTACCTCTCGAAAAGTTGGCAAGATTAGGCTCAGCATTGTCGAAATATTTCTTTCTTAAATTGTTGAAATTGATGCATTCATTTAAAATGTGTCGAATAGTTAAAGCCGCGTTGCATGACTTTCACATGGAGGGCAGTTCGATCTTTAGTAGATGATCTTAGAAATACTATGCGTGATTAATCCTTGGTCTTGATAGTTTTGCAATCGTTTTATGGTTAAAGCTTGCTTCTTAGAAACCTACGGTTGATGTTGAATAAGATTAGCTTGTTATGGACCTTATTGTCCTAAATTGACTGCCATTTCTTTTGGACATTAAATTTTATATTTTGATCAGCATCCTTTAAAGGAAATTAGCAGTTTTTCATAAAAACTACTACTTTATCGGCCCTTTCATTCCCTGCTATGCTTACGTGTTCTGGGTTCCAACAAAAATTTATGTCATAATTTTCAACTGTAAATATGAATAAGAATCATGAAACCTTTCAAATACTGTTAAAATGATAAAAACTACGATAGGACCAACGTGGTTCCCTGTTATGGACCCAACCATAAAGACTTGTTCATTAGAATTGTACTGTTGTCTGTGATTAAAAATATAAGGATGTTGATGATTTTCAATAATTTCTAAAAGAATCGAATACTTGAATATCCCTTTCTGTCCAAGAAGGAGTTTTGTTTTCTCTTGGTGAAATTTCTGCATTTTCCATATTCAGGTATTTTAGTAGGATCGTATTCCATGTATGAATGTGAAAGTTTATAAGTATAAAATATATCCAACAAATGGTTGAAAACCCTACCATACTTTGGACGTTCGCAGTTGCTTTTTATTTTAATAAAATATTTAAACTGTCTAAGTTTTAAATATGTTACGTAGCAAAAAACACACCAACTCCGGACATTCGAAAGATTCCCTATTTAAAACCCAGTTGATGTATAAGTTCCAATATCCATAACACCGATTTAAAATACGATCTATAAACCATGCAGCAATAGTCCAATTTTGATAAAATAAGAGATTTATATATATTTTAGTAGGAACTTAAAATATACATCTGCAAGTAGCATTCTCTAGAACTTTTAAGACTAATAGATTTTCTCTTAATAGATTCAGTGTCTATTCTGTCTGTCAATAGATTCAAATTTCTGACACATTTTCACTTTGGACTTAAAATATTCTTTTTAAATGCCAAATTTTGTCATATTCAATACTAAAATATTTAATTAAATTCAATTATTTAAACTTTTTTTATCCACTTATGCGCTTACAGAGACAGAATTTCCCCATCGGCGTTTTTTGGTACTATTTTTTTTTTCCTTGATAAATTGAAACCGCATACTTTAATATGTATGGTGGCCAAATTTTGTTATATTTCGTCCAGTACATAACACGCTACAAGGCTCCGAACACCTCCTGTTATTTTTTTGATCACCCTATACATTGAATCTTAAAATTGGTTTGCTCTTGATGACAAGCTGCAGTAACCAATGCTCGATTTAATCTGCATCTTTTCAGATAAGAGTAAAGAAGAGAGCTTTACATCCTGCTCAGCTTAAATCATATGCAGTTTGCTTTCAATTTGCCTGCGAAATAACAATTCATAACGCCGAAGGAGAATCTTTGTCTGCAACAACATAGAAACTCCATTCTTTTCCCTAGGCTATTGAATGTTGCATATTCAAGAATGGAAATTTCAAGCGATCTTTCCGTACATACGCCAAATAGTGAGATTAATATGACGTTTTAGAGTATTAATTTATAAGTTATTAATTTGGATAGAAAGTCCTAAAACTCTTTTAGAGATTGAAAATAAGAAAGCGGAAACAATCTATGGTTGGTTGGTTGGTTATTTAAGATTTTTGGCACGAAAGCCAAATCTGGCCATGCTGCGCCAAAAACAATCTATGTATGAAACGTCAATGAACATGGCACAGAAATCGAGTTTATTACTAATGTCGAATGGCAACAGTTAAATATAAACAAAACATCGTACGAATTTCAGATTACTTTATCGATTAAACATTTTTATAGCTATACTGAATCAAACGCTTCGCTTAGCTAATTAATAGAGCTGCAAAATATTATAAAAAGTGTTCTGAAGATAGTTCGCCATGTCACCAAAGAGGACATTCAATCATAGGAAAAAAGATATAAAGAAAATCAAGAAATAGGCTTCAAACAAAAAGTTCAATCAAGCGTAAAAGTAGGCTTAACCGTTGTTAGATAAGTAATCGTGCTGAAACTTAAGATAAATGTACGGTTTCTCAAATCAAAATCGGGTAAAAGTGTAAGATTAGTGTTCCCTTTGCTACGCCAAGGATACCAAGTCGCCAATAAAGATGGCGGACAAAATAAACACTTCTGCGAAATAGTTACGCTTACCACTCTCTGCATTAAAATTATGATCTTTACTGATAATTACTGTGATTTTTATTTTAATCTGAGATTTATTTAATCTATATCTGAGATTATTTTAATTTTTTGTTAACCTTTGGTATCAGTATCGCTACTTAACAGTTTTGAAATAAAGAAGTTTTTCAAACCGGATGCGCCGGTCTGTTGTGTAACAAAATTTAGAGCACGCGATGCCTTTCGGCATCTCAAGAAGGCACCGGGCATAATTTTTTAACTTAAAAAAAACATCCGACGACTTCGCTAGCAGCGAGAGCGGGAACCTAATAGCTTCGCTAGCACACTGAGCGTAAGGACTGTGTGGATAACAGGAACATATATACAAACAACATCCTTTCGTAACTTCATCAACTCGTAAAAAATATATATACATTCCACTCACCCTTCATCCATTCTGCAGGTTCAAAATACTTCCTGCCATCCCATTCATCAGACATCCATTCTTGCACAATTACTGATATAACAAATTATCAAGGGAACCATCAGAGCACAAAAATAATTGCTTGAACTGCAAGGAATTCCATTGCAGATGATAGTTAAAGTAAGAATTCAAACGATTTTTTAAAGCATACCTACAGTTAAAAATTGAAAAAGAATAAATATTTTCTGTTCGCCTTCACATTAAAAATAAAATTGCAGTGACTTATTAATAGTAAAAAAAAACTTTTAATTATAATACAGAACAGAATTAAAATCTTTAATAGATGTTTTTTATTATTTTTAATTTAACCTTTTTCATAAAATAGTTGTAGTTCATGTACAACTCAGCAATTGCAAAAAGTAATAAACAAAATCGCATTAGGGTTGCTAGAAGATTGTTACGTTGGGCTGCCATATTGGCGACAAACTCGGTGGGCATACTAAACTACACTTCAATCCAAAATTGTGCCAATCGTCCAAAAACTGTCTAAAAGTCTGTTATCCTGGGTGTATACCAGAAATGTTAATAAACGACTTTTAAAATTGCAATCAAAAATTATCACGATTATATTTGGGGAGAAATCGCTCAAAATGTGTTCTGTTTTGGAGCCAGTATATTAATCTAAGTTTAGCCGTAATCACTATGACTTACCTTCGGAAATTTATATTCACCTCTTCCAAAACAATTATCTCATAAAAAGCGCTTTTGTTTTAAGACTAAAAAAAATTACCTTTTTAATGACATAAGTTTTATTTTCGTACAATTTTTCATTTAACTTTAATAATATTTTTCATTCAATTTGATACACTCTCAGAAACAATGTTTTTACGGATCCTAACTCTCCATCAAAACATTCAAGCACGTGCCTTTACCAGTCATACAATCCACTATAGGATTGTATGACTATGCTTGCTCCGCTTTCATTTCGTAATATATAAGCTTTGTAAATTGCAGTAAAGTGTTTTAATTGAATTCATGTGTTTTAGTCGTATTAAATAACTAATTGAAATGCTATTTTAAAGAAATGCATTCCATGTTAATAATTTAACACCTTAAAAAGTTAATATTCTGGGCGAACAAACTGGTCACCAAAAACATAAAAGAAAACTTCCATTTTCCTTTTCCTTTTGCCCATATAAGAACGATCAACGCGTGCGAAGCCTAAAATAAAGGCTAAAAAGTAAGAAATAAAATAAAAAGTTACTTTTTTAGCACTTTTGTAAAACTTATATTTAATAAAAGGCTTTTGCATAAAATCTTCGAAGTACAGATAAAGATTCGTAGAAGTAACAAATATGCTTCCGTTTGGAAGCTTATGCAGGATATAACCAAACTGTCTCATGCCGTCAAACTACGAGCATGTAACTCGAAAAGTTTTGTTTAGTTTTTTTTATCAAAACTGAAGACTTGTATCCTGTTTCAGATAAAATTTTTCACCGGACAATATGTTTTTCCAAAGATTTTGAGCTTTGTTTTATCGCATGGAAAAAGATGTAAACAGAATTTGTAACCTAACCTGTCGAAGGATTCCTATTTGTGCTCATATGACCGCAATAATTCAAAAACAAAACATGCTCTGACTGTTAGCTTTAGCGTATGATTCATGTTTTAAAATTGCATGTCTGTGTCTCCAAATTGTTCGCCTGCTCGCAAGCGCATGAATACAATAGATACCAAAACTATTTGAAATTTCCGACTTAATCGGTCAAATGAAAGAAGTCCTCAATGCGCATTGAATTATCTTCATTACACAGTGAATACTAAACACAAAGCGTGTTATAATGCTACAGAAGTCGTGAAAAGATCACTTACACCACGATTTTGCCTTTTTTTTTTTAACTATGTAATTTTATGCTTCCTCGGAAGCAGGATTTCTTGTTATTACAGCATTTTTTTTTTTATTTTTTTTTTTTTTTGCTTAAAGGCATCCGTATTTTCTTCTTAGTTACTAATGTTCCTTTCGAAGCTAAAATTGCCTTTGATTCATTTATGATCACAATTCAGAGTTTTTAATGTAATTTGATTTTTAATAATCTTAAGAGTAGAAAAAAAATTCTACTTCTGTCACAGACTTAACTGAAACGCAATAACTCAAATGAAATTGTTTTTTCAGTAAACACCAAAAACTAATTTTTCAAATGACTCTCCTTTTCAGACATATTAAAATCAACGCATCGTCAGATTAATTAAAAATTATTCACTCTTAAAATTCATTTTAAATGCACTAGAGAATTTATTTCAAAGTAAAATGAAAAATGAAAAAAAAAATCTATTATTGTCTTTCTAGCAGAAAATTAAGAGTTTTTCAAAAAATACGGAATTTTTTAGCTGGTAATTAGTTTTCTATCTAATTTTATGCGAATTATCATTCAGCCGTAATCCATTTAAATAACGGCATTACGTTGAAAAAATGCGAACAATTTTGAACTGAAAAAAAAAACTAAAATGAATGCCCTCGAATTAAACAAATAACTATTCGTCTTTATTTGATTTGTATGGACGTCAGACGGAGATTTAGTGACGCATTCGACTTTTGAGGGAGAATCTCCTTTTTATTACAAAACTGCTATGTTCTTGCTTCATGGGGATATTCGTAAGAGGTAAAAAAATTAAAAAATCCAATACTGCAATGAATCAGGAAACTGAAAAAACTGCGAAAAAATTAAACTCTTGTTTTTCTCTGTCTGTGAGTCGCTGCAATCGGATTATTATCAAGCACTTTGGAAAGAAACGGGGATGAAAAATTTCCACCTGTTTCCCTTCCCTTCGTTTCGAACCAAGACAGTACTGCTCAGTATATTTATCAATTCTGATGTTCATTCAAGATAATCGAGTATGCATTCGAATCGTCAACCGGTTGAGTAAAAATTTTATTTCAGATTTACACTGTTGTGTCAAAACAATGGAACTTCTCATGGAATATTCTCACACATTGCATTCTGAGTTGCTGCATTCACATACGCACAACAAGAAGAAGTGGCAGTGATGTCCAAAATTCATTTCTGATTATAGAATCGTATGCGAAAATTCGTTTATATAGTTTATAATTTATTTGAGATTTAGTTTTATCCACTTCATATGCACATGCAAAGAAACTGATCCTTGACGGATTGCGTTCACCATTTGATTTGTGTAAAGACTGGATTCCCGAAATTCCGCCTTTGTCATCTGAAAATGGCTCTTTCTATTTGAGGAAATTCACCAACTTCGTAAATAAAGTAAAACGATGATCCTTTTATTTTTCCAAAATCAATTTGTAGAACACTATTTTATTAATATAATGAGCGCAAAATTTCTTTATCTTAATTATCTCTAACATTTTAGTCTTGTATTTAAAATTCATTATTATGAATACTGCTGGATTTTCAAATTAATTTTTTTCAAATTCACTCATAATGAAATTATTTGATTGGTAAAATATTAAAACAGCAAATTGCATCAAAAGCACGTAAACATACAGGGGTTGTCCAAAATAATAGAAAAGCCTTACTGAAAACAGTGACTTCCATATGTAATAGTATAAGACTAAATAAAATACGTAACTTTTGTACTACAATGTTGCTTATAGTTTCAAGGATGTGTGCAAATGTATTGCACCTCATTGTCTGTTTCGTTTCATGTGAAGATAAAATGAGAGACTTGTCATCGTTCCAAAGAGGGCATATAGTGGGGCCCGTCTGGTTGGTGCATTGGTACCACAGCGGCACAACTATTGGGGGTATCAATAGACACCGTGTCGGAGGTCATGACAGCATACAACAATCACATCTGCTAGAATGAACTGTGGAAGAAAAATCAAACTCATTGTGGGGGACCAACGAGCATAAAGGAAGATTGTGATCACCAGAAGGAAGATCACGGCAGCAAAAGTGGCTGCTGAACTGAATGAACATCTATATAACCCAGTGCAGACCCATGCAATTTGAAGGGAATTGCGTAAACAAAATATTTGGGGCTGAGCTGCCACTGCAAAATCCCTTGCAACAGATGTAAATCGGATACAGCGAGTACAGAGTGCAAGGGCCATAAAGCGTGGCTTGCAAATAAATGGAAATGTCTTGTTTTCCGATGTTATAATCTATTCCCCACTATGGGGCGGGTTTACGTGTGGCGAACGTAGAGGCGGCGATAATAAGGGGCCAACTGCTCTCCTGTCGACAGCCTCCACCCCACCCCACCCCCGTCGGCAAAAGTGTTCACCAGGATGCCTGTAGAGAAAGTTGCACATTATCAAATATGATTATTTAAAAACCACCTTAAAATTAATGTAAACAGTTGAAATATTGAAGTAACAGTTAAAGTGTTTTGACAATATTTGCCAAAATAATCGATAGGGTGGTAGGTCAATAACATGGCGTATTTTGAGGGCAATTTTTGATAGACCGACTAAGAACTGAATGTAATTTATATCAAAGACGTCAAGTTCGCAGATTTTCCGACATCTGATTCAAATGTCGTTCATTAAGCTTATAATTTCTACCACTTTTGGTAGTATAACCGACAGTTAAGAAGTGAATAAGATATCGAAAAGGTGATAGTCTCATTTTGCGCGCAATTTTTGGTCGGTCGACTATCAACTCAATGCGGAGAGTGTCGAAGACGTTAAGTCTGCAGATTTATCGACATTTGCTTCAAATGTCGTTCATCAAGCTTTTAATTTGCACTACTTTGGACAATATAACCGACAAGGCGACATGTGAATAAGACATAAGACATGTCACATTTTGTCAAAAAAATTTTGATCGGTCAACTAAGAATTCGAACTCAAGATTTTGGCAATCTCGACGTTTTAAACCTTCCTGAATTCGAAAAACACATTTCTGGAAAATGTCTGTCTTTCTATGATAAAGATAATTCTAAAACGCTTGAGAAAAATAATAAATTGTGTTCCAAATATAAATATTTATCATTACAATAGAATCTTTCAAGAAACACTTTCTGTGTTTCTGTGCGAAATATAGGGAAAGTATTGTAATCGACAGAAAATTCAAACTGAAGATGTCGAATCTTTACGTTTTAGACTTCCTTGAGTTCGAAAAACACATTTTTGGAAAATGTCCGTCTGCCGGACGATGACAAAGATAACTCAGAAGCGTTTTGATCTAGATGGACGAAATTTGGTAAATGATCTTTTCTACAAAATTTTATATTTTTGTTAAAATTTTAGCAAAATCTATTTCGAGGAAATATGTCTGTTCGAATATACATTAACACGATAAATACGAAACGGAGAGAGTTAAATGGAAAAAATTAGGTACACAGATTTAGCATCTATAGTGTAGACTCCTAGAAAATTTTGAATCGAATCCAACAAGGGGTTGAACATTTGTAGGTCTATACTTCCAGAAGCGTGTAAACTCGATAATGCAAAAACGCAATGACTTAAATATATTAAATTTGGTGATTTTGTGACTTTAAAGGTAGCTTAGTATCACAAGTGTGTGACTGCAATTGTAGTTTCGTGGCATATTAAAGAAAACTATTGTGAAAAAAATGCGTCTAAAATACAAATTCACTTCCATTAGAGAATCTGCAAGAAAGTTTTGATAAAGTAGTAGTTCTTCAACATGCTATGGAGTACTAAATGCATTGGAAAATTATACGAAAAGTTCTAAAAGGGAATACTTCGGCGTCACTTGTGTAACGCTCTGTTACGCATCCTTCGTCATTCAGAACTTTAAAACTACTGAAGCTTGTTATATTTTATATACAATTTGTGTTTGAAGAATTCAAAGAAAAAAGGCAATTTTGTACTGATGTTTGTAATAAATGCAGTCTATTTTCCCCCAGTGCACTGAAATAAATGAATTTAATTCATTATTGCATTATGGAACAGAAATACCTCAGGTCTATCACGAGCCTTTTTTTGATGCGTCTTCAAGGCGTCGCTTCCTTCTTCTTTTAAGTAGTTAAAAGTTGCATTTCAGGACTTTGTTACTGTAATATTTTGTCCTTCTCATTCGATTAAAATAAAGTTGCATCGTCTCATTTATAGTCCAGTTTTATTTATCCAATTTTTTTTTTCTCTCTTCTTTGACCGGTAAAATGAAAAATCGAACTGTGAAGGATAGAAACTCCTTATGAACCCCGATTCGCTAAGCACTCCGTACGATACCTCGCCAAGCAGGTGTGGGCGGTGACCGATTCATGAGTGTGTGTCATTTATCGCGAGGGACTGGTGACGCCTTCTGGCTCTCACCCGGTTTATCATCAGTGACTGATGCTGGTGTTTAGAGTCCCCCAGAAAGTGCACGTGATGACATTCATTTTTTAATAACAGCGTCGATTTAGTTTCACACTTCGCCACATTTTTAACAGGTGCATTTTAGATCAATGTTTTTCAAAACTATTTTCTTAACTTTGTGACAAAGTTTTAGTTTTTATTTATCCTGTATAACTCCAAATTGCCCGCCATCTGTCTTTGCGCATTATATTATTAAAACGTAGGATCATATTTATAAAATGCTAATAATTAAGTTAACATCATGAAACAGGAAGGAACATGATCCATTCCAGTTCAAAAAATATTAAAATGTTTCTAATATTTTTTAATTCGTGGAACTTGTACTTTTTTCATAGACGTATTTATTTGGTAATCAGGAAATGAAGGTTTTTTAATCGCCTTGCTCGCTGCTCCCTTTCAGTCTAACGGCGCAACTGCCTAATGGGAAATCCAGCCTTGTTTATCACTGTCGATCAGGACCATCAGAGTCCATCTGTATTTTCGGGAATCGCGCCTTGCCTGCATAAATGTGCGAGAATCACTTCTCCCGTCAAAGGGCAATAACGTTCTCTCTTCCTGTCGGCGGGGAATCCGATCCACTCCCGGCTCTCAGTGCGCATAGGGGGGGAGGAAGGGGAGATACCTCGCCTCGTGGGCGTTCGGGGATGCCAAACGTCTCCCGACCTTCCTGCGAGGATGACGCAAAACTTTCCTCAGAATCCCTGATCGTCGGACCCTCGCCTAAAATCCGTTCCTTGAGATTGCCTTTACCTCTCTTGTGGGGTAAGTTTCACCTCCTCTGTCGTGATTCGCCCGGAAAGCTATCGCATCCCTAATCAAATATTAATGAGGCATTTCTGAAAGTGCTTCGCAGGTCATTTTTTCTGAATGTTTCGAAATTCGATTTTGTAAGCTTATATGAATTGTTATTTAGCATACTGCATGCTAAGGCCTGAGTGAATGCCAAGTGTCATTTATGCATAAATGTCACACAGTTCAAACATCGCATTTAGCTGGTATTTAGTATTTGCTTGTTTGCCGTTCGCATTTTTTGTTTTGCTTCTTTTATTGTAATATTGAGATGTTGTTTTTGTTTTTTTTACATCTTATTCCCCTAGGCTTGATTCATTTTTTCTTTCATTTTAATGCAGAAAAATAATAAATAAATAATCTTCAAATAATTATTACAAAATTCCTTACAAAGAAAGAAAAGTCAAGAAATATTACTACAATAAGAAAAAAAACCTTTTAATGTCTGTTTTCTTTCCTAAATCATCTCATTGTATCTAACAAAGAGAATTAAACTTTATTAAATATCTCGCGAGGAAAAAATATCGATATAGGGCGATTCGAAATGTGTTATTATAACCAAAAAGCTCTATCATCAAAATATATTGTTCAGTTTTTAAAATGTTTCAATTGAACAATAGAAATTCTTTAATTCTAAAAATTCTGAACAGTAATCTTCCTCGGAATTATAAACATGAATGAAGAGTTTATGACATTTCCTCAAATAGTAGATTTCTTAAAGGAAATGCACTCAGCCTCCTTTTGTGTGTGTGAGTGCAATGGACATAAAGCAAGCAATCTCTATATTCAAAACTT
Source organism: Argiope aurantia (assembly GCA_026543865.1). Classification (NCBI taxonomy): domain Eukaryota; kingdom Metazoa; phylum Arthropoda; class Arachnida; order Araneae; family Araneidae; genus Argiope; species Argiope aurantia. Next base: position 67,524 of record JAPMOR010028845.1, read on the forward strand.
CAGAAACAACCATGGAAATTATTTTTCATAGCATATTAGAATTTTCTTTGTGCAGGAACCACCCAATGATGACATGATAGCAGATTTGAGCATCGTTATTCAATAAGAGCATTTTCTTTTGCTTCTTATTATGCGTTCGTTTTGTAGCAAAAATTGACCTTATGCCTCCATATTATAAAGAAACCTCTTTAATACGTCGTTCTGTATTCTAAAATATCTTTACTGCACTGCTGGTGTATCTGGATTTCGATCTTTCTGTACTCAAATGAAAGTGGTTGGATTCATTTCTTTCCAAAAAGAAAGGCAAACCAAGTTGTTAGCTTGTATTTCAATTGTTTATTAAGGGGAGTGGGTGATTTGAGGAAAAAGAATTTAAGATATAACTTGAATTCATAATTTTAAAATTTAAATTCGAAATTAAACGCCCTAGTAATTGAAACAGAATATTTTAAAATAAAATATAGATCGTAGATATTTCCCCTTTTCTATTCACTTAAAAAGAAGAAGAAGAAAAAGAAAAAAAGATTGAAACAATAGCAGGACTCATTACAACTTCTACATAAACCAATAAATTAATCAAAAATATTGCAGAATCTTCATTAATGACAAATTACAATACGCATTATTTCTATTTGCATGTTTCAGAATCAAAATTCCCGAAAAGAAAATGCGTGCTATAATTGTATAGAAATATGTATGCTTTCTTTACTCCCCCCCTAGAGTTTATATACCACAATAGTTTTAAATAAAAGTATCATTAAATGTTCATCAATAACTAAGATTTGAAATTTTTAGAATACTTTAAAAATAATTAATATTGTCTAACATTAGGAGCATAATAATATGCGCCATTAATGCCATAAAATGACAGTAAAGTTTCTTTAAAAAGCAACGTTTGTCTTTTCAACCCAGGTTTCTTGTATTTTCCTCGAAAACTCGGTAATATGCTGTTTGTGGAGTGTGTAAATGAGGCGGCGCAATCCCTTTCTTCTCTCTCCCGACACAAAGTCGTTCTTCTACTAATTTCTTGATATTTCAAACCCCTAAATGACATGACTAGATATTGCTCCGTATAGAAATCAACATTAAATGAAATCCCGAACTGAGAAAACGTTTTAATTGCACATAAACAAAATTTAGAAAGAAAAATTCTCTAACCTTTCAAAATTTCTTGAAATTTTGTCACAACTCCATGCTTAAATCTTAAATCCATCAAAAAGCAATTTATCTGAGATCACTCAAAACTACGTAAACTGAAGGAATATTTTTGCATTATCTGAATTTTATGTGTGGCCCAAATCAATGAAAAAATTGATTATATTCAGCGATATCGATTGATATCTCAAGAAATACAAGCTGGATAAAGTAAATTTGCCCTTTGCATCGAAGGCCAAAAGCGAAAACCCCTTAGTGAGCTCTTTACATGCTTTTTCGAGTACTTATAGGTCTCGTGGACACTTTGCATGCTCACTAAATAATGAAACATTGCTCAACGGACTAATCAGTATTGTCACCGCTTTGATTCAAAGACAGATAAAGCTTTTGGAATTCCCCTGGCGCTGAATTTCTTGTTGCCCTCTAAATGCACCACACAAATCATTTTCACATTACTACGCAACAATTATTATGTTTTAGAATAATATAATTTTAGGACCTTTCATCATTAAAGCTGCACTTTTGGTAATAATAACGATTATGCAATTTGTATAATTAGTGAAATGTATTTTGATAACTAAAACGTTTCGAATTCATTCTTTTTTCTAATATTTTAAGTATTATAGAATGAAGTCGTATGAAAGGAAACAGAACTCATTCTACATTGAGTAACTATTTGTTTATTCGTTTAATACAATTTCTTTCTTTTAGATATTTAATAAGATTTAAAAAAAAAAAAAAACTTTATTCTTACCTTTTTGTTCTGCTTGGCACCCGATCCTCATCCGCTTTTAGTCATCGTTTGCCCTGCTTTATTTTATGCACACCCTGCTTTATGTTGCTATACGGGACCGGACCTTCAACTATTACATCAGGTTAGTGAAATCTCAACTTATCCTTTTAAAATGAGAATTTTCTCAGAGTTTTCTTTTCCAACTCGTTTAAAATCAGGCCTACATTCTATTTTGAATGACCATGGGGTCATTTACTTTCTATCTTCAATCATTCGTTAGCTGTAAAGTTACTCATGGCATCGCGTAATAAAATATTACTAGCAGTGCACTATTTTAATAGTTTAGAATAGTTTATCAGATTGTTTATACTATTTTCTTACAGACAAGAAATAAAACTATCCAAGATATTTAAGATCGAAGCTAGACGTTTTAAAACAGATAAAAAGCCAAAATCGAAGCAGTTCTAAAGCTTTAGAGTTTCTTCTCACTTAAATTTACATGAAATTAAGATCTTCTGTTTTGGTCACCATGTTTTCAATCCAGTTTTATCTAGTTCATTTCTTTTATATTTCCAAAGATGAAATATTGTTATCGATTTTACATTCATTTCGCGATATTCCTGCTGTACAATTTATGCATTTTTGATGACAGTATAATATTTTAACAAATTAATTAGTCATAAATGATTGATTTTAATTATCGATTGCATATTTGTGTCAATTCCATAAAAGTTATAATGAGGAAGTGAAAATAATTTTTAGCTCCAAAATGTGGAAAGCAATAAAAAGTTTCTGGAATAACACTTTTATGGATAGACTAAAAAGATGAAAACATTTTTTTTAATTCAAAATTTTATGGAAGACTGAGAATGAAAAATCATGGAAATACGAGGAAAGCGATTAGGAAGATGAACCAGACTGAAGGCAACGAAGAAGCATTCATTGAATTTGAAATACATTAATTATGAATTGAATAGAATTCCAAATTTAAAAAGAGATTTTATCAACCGTCTCGATTTTTTGTATCGTGAACTATAGAATTTATTTCAACTTATTGGTATACTTATAAGAATTTGTTTTAAAAAATTTATGTGACAGTTCATGCTTTCTCCCTCTCCTTTCCGCATCCCAGCTGGAAGATGCCCGAATAATGTCCCTCTGTGACAGCTCCTGGGATCTCGTCCGGAGCTACGGCGTCCGGCTGCCGAGCGAGGCAGATGCTCTCAATGTGTCCGCTATTACGGATCCAGTCTTCCGGCACTGGTGCCAGCAGAAACCGGTTTCGGAACTCTCGCATTACTTTGTCGGCGTGCTCTTGGTCCTCATCTGTGTGATAAGCGTCATCGGGAACCTGTTGGTTGTTGTCGTTTTCACTAGGTAAATTTTTCAATTTTAAAAATTAATTAGGATGAGGGATATTCGGATAAATAATTAATCAATAATTTAGTTCACTTTTTGTTCTGTAGTCTGTAAAAATCTATGGACTGAATTTTAGCAGAGGCATGTGTCGCAGCGCTTCTCTGCATTTCATTGAGTAACGTGCCTCGAAGCTCGTTTATCAAAAATCCCCCGCTTAGTAATCGGAAGCATTCTGAGAAGAAGATTTGCGCGTGTGGGTCCAGAATGTCATAACTAGTTGGATCTAGAATTTTATTCTTGTTTAATCATTTGATCACATTTTTAATATCTTCATTTAAAAGTTGGATTTTTAAAAGCAAACCCAATAAGCAGGAACAGATGTTTGACCTCTCGGGCGGATTTCGTCCAAAATCGAATAAATAGCCGCAGTTCTGATCATAGAAATGTGAGTTAAATTCCGTATGTCTAATTTTTGCCTTTTCTAATTAAAAATGCATTTTCCGATCAAAGAATATGGATTCCATCCAAAATTTAATATAAATTGAATATTTTTTAAGAACCGCATGCAGAATTTCATCCATATAGCTCTTTTTGGTTTTCGCTTAGTTTGAAATGCTCTAATCAAAACCTTGGGAATCAATGTTAAAAAATTTTAATGTGTGGAATATTACACTCATTTTATTAAATAATTTTCCAAATAAAAATTCTTTCATCTAATTTAAATTCACGTTCGATTTTTATTTATTCTTATTTATTTATTTTTATTTATTTACGCTTTTTTTACTTTTTTTATTGTCATTTTCGAGCTTCTCAGGAAATTTGGCCATAAGACCGTGAAGCTGATCGGTCCATTCGTCATCTTTTCCATTTATAAAAGGTGATTAGAACTCATTTACTGTTTCGAATTATTTGAATCGTTATCAGATTCAGCCCCCATTGTAAATCTGTCATGGTTAGGCAGTAGCTATAGAAACGTACAAGGGACCATTTGATAATATCTAAATGAGAATGTGCAAACTTTTCATCGGGGAATTGTACCGAAAGGGACCTTGTATGTAAAAGAATTTTAAACTGCTGACATTCGATACAAATGTTGTACCAAAAGCCTGTATTCTTATTCATACCTGGCCTATCCTGTTTCGAACCTATGAACTGTTTGTTTGTAAAAACTCCTGGATGAGACAAACTAGACGGCTAAGGAGATTAGTCTGAATATTTTAAAAATACAAATGATTTCTATGTCTTAATTTGGAAAAAAGAAATTGCTCTTACGCCTATTGTTTCCAGAAAGCTATTAAAAAACAGTGATCGAGAACATAACTGTGTGTAGTTTGAAATGTCGGGAAATGCTTTTTTATCATTTGTTTCGGACAAACGACCATTCAAAAACCATTTGAAACTTTAAAATAACATTTTTAGGATATGTTGGTGGGTTTTTTTTTTTTTTTTCACTCTTTGAATTCAAAAATTTTCTTTTTTTTTTCCCCTCGAATTAATTGAATATTTCAAAAAAGTAATGAAGATATCGATTTGAAACCTTTACCAGATATTACCGTGATTTAGGGAATTGCAAAAATTTCACTAATTTTAAAAGAATAACGGATGATAAAATCGTGTTGCAAATTTCAAAACATTTAAATGTAATGAAAAATTCAGAAAAATTTGGTTGATGGTTACAGTATTTTCTTACGTATACGAGAAAGTAAAACCCCTCGGTATAGGACTTCTTAGAAATTTGAGATGGCCTGTTGATCCAGGAATATACTAGGAAAAGTCGCGTTAATAAATGTTGATTTTTTTTTTTTTTTACAGATTATGTGTTTGAAATTGGAGATATTCTGTGGTTAAATACTGTTTGATTGTACTTTGAAGGAGAGCTCCAATGAATACTGAGCGGAAAATTGAGATGCATTCTTATTTTTCATGGATTCATTCTCATTATTTTTGAATCAATATTTCATTTAAGCACTTTAGACTAGGCGGTGCGTATTATATGGTCCCTCTTTTAATTGACATAAAACTAGTTATCTTTCGCTATATATTATTACAAGGCATTTTTAACCTAATCAGAATGTAAAGATGTATTTTGTTGTCTATTTATATTAGTCACTTTGCGAAAATGCAGATGTTTTCATTTATTAATACTCATGGCTGTTGTTTTTATCCATGTCTGTACGGAATTTTATCTAAGCAGACGCTCAGTGTTTACAAATGCTGTAATAAATAACAAGGAGAACGTAATGAAATATTTTGGCATCTGACAACGATAAAGTGCTAATTTTTATATCAATACAATTTGTATTTTTAAAAGATTTATTCATTTTTAAAAGATTTTTTCAATAGAACTATCTTTCCTCTGTGAACAAGGCTACAACGGCTTCACACTGTGAACATAGTTTAAGGTATCTAACGCCTGTGCAGAAAACCACCATGCAGAAAGAGTCCCTGAAGTATCACTGAAGAACTCCACTGTATTTTCAGTTTGTGCATAATGTTTCACATCAATCTAGTATAAATAATTAAATGAATTCTTCACTTCCACCCTTCACAGAAGAATTTGCTATCATTTTTAAATGCAATTTCAATAACAATTTTTTCTATAGGGAAAGACCATTGAAATTGGACATGCCCTATACGAAACCCATTCATTCGCTTGTACTAGCTCAGTTAAAATAAAATGAGTATCTAGACAAATGCAGCACTTCTTAAGAAATAAAATTTATTTTGAAGGGAAAATGTAATTTTTGGGAAAATAAAATCTGCTACAGGAGTTCATGATTTCCGGTGGTTGGGTGAGTGGCTTGATATAGTGTGCGCTGTTGGGGTTCCTTTACCAGCATCCCCTTCGAACATGTGAGTGCAGTTTCGAGGGGAATGGATTGTGAGGTTCAGTGGCGCAAAAGCCAAACCTGACCCTATTGCGCCAGACATACGGTTAAAATATAAAGAACGTGTTTTTATGTAAAATTATGTAAAAGTAGAAACTGATATATAAAATGGCATGGCAATGTCTCTTACAATAGTGAACAAGATATAAAAAAGTGATATCATAATGAAATGTTAAATAATATGATAAAAACCAATTTCTTTTAAAAATGTAAAAAGATTTTTGTGGGGACGTTTCCCCACAAGAATTTGCATGTCCACTGTTGAAGCATTAAAAAATCTTAAACGATGATGATTAAAATCAGGACACTCAACTAAAAGGTGAAGAACCGTTAAAATCATCTTGCATCTCGTGCAGAATGGCGCTCGATCGCCGAATAAAAGATGTTTATGAGTGAAACGAGTGTGGCCAATGCGGAGTCTAGACAATTTGATGTCTCGCTCTCGCCCTGGTAAACAAGGAGTGCACTTTGGAGCTTTGGCATGAAACATTTTTGTTTGCAGTATTGATTTTGCATTGTTGTGCTCTTGAACTGGACGGGGTTGCTTTGCACGGCTTTTTTTTATCCATACTTCCTCCAACTAATATGGAACTAAGCTATGCTACGGTTAACACCTTTTGGATTTTTATTCCGAGATATATGATTCCACTATGTTTTTAATTTTTTTAAATTGAAACAAGAGAATCAAATTTCCAGTAAATCACTCCAATGTTATCTATTTTAAAATATTTGATCCCCAAAGGAATGTGGCACTTCCCCTTCTCTCTCCCTAGAATATTAATTTGCTACAAATTTATCTCTATAGCAGTTGCATTACACTTGTCTTCTCTTTTGGATACTAGATGGCGATACCTGATTAAGCCATCCCATATGTCATCCCATAGTGCATTGCGATTGTAATGAAAATGAGATGTGATGCTGAACTGTGAAGCGCGCGCGTGAATGTCTTGTCTTTGTGTTTGTAATTGTTTAGTGTGTGAATGTGGTTATTAAAGAAATGTTTCCAACAACATTCGTCCTGTTGCTTCCTGCACAGATCATAATAATCAACATACCACCACATCTCTACATGCGACACTACTACTGATGGAATGTGTTGATTTAAAGATATATGATCCAAATATCATCAGAGTGATTCAATTGAGAAGAATTCATGGTGAGGCATGTCAATGACAAATGGATGATTTGAGCTTGACTTTATAAATTAAAAAAAAAACAAAAAAACGTTATTAGAATGTACATGGTAAGACAAAACAGAATAAAGTTAAATTTTTTCAGAAAAAAGTTTTTCATAAAAAATTCCATTTTTTCAAAAAGTTACATCTCACAAAAACTATCGCGTTCGTAATCTGTGCTATACATTTCAGAGAATTTCTAGGCTGCTTCAATAATATTTCCCTTTTTTATTTTTATGAGCCAATTGAATCCTTTCTAGGCTTTTCTTCAAGCCTGCATCTAGGTTGTTTACACTTTTCATCGATGCCCGTAGGAATCTACCTATTCTTGCTGACAATTGGTTTGATTTCATCCAAAAAGAAAAGGCGGGAAGCAACCACCACAAATAGCTCGGAACCTAAATTTCGAAATTCCTTTTCAGTCGATGATTTTAATTAAGTGAAAAATCCTTTCCGAGAAGGTAAGCACAAAGTCTTGCACTTCAAAAGAATCCGGGCACTTTGCTTCCATCAGATGAGTCCAATTAACAATAACCAGAATAAATAGGAATGCTGAAGGAGTTATAAACGCATTGACTCAATCTGTCTTAGACCGTAAAAGCTAACCTATGTTTACCTTTCCTTTTGGACTCTTCGCCCTCCACATTAAGCTCATGCCTCAAAAGTAATCATTATATTTTATTTGCAAAGATCAAAGCATCGTTTCCGTTAAATATTTGAAGTTCTCAATTTCTGGTTAAATAAATGTGGTGCTCATTTGTTTGGAGAACTGGTATCCTAATATCCAATACCTGCCAATCACCGACTTAGAAGCATTGAAAAGTATATTCATAATGAGTTCAGATATAATAGTTTGCTTTGGTTGAAAATATTTCCAGGCTTTTTTTTAAATATATAAAATGTGTGCGTGAATGTGGATTTTAAAAATAAGGGATGTCTTTATATGAAATATTATAATGCACAAATTCTTCTTATCATCTGTAGCATTTTTAATAAAAATTTGTATCAGATAATTTTTAAATCTTTCTCAAAACATTAGAATAAATCAAAAGATTTTGAAAAAAACTGTCTACACAAAATTCGATTGAACATTAAGCATGACAATTTGAAAACTAATAATAAGAGTAATCTAAACTATCTACAACTCTTCACTTAACGTAAATGATAAAATCTTCCCTATACACGGAAATACCGTTTTTAATAAATAAAAAATGACTGTTTAAAGAATTGATACAAAACGTCAGTAAAACTTCTTCTTTTTAGGTTTAAGAAGTTTTGATGCTTAATGGCTTATTATTTTTTTTAAGAAAATCTATCTATTTAGAAGTTTTTATTTCTATAGAATACAAAATATTTCTGCAATCCTACAATGTTCTCAATAAACATCTGCTGATAAGATATGTTGTTGAATATACGGTGTCTACTATGCTACAGAGAATGTATATAGAAATAGCGCGTTTATATGGCAGAACTAAGCGTTTGATAACATCTTGCACTTGCGTAAGGAATCATCTTAGAATTGCAAAGTATGCATCGTTACATGCAACTCGGGAGTTACAGTTGGATGGGGAATGGGCCAGGAAGAAGGCTGTCCTACGAACAGTTGAATTAAATCTTTCTACATTTCATTTCAAGACACGTGCTGAACATTACACTTTTCTAGGTTTAATTTTCAGTAATAATTAACTTATTTTTTAAATTTGCACTTTTGTCAATGTGATGGTAACACGTTGATAAAACCTTATTTTTTTACCATGCATTCGTAATGTGCTCATACAGGATAAATTTTATTTTTATTAAATGCGGAATAAATTGTTGGACAATAAGATTAAAATATTATTTTTTAAATTCATTAATAATATAAACTAATTTATAGTTCAAAACATTGAAAATATATATATTTGTAATTTAGATGATATAAAAAAATTTTTTAATTTTTGTACTGCAATATTTTCAGAAATTATCTGGAGAAGATGTCACAATTTCACTTAATATTTAATTAATAAAATTTCTAATTAAAATTTCAATAAAATAAGTCGCTCCGAGACGCACATTCCCACTCTTTAAAGCACGTATTGCCACTTTTGCCACCTCAATGTCAAACGGCCTGGTTCGTGGAGCATCGACGCAAACAAGTACACACTCACACATTCATCTATATTTTATAAGCAATGATTGCGTTTACATTGCAACACTCAACAATGTAAAATCTCAAAACTCTATTATTAGGTTTTAAAGTCGATTATAAAATTTCGTCTATACAGACATGAAACAAATAAAATGAAACAAAATATGTAAAACTCATTGTAAACATAAAAATATTTTACCTTAAGGTTTTCGCAAAATTCCTTTTTTTTTTTTTTTAATAATGCTGGAATGAACT
>JAPMOR010028845.1:77316-108476 GCA_026543865.1 Argiope aurantia
TATATATATATATATATATATATATATATATATATATAAATTACAGATTCTTAAGTAAAATGGTTACACATTTAATAAAAAATATGATTATTCTAGCAAAATGCTGCATTACAAATATCTTTTTTTCCAAATTCTCACTGCTCAAACAAAGAGTTATTGATATTTTTATAAATTATTTCTCTTATTTACAGAGGCCTTGAAAACGGGCAGACAGGAAATAAAAATTGTACCAGGTTTAAGTGTGCAATAAAGAAAATCGTCATTGATTAAGGCTGTATTATAATCTGAACTCTTCTCCGAGACTGAGGAGATGTCGACTGCGTATAAAAGGATTTTTGGTACTGCTAAGTCTATAAAGCATACTAAGTGAATAACAAATATCGTTGGAGTGAACCTGTTATGTCTAGTCCTGCTTTATCAGCAAAGCACTTAATCGTCTTCTCTCACTATTTTTCTTTGGACCCCATTTAACGTTTCTACCAAGAAAGCAGAATTCCCTGGATTCATTGTGAGGAGTGTGTGTGGTGGTGGTGGGGGGGGGGGAAGAGCAGTGAAATAAAAATGAGTCGATCTATATTTTTTAAAAATTCAAATGAGATGAATGTGACGAAATTGAGCGGTGGATGTGCGATGGTGCCAGAGGAGTTTTCTAATTTGAATAGTTGATGTTCTACTAGGGTGTGCTATGTTTTGACTTAGTCTATCAGTTTTAGAAAAATTATAATTTCGCATATGAATATTTTGTAGGGTTCTTAAGTAATTTTCCTGGATAAGAATCATATTGGAGCAGTGCTTACAAGTGACTTTTCGAAGCTTGAATTTGCGAGAAAACATTCCGCTCTCATTTCAGAAAATGAAGCCCAAATATAGTAGCCATCATTGAGGAGCATTGTTTTTAAAAACATTTCCTCCTGGAACACATTTATCTTTGCATCGGGGTCATATATGATTTTGAGCTCTTTGACTACTGTTATCAAAATAGGAAACGTTTTTTTTTTTTAAAAAAAACAGCTCTCTAACAATTTTTAGTATTTGTTTTGGGCCAACTACCATATTTGGGTCCAAAGTAACTGGCTGAATTTTCCGAGCGAGGGGGAAATGGCATCTGTTGATGGTTTATTAATTGAATGTTTAGAGCATTTGTCGTTATCTGCGAGTGATTATTTTTCAGATTAAATACTCTTGCGTAAGTCATGTTTGGATATTTGAAATGTGAATTAGGCGTATTTTAATTGCAAATTACCTGTCTGAAGTTTCGGGAAATTTTCGTAACCTTTCTATTGGGTTGTTCGGAAAGTAATTTCGTTTTTTCCCGACAGAGGATTTAATTGTATTTTTTTGCACCCAACTTCACATTTAAGCCGTATAATTTTTATATGCGTTGAAAGCTCATATAGCAAGACTTGTGTGTGAAAAATTCCAATTAATTCTACGCAGTAGTGTTTGGTTGGTGCCCTTTTAAATATGGAGAGCGATAAGCAGCATTTTCGACATATCTTACTGTTTTACTACAGAAAGGGTAAAAATGCTGTTCAAGCCAGAAAGAAATGGACCGATGTGTATGGAGAAGGTGTGTTGACAGTATGCCAGTGCCAGAACTGGTTCGCTAAATTTTTTAGACGGTAAAACCTTCACCTCAAATGAGGAGGTCAAAAACCACCTCGATCCGTTTTTTGGCAGCAAAGACCAAAAATTTTATGAGCGTGGAATGATGCTACTACCAGAAAGATGGCAAAAGGTGTTGGACCAGAACGGCCAATATATAATTTAATAAAGTATTTGTTTATTATACGAAAACTGTCTTTCATTTCCACAAAAAAAAAAAATGAAATTACTTTCCGAACAACCCAATATTTTGCGGTATGTTCATGTTGCTCGCAATTCATTCAAAAAGGATTTTTAATTTCTTCCCTTGATATATTCAGAAATATATTTTTACTCGCATTTCAAACATTTGCCTCGCGACCATAGATTTCTGAACTATGATGGAAATAATTGCACTTCTAGCACTGCCTAAGTTCTAGTTTCTTGCGAAAGGATTCAACTTTCACTGTAAGGTATAGCAACTTTTCGGGTTACCTATGCTTTGAGTGTTTGCTTTTTCTTTGGGGAACTCTACGAGGAATATTCGTAGTAGAAGTCCGAGTTTTTGCAGTTTCAGTTCAACGATTTTTATTATGTGAAAGTTTCAGATTTCTAGTTCTGTTTTAATTTCCTTAGTGTAGACGATATCCTTTGATGAAAATTTTAACCGATTTGCAAAAGGTCTGCTGGATAAAGTAAATGTCTGTTTTGTTCGCTGCGAGAAGATCAGTAATGCTTTTGTGTTCCTCAGAATTTTTGGATGTATTTTAATATAACCACTGTATAAATTGCTAGCCTTTATACGTCCTATTAACCTTTTTTTATAGTATATTGGGGATTAATTTCAACATGAAAGGCTGTGCATTTGATTTATTAATGTTCTTCCAGTTGTTTCCATTTATGTACTGTATTTGTTTTGTATTATTATTAGTGTGTTATTTTTTATTTGGAATGTGTCTCCTAGCTATTTTGTTTTTTGTTGGGAGGGGGGGGGGGGTCAATTCCACTTCTAAAATTCTTGATTTAATTTTAATAGAATTATATAAAAATGTACGTTTATTGCGTTTGCGTTTTTTTTTTTTTCAGTCCTTACTTAAAAAATCCTGGAGAAGAGATAATGGGTGGGTAGGTGATCTGATTCTCAAATGCATGATTCTTAATGCATCTAGGAACTGTACATGCAGAAAGATTTACACAATTCAGCTGGGGATTTATTCGATGTTGAGGTGAAATCTGAGGTGTCACAAAACTCTGTGTTGTTGTGAGCTAGTGCACAGTTTACACATGCCTTTGCGATCTTGTTACAAGTATAATATCTTCTTGTATTTCGCATTCACTCTCTTCTTTAAAGGAAATTCTGAAATATCCGACTCGTTTATGCGCTTCTTATATAATTGCCTCTGGTAAGTTGAGGTATTTTCCATATCTAAATCTACTTGGATTTTTTGTCATCATCCATATTTGTGCTACCGCGCAATTACTCTCCATACTCCAGCGAACGGTAGCTAACAGGGGAAATCATAATAAAGGTCTTCCTTCCTAACCTAATTAAACCGGTTTTTATTATATCAATCTCCCCAGTGATTGGTCATCCTTTCCAAACAGCCCAGGAAGATATCGCTCCGAATTTATTAAGCAGAGGCCGGCAGTTAAGGCCTCACTTCGAAGCTCCCGCGTGCACATTTTTTTTCCTTCAAATTATCGTTAAATAGAATTCAATCAACTTATTAGCATGCTTTCATATTACGAATTCTTTGATATTCATTTCTTTTGAACTATACTGTATAGTACAGTACTGTAAACACAGTACTGTACTGTACTGTGCGTAAATAGTTTTTAATACTGTTTAATTTATTAATACATTGTCTTGTAATTTTTAAAAATAGAAATGAATCAGTTTTTATCAGAGTTATCTTGCCTTGATACTGGAAAAGGTAACATTTCTGCATTATCTTTTAAAAATAGTACAGTAACTTGTTTTATATGAAAACAAAAACTTACCAAACTAAGTACAAAAAATAAACAATTTTAATAACTATGCAAAGATAAAAACCTCAAAATCGCAACTTCTTAAAAATTGTCAGCTATTAGCACCGTCAATTTTCCCCAATCTTCTTTACATCGTTTTGATTTATTCCCTTGAAAGACATGCTGATTATAGTAGAGCCTGCCGAAACATCCGAATAGTTTACTGGCCGCTGTTACAACTATGAAGGCTGGAACGAAGGTTAGAGTCCTAAGAGACAACTGACAAATCCATATTCATTCTTTTTTTACCCTTAGTTTAACGCATCAATTAATGCATTAGTTACCCCAATTCTTACCATGGGAAGCATGACGAATTAAACAAACTTTACTTTTGTTTTATTGCATTTGAGGAAAAAAGGAAAGAAAAATTGTAAAGAATGCTAATAGTAACTACAATAAAAGTCTCACTTCTGGCTAGTGTGTGGACAAACGAGGTATATAATAAAATTTTTATTGTCATTTAAGAAAATATTTTAACAATTATTGATAAAATTCCGTATTCCCAAATAGAATGAATGACCATACATCGAAAAGCAATGGTGTTAGAAACACCTTTTGATGAGAAAAGTGCAGATCAACAACAGCTGAGAAATCCAATTTGTCCTATCTGCTATCAGAGGCGGATATTTTTAGCAACGAAATAAATCAATGAGCTCTGACTATTGGATCAAGATTCCATTCCCAGACGAAAAGTCACTTTTGGAAATGAAACCGTGAGAAATGCGGGTCGTTCGATCTGTCAACGGACGAAAGTCTAAAAGTCTTCGTTAGTGTCGAGATGAGAAACTTCTTCGCAATCGGCGATCAATTAGAAATATCACCTTTACTCTCGAAAGAAAGAGTAAAAGAAGAAACTGTGCCTTTATGACAGTTGCGCTGCCCTTCTCCCTCCCCCCTTCAGAAGAAAGAAATCATCAAATATCTTGAACTTCAATCTGAGATTTCAACATATCAAATAGTGTGTTAGTTTATTATTTTAGAATCAAAAATACCAAACAACTTTAAAAATTAATTATTCACAACTTAAATGAATATAAAGAAATGCCGGAAAGAAAAAAAACCCGAAATGATTATTTATTGGTGCAGTTTATGTTTAAAACCACTAGTTATTTCTGTAAATGGCGGAATTATAAAAAAATAGTTGAGACAACTGTTACAAATGTCATCCTATATCCGTTTGTGCAGTAGCGCTGAAACAGCTTTGTCTGCTGGGCCGATCAGAGATGGTGCTGGAGATTGACGAAAAAGAGACAAATCACTCATTAGCTAATTCTTGCATTACTTTCATGGTTAACCGCCACTCGCATAACCAATTTCAATGATTAACGTCCCTATAATTGGGATATGGAAAGTTACTGGAACTTCCACATAGATTTCGAAAGTTTATTTTAGTGTTTGTGGTTTTCAGAAAACTTTGAAACATTCCCCTCCGAAGCCTCCCTTCCAAACCAGTAAATACATGAAAACTGAAAATACCTCCTTACAGCATTAAATGTGAGTATCGTGCGCAGGTACCGTCGCCTGAGGAGTCCTGCCAACATCCTGATCGTAAACCTGGCCGCGAGCGATCTCCTGAATGGTCTTTTACACCCAATGGCCGCCTACTCAGCCTTCAAGGGAAGCTGGAGTTTCGGAAGAGAAGGTGAGTCCCCTTGCCCGATAATCATTTGTGGCTCACCCCTTTGTATTACAGATTCGGCTTCGAAACAAGTGACGCAACGGAACGGCACAGAAAGCACGATTTTTCGCATTTCGAAGCATCAACTTTCCTACTTCCTTTTAGTGTCCGGTGTGCAGTCCTATCCTCTGCGTCTTCTGCTTAAAAGAGCCGCACTGAGATCCAAAATAACTAGCAGAATTGCTAAAGCAATGTCTCCCGCAGTATCTTTTCTACACGTACTTAGCAAATTTCTATCATTATTTAAAAAGATTTTTAAAAAAATAATGATATATTAATGAAAATAATGTCTTAATAAAATTTACGGATGAGAAACACAACTAAAATTACAATTGTAGTAAATAAATTACAGATTGTACTTACTTTCTAAAAGACTGAATATAAAACGAAATCTAAAACTTTTTCCCCAAGGATGGGTTTTCGAGAGAAGGAGTAGATTTCACACTGCGTACAGTACATAAATTACTAATTAAAAATAATGACCGAATAATGTTGCTCATTCGAAAGATCCTCGCCATGCAACTATACAGAAATTAGCTCGTTGCGTTCTAGCTTCTAACTCACTGCGTTTTTCATTTTCATTTTGTATATATGTCAAAGGCTGACGATAAAATTATTTTTTATCCGAATATTTTAAAGTAATAAGTAATTAGGGATGAGGCTAAAATCATTTAAAGATCGAATATAAAAACTGCATGTCTTAAAAGTATACGTGTTTTGCTTTTTCGTAATTACATATAGCACAAATACATGCTTGCGGATCTACTGCAAATGTTTCCATTAAAAAAAAAATCATTTATAGAATCGCATCTACAAAATAAATTAAATAAGCGAGAGAGTGCTCCAGCACATAAAAACATTTGTAGAGTTAAAATTCCATTCAGTGGGGATACTGAACCGTGTGTCAAAACTTAAAGGCGAATTTTAAAAAAAATGTTTATTTCTTGATAAAATCGACGACCGAAATCGAATATTAATATCATTATTTAAGAGAAATGCTAGCTGAAAAGTGAATAAAATGCGTTTTATTATGAAAATAAAACCTTTTAACGTATACTATTTAATATCATGAAGGAACTCTATATTCACTCTTGTAAATTGAAAATAATAGTGCCTTATTGATTACTGTCGTTAAAGTCATTGCTGAATTCATAGCATCTCTCTGACAATCACCCGTGCATCACGTGATGATGGCTTCCCCGGGAAGTCCACAAGACCCTTCGAACATTTGTGCAGCGATTAACTGTCAAATGTCGGACTCTCCCATAAAGCACCTTTTATGACGCGAAGAAGAATGGCCCTATTCTCAAGAGATTTCTGTTTACCTACTACTGTCCTTGGAAGTTCATCCTATAAATGCTCAATCATCCAGTATATGTAAAAATATTTTGCATTACTGTTCAGAAGTACTTAGTTTTTAAAGATAAATCGAATAAAATGCTTTTTACATGGTTTTATTCAACGTGGTTTGTTTTACATTTGTAAAAGATAAAATTCTGTAATAGATTTTTCAGTTACTTTTTGAAGAATTAATTATATGAAGTTATTTTCCAAAGATTTGGAAGAATGCAGGAAAATAAATGCATCTCTGGTGGAATCGGTATTGTTTACCATTATTTAAAGGAATGTATAGAAGTCTCAGAACTAAGAAAGAATCTAAAAGTTGAAAATAATGATTTAAGCTCATTACTCATGATGCCGGAAAAATCTTAAAATACTGAAAGACAAGATGTAGAAAACTGACAGTTTTTTTTTTCAAACTATTTAAAAATTAAAAAAGTGTTTGCCTTCTTTTTATTGTGGGACGCGTATTTGGAGGAATACAAAGAATTTTGAGAACATTTTCTCAAAGTGTTGGCCTGCTGCTCGTAAAACAGGACGAAAAGTATAGGAGAAGATGAGGAAGAAAGTCAGAGATTGATCACCTGCGGCTTAGGGCCAACTGCCTCGAAGAGAATGTCAGTTCGGAGAATTTGCCAGTATTATGGATGGATTAGGATAAAGAAAGCAGTCGGTCACAACAAATCCTGCCGAATACTACTTCGTTCAGTGGTGGCAGGAGGGTCGGCTGTACACTACAACAATAGTAGCTGAAGTTATATAAAAAAAAAACGCACTTTCAATAATATTTTAAAAATTTATTTATAAATTAATTGTTTAATATCAAGCACTTCTGATTTAGTACAAGAATACAATGTCGTGGTAAAAAATGATCCAAAGATTTCATATCATTAATAGAGAATTGCGAAACGATAGAGAAGTAGAAAAAATATTAAAGAAAAAACGTATTTGTTAGCGTCCGATAAAGTATAATATAAATCTTATCTGAAATACTGAATTTAAAATCAAATCTTAACGTACTGAAGACAGTATGAAACAACAATACGAAATGATTATATTGACAATACGAAGAAAAAAAACTCCTAAATATTCAGTTAAGATTCAAATATCTGCAATTTAATATTCCGATTTACTGAAAGTATTCTTTTTCCGAGTTTCGTATTCTCCCCCCATACATTTGTAAAAGTATTTAGCTTGAAAACAACTTCTATTAGTAAAAGTATGCTTTGAAAAAAGTTTATATTTTTTTTCATTACAAAACATTCTTTAAAATGTTAATGGGAACAACGAAAGTAGTTTAAAATTGTGGCATTGCCGAAAGGGGGATAAAACTGAACAAGAAAGAACACGGTCCTAAACACGGAACAGGAAAAAGAAGAATCAGTGTGCCTCCGTTCAGTGCGTGTCCCAAGCACTTATTTCGAATGAAGGTTGGGCGAGGGGGGCATTAAATGCATTCCTCTGCTTTGAGAAGAAATCGATATCCTAATGGTTGGGAGGTAATAGAATCAAAAGGCTGAGTGAGGATGATCGGGTCTTAGGAGCGTGCCCGAGTGAAAAGCTTTGTCGCGAGGTCCTTCACAAATGCGTGCTCCTGGTAGCACTCGGAGAAGTTGTTACGAATGCGCTGGTTGAAGAGGGACGGAGTGAATAGCCCTTTTCGATTCGGATGAGGCACTTCATTCCTTGCAGTTGCCTCATTCAGACTAGTTGGACGCAATTATTTGAAAATTTCCTAATTTTTATTTATGAGCGCCACTTGTGGTGGAAATTGTTGGATAAAATCCAACAAATTACCGATAAACTAAATTTTTAAATTTTATAAATAATGGAATTGCCGATTACAGTTAACTGAAAGATGAAGAAACCACCATAAGATCAAATTTACACAAAAAGAAAATCGCCCTCTGTTATTTTGGATCGGACGGATCTGCGTGCCATTATGGTCAGCTAGGTACAGCACCTAGCAAGTTTCAGTTATTAATGACTCGTTCTAAATCATCCAGGATTATTTCCCAATATTATTCTGCAGGGATTCTAAGAAACTCTATCTTCCACCTTAACAATGCTTCTATTAAAACCACCGACACATTAATATATATATGGAATTAATAATAAATAAACTCTTGACTTGGTCGTCATATTCTTAATTTCAGTAAAAAAAAAAAAAATCCTTCGGCTAGCGTTCAAGATTTGGCAAAGTTTATGGTACCGATCAGAGAGTATTTTTATCATATCATTAAGCTTCCGTATTTTACAATCATTGAGAAAACACCATTCTATAGCAGCCGGGTTCTATCTAAAGTTCAGATATGAGAATAGGCTTATTCTGAATTTGAATCTAATTTCCGTTGAAAATTTTTTGGGATGAATTGGAACTTCGAATTCAAGCTAGATCACAATGATCTAAATTCTCATAAAAGGAAGTTGGCAGACCTTACCAACTTCCTTTTATGAGAATTGTGTGTAATTTCCGCAGAAACATTCCAAAAACTAAGGAATAGCTTTCCTCATAGAGTAACAGTTTATTCTACAGATATGTCCGTTTTTCAACTTTAGTTCTTGGCAGCAAAGCCAGCTTTTAATTTATTATAGCTGTATATTATATTATATATATATATATATATATATATATATATATATATATATATATATATATACACACACACACTAGTGTGCAAAACTTAAGCAACAATGTCAATTTTAAGCAGATAGCCAAGAAATTGCAGAAAAGGGGTTATTGCGATCAATACAATGAACAAGCTATTCAATAGAAAGGTGATGCGTATGCAAATGTCAGGAACAGAATGTCATAGGCAACGTGAGTGTACGCAAAACGCGTGCGGTCGGCCCGCGCAGCTCAAGACTACAATGAAAGGAAGAATGAAGGCACGGTTAAAGGCATTAACTGTAAGTGCAAGTGAGTTCTTTCTTGAAATATGGCTAGAAGAAATCACCTGGACGACTTCACACGTGGAAGAATGACCGGAAAGCTGGAGGAGAGGCGTAGTTTGACCAGTGTAGCTGAAGAGTTCAGATTCAACAAAAGTGTCATTTCGTGCGCTTGGAAAGCCTTCCAAACCGTAGGTACAGCTGTTAGAAAGATTCTTGGTGGCCACCCTAGGAAAACAACTGCAGTGGATGACCGATATATCGTCCTGCAGAAGGAAAGAGTCCTATACCAGTCAGCAAGTGCCTTTGCCCAGTAACATGGCGGCAAGTGTCGCGGTTTACTGTGGCCAGACGCCTTTACAAAGGTGGCCTATTTGCCTGCCGCCCTAAAGACTGCATCCCTTTGAAAATTGGCCGTCGGTGGCACAGGTTAGAGTAGTGTAAGGAGCACAAAAACTGGACATCTGATCAATGGAGTCGTGTCCTCTTTACAGATGAGAGTCGTTTTAGTGCCACAAGCGATTCCCAATGCCAGTTGATTTGGAGAGAAGTCGGGACACGGTTTCATCCCAGTAACATCACGGAAAGAGTGGTCCTAGAGTTGTCGTCTGAGGAGGCATTATGCTTAACAGGTGAACTGAGCTCGTTTTTGACAGACATTCTGTAACCGGAGATTGCTATTGTAAGAAGATCCTTCCCCATGTGTGTCTGTTCCGAAGTGCTGTTGGACCAACCAGACTTCATTTTTATGACTGACAATGCACGGCCACACTGAACTGCTGATGTTCAGCAGTTACTGGAAGGTGAAGATATCACTCGAATGGATAGGCCAGCATTCTCTCCTGATTTAAATCTCATAGAACATGTGTGGGATGCTTTGGGAAGACGCCTTGCAGCACGATTACATCTTCCGGGGAACACCCAACAATTGAAACAGATGCTGATTGAGGAATTGGCACTCTTTACTCAAGAACTGATGGACAATCTGGTGCTGTATATGGAGAGACGGTGCAAAGCAACCATTATAATAATGAGATACTAAGGAACATCTCTCTCATACTAAGGAACATCTGCATGTTATTCTTCTTCTTGGGCAGACAATCATGTGTAACGATACTATGAGTTCAATAAGGTCTTTTTTGTTTGATTCCATACTATATGCATTGTATTCAATTTTGTGCAACTATGCTTTCGTCATCGTCAGAAGTACAAAATGCTGTCTCTCATTTCTGAATTTCATGTTTCTCAGATAATTTCCAGTGGAGTTATGGCAAAAAACACACCTGTTGTTTAAGTTTTGCACACCAGTGTATATATAGCTAATTTACAAAAATTACGTTACAGAATTTTAAAAAATTAAAATATCTTCGATTCTGTAGTCCTAAATATTGTTTGAAAAAAAATTTTGTAATCGTCAAAGAGTCCTCGAGTGCAAAAAAAGAAATTTCAAAATTAAGTTTGCCTGCAAGTATCATTACTAGAAAGATTTGAAGGGATAGAGTTTGGTTTCAGAATTCCAAAATTATAGATTCTTGTCAATGTTGGAAGAAATCTTCCAACGAAAAGTCTATGCACGCTAACTCTAAAGAACATCTAACTGAAATGATAATGTCTGACGTATGGGATAATATCCGACTCACCAAAACTGTAGGTTCTATAAAATTTTAGATCTCAGTCATCTGTTGGTCGGCTTGTCTATTCATTTGCATTCGAATGCGGTATGTCAAAAGCGTCATCATCCAGAAAGATTAAATTTGATATGTGGTCTGTGAATACAAATTGTACTTTATATCAAATGTTTTGTTCCGATAATTGAATGGATTCTTGTTTCTAATCAATAAACACAGAACGAATGTGTAGAATAAGTACTGTGACATTCCCTGTTTCCCAGTACTGATAAGATATTTACAGCCAGCTGTGACGCCGCTGTTAATTACTAAACTCCTCGAGATAGCCAGATGGTGGATCTTTCCACCTGGGTGGTTTCGCATCTGTTCATTAGCGACTACAGTGAAAGACCACATGTGGGAATTCTTCGTATAAGAGATATTGATAGTACCTTCAAAGAGAAAGAGGTGTCTAAACATCTGGATGTTAAATGTTTCGCATTGGGAAAGAACTATGATAACTCCGTGTTCCAGAATAGTCAGTTATGAAAGGTGCATCACTAAAAGGACCTTCCCACGACCGGCTGGCGCCACTGAGGGAGCATATTGCTGATCTCCGATTGGCCGAAAGAGAGCTCAAATGACCAATGTAAATTAAGAGGCGGAGATTGCCGCCGAGATAAAGTGTGGAGATTTATTTTTAGAGAGGAGAAGAACGAATTGCAGGCAGACTATTGGACTACGCCCACGAGTTCGGAGTCCGAAAACTACCCCTGGAGTCGTCGTGTTGACTAACAACCTATTAGTTCCCTGTGGTGCTGTTTTCCGTATTGATGGAGAACTGAGTTTCAAGATAAACCTTCGATTTCGACTGTTGTGTCTCCTACTACAGGTGTAAATAACTATTTATTTAACCAAGATTAGAACAAGTTGTTCTTTTGTATATATAGGACTGTAAAATAAAGAATTGTCTGGAAATTCTGCTTCGTTATTTGATCAGTCTAGAACAAGACATTACAGTACACAAGAAAATCGAGGTGATAATCATTCTTCTTGGTATCGTATATAACGGATATAACACTGATGAGGAGAAGAAGTTCTGTAGGATATTTGTTAAATATGCTACACAAACTGGCCAAATTATTATGACCACCCTCTCAAAACAATGTTGGACCACCTTTAGCCCGTAATATTGCTCGCATTCTTCTTAACATAAATTCTGTGAGATGTTGGTAGGTGGTAGAAAGAATTCGACCCCATATCCGATGAACTGCACTTTCAATTCCTTCAGATTGGATGGCACCGGATCCTGCTGTCTGATACCCCGTTTGATCTCATCCCACAAATTCTCAATTGGATTGAGATTTGGAGATTTTGCAGGCCAACGAAGACATGTAAAGTCAGCGTCATGTTCTTCGAACCATCTGACGACAATACCAGCTGTATAACAAGGAGCATTGTCTTGCTGAAAGTATCCATCCCGGCAGGGTACACCTTTAACATAACAGGGTGTGCTTGATCTGCAAGACAACTTAAATACCGCAGCACTTGTTCCGCAGTAATCAAAGTACCCATGCAGTGCCAACAAAGCATCCCCCAAACCATAATATTGCCTCCAGCAGCTTGAAGTGTTGTGACAATGCAGTTGGGGTCCATGCTTTCGTCTTGCTTTTGCCGTATCCGAACCCTGCCATCTGCATGGTGTAATTGAAAACGCGATTCATCAGACCACATGGCCCTTTTCCAGTCATCTACTGACCAATCCTTATGCGCCTTTGCAATCTGGAGACGTCTGCTCTTGTTCCAAGTTGACAGCAGAGGCTTTCGAACAAAGAGGTTGTTGGCTCCCATAGCTTGTACGGTGTAATGTGCGCCGCACAGTTCGTTCAGAGACGTTAGGCAGTTGCTGCTTCATTAAGATTTCCAGCTATTTGACGTACTGTTGATTTACTGTTGGAGTGGACAAGTCTGGCAAGTTTCCTTTCAGCTCGAATATTCAGTAGCCAGTGAAGACCACAAGCCTGGCGTCGAGACCCGGTTTCTGCTTGCAGTCCACTCTTTGTGCACATTAATAACTGCTACTTCACAAGATCAGCCGTTTTGCTAATACTGGTTCCGATGCTTCGAGCGCCTACAATCAGCCCGCGTTCAAACTCAGTTAAGTCAATTTTTTGCCCATATCGCGTGTAATACATTGCAATGGATGGTTCACTTACATTACATTTTCTTTTTGTTGCTATCTTGCCCTCTAGCGGCAACACTGTGAAGCAATAGCTCATTTTGTTGCATAAAACGATCAAGTGGTCATAATAATTTGGCCACTCAGTGTATAATGTAATCCAGGGTAAGGTAGTGCTATAATACTAGGGAAAATTATGTACATGCTAAAGACAGTCATCTTTGTTGGCTATGAATTCGTAATTGAATATTAGCTGCATAATGTAAGTTGCCATTTAAACTAGTTGTTATTAATAATTCATCTCTTCATTCTTATTACATGTCTTTTTGTTGTCAAATGTTATGAATGTTTATATAATTATAATAATGTTATGAATGCCGAATATAATTCTATAGTCAAATGTTACCATCTAACTCTTATCAATAAGAAAAAGTTAATTTATACTCGACATTGATTTCTTGAACTTTGTTGTTTCATTGCTATCGATCTAGTTGTGGATATATTCAAGGAGGGAAATATATATTAGTTTTTTTTTCTACAAATCAGAAATCCAAAGAAATGTTGCGAAATTTTTTTAATGAAATTGAAGATTAGGCCGAGAACCAGATCGATGGAACTGGGTTGAAGAAAATAGTTTTTAAATCCACCAAATGAATTTGGATATAATTAAGATTGCAATAAAAATTCTCAGTGTAATTTGTGATAAAATCGCAAGTTCTATGCCCCATGCTCTAAGGCTTATCCTAAATACATTTAAATATATAATTAAACTTATTTTTGAAAAATGTATTATTAATTTGAAAGCTTTTAAGAGTTTAAATTGATGATAAAGTTATGATTAAATTCGAACTCCGCTAGTGTAGTAAAATAATCCATTGAACTGACTTCAGTTATTGCACATACCTACCATTTAGAAGCTCAATTCCATAGAAAAGACATAAATTTCCACTGATTTCCTGTGCCCCATCAAGATAACCTGTGTGTCCATCACCCCTCAGGAAATACCTGCTCGTCAGGATTGACTAAACTGAATACTTATCCAGCATTAATCGAGTTTTTGCTATGAATATGAGCATTATTTCATTACTGGAAGAGGATGCTTTTACAAAAGACGCATCTAGCGTTTCATGTCACCTAACTGTAACATCAAATCAACTGCGGTATTCCAAAAACTAATCCAAGTATGAAAGCATTAAATTAATACCTTAACACATTTTATCTAACTTGACATGTTTCATGTTTGTAAAGACAGAACATTACATTTCACTCACTCACTCACTTCCTGATCGCAAGAGTTTCTTGGAGTTTTCTCATAATAGTAAAACATTTTACTATTTCTAAAACCTAATTAACAATCAATTAATTTTGATTTAATTTTAATTTAATCTTAATTTAATACGAGTGATAGCTTTACGCATATTATTTTTAAAAAAAACTGATTAAATATTCCGATTCCACCATTTAATTATGTAGCAATTCATATATTTAAAAAACAGAAAATAATGATTTAAAATCACTTTCTGATCATATAAATGTAAAAAAGATAGAGCATAGAAAGTAGAAAATAATTTTTTTAAATAAAAAAAATATTGAACCATGAGAAAATATCGCGAAAAGGAGTGGCCCTAGAACATGACAACGAGTAAATGAAGCCAAAAAGAATGAAAGCATCGGTTAAAATCAAATTATATTACAAACTTTATTGAAATTAACGTTCATCTAGAAAAATTATATAAGTCTCTTGCTTTCACGGGCATTTTTTTTTTCATTTTGGGGCTTTAAATGTAATAACTACTTACCCCGATAAAGCTTAACTTTGTTTTTTCCAGTTGTATTATTTAAAAATTTAAAAGTTAATTTTTTCATAGACACTTTCGTGTTTATAGGTTGCAAGGCATACGCTGCCCTGTGCGGGCTGCTCGGCCTCGTATCCATCGTCACGCTGACTGCCATCGCTGTAGAACGCTGTCTGGTCATCTCGGTGAAACCTTGGCATGGTACTGTTCTCTTCACGCACTCGAAGGCAAAGGGCACCATCGGAATCGTCTGGCTCTACTGCCTGGCCTTGGTCCTGCCCCCCGTTGCTCTGGGCTGGGGCGCCTTCGTCCCTGAGGGCTTTCTCACCAGTTGTTCATTCGATTACCTATCACGCACACGTTCCAACAGAGCTTATTTCTTCTTTCTCTTCAGTTTCGGATTTTTCCTACCAATCACTCTCATAGGTAGGACTATTTTATGAGCACATGCTGGCTAGTAATACTGAAACAAACTTCCCTGCTCAAATAAGCTTAGATAAATTTCGATCAACAATAAAACGATCCACCTTATCCCAATGCATTTCATTTTGACCAAATAAAATGAAGTACGACAACTTGAAATAGCTAAACTTTGATCCTCAGATTCGCAGCATATTTATCTAAGGGATCAATTTATATTTTAAATTAATCAATAACGAGAATGAAGGGTTACGTATTAAAATTTAATGCACTTTAAACTTTTTTGACAGTTTGCATATTTTATCATTTGGGAATTTTAAATCTTTTATAGATACTCTGTTATATCGAGAAGCTTCAAACTAAAGTACAACACAGCACTTTTCAATTCGTAAAAATGCATTGGTCCTGCAATCTTGCATATTCAATGTCAACTTTCAGTATTGCTGACGTTCAAGCTAGCTGGTTTTATGTTAATACTTGCAATAACACAAAATAATTTATAAGATACAGTTAAAAGAAAGAACTTTTATAAATTATAAATATCGATGTATCATCTTAAATGAGAATTCTAATTTATAAGTTATGATAGGAGTAAAAAATTGCTCAGCATATAATTAATTCTTGTCAGGAAAATTACTGCTATATTCCATTAAAAAATTTCTTAAATAGCATTTACATTTATGATGCTTTTTAATGGATCAGATATAGAACTTTGAAATTTAAATATAATTTAATTTCACAGGTGTTTGCTACACATTTATCCTCCAGACCGTTTTCCAGAACGAGAGAGCCATGAAACTGAATCACGTGACCAAGAGTAGCCAATCGAAAGTCAAGCGGAGCGAGTACCGAGCTGCTGAAATGATCCTTATGGTTATCGCCCTTTTCCTCATCTCGTGGACTCCCTACTCTTTGATCGCCTGCCTGGGACAGTTTGGAGACAAGAGTCTTCTCACACCCTGGGTGTCGGTGTTACCCAGTCTTTTCGCCAAGATGTCCACTTTGTACAACCCCGCTATCTACGGCATCTCCCACCGACACTTCCGAACTGCCCTCAAGAGGATGTTCGAGGGGGACTCTCGGAGGAGCAGGAGCGGAACCTACTTCAGTAGAAATTCATCCCTCAGCAAATCTAGGAGAGGGTGCCCTTGTCTTCCACTCAACTGCACAACGGAGGCTCTAGAGGACAACAGCTCTTCCCTCACAGGAAAGAAGATATGCTTGGGCAGTCCACAAGATAACTGTAGAGCAGTGTACAACCGAAAAAGTCACACAAGAGAAGGCTTGCCCAATCTTTGCGTTTGTAACCGAATGAGGATGGTGCCCAGGGACTTCACTTGTTTACTGGATGATCCATCTATTTGTTTCCAGCACATCCCCAGATTTCCCTGCAGATTGCATAGTGATCAGTCCACTTCCTGTATGTGCGACAACAATTCCATGTGCCGGCATGCTTTTTGTAGAAAAAAATATAACAGTCTTATAAAATCGCATGCTATGGATATTAAATTTGAGCAGAGACAAAAAATGCATGAGCAAGCCGAATCTATAAATCCTGACAGTCTGTATGAAGACAACAGTTTCGTGTGTCGCCATCATGTATCAAACAGATGCTTTTACAGATTTCAATATGGGTATGGATCTTGCAATGATTTTATAAATCCTTCCATTCTGAAATACAATTTGCACAGACCGAAGTGTAAGATGTTTCCATATAAACACAAGGAATTAGCAACATCTATGGAATCTGGGCTGGTTCGTAAAAAGTCTATTCTTTCTGTTCATCAGCCTGAAATTTCATATTCGTCAGTAGGATCAGTACATGAATTTTATGATAAGTATAACGGATTTCCGCTTTCTTATCTTAAGCAACATGATAAGCTAAACACCGACGGCACAATTTATAGAAAAAAAAAGTTAGCGGAACACCCTGAATCTGAAATCGATGGCATATATTCCACCAGAAATGAGGAGGCGTCAACAAATTACACCAGAAATGAGGAGGTTTCCCTAAAAAGTTCTCGCAAATTCAGGGAATCCACGTGCATTAAGGAATCGTTGCCTTCGTATAATTGCAAGAACTTGAAATCAGAAAGAGAAAGTGTACTTTTAAGGCATAAGTGTTGTAAAAAAATTGAATCTCTTGTTCTCGAAGCCAAATCTGAAAGTACTGTAAAATTAGAAAAACTGCCTCATAATGAATTGGAATCCGCACAAAGCCAAAACTCAACGAATATTTCACTCAACCACGAGGAAATGCCAATGTGCGTTTTCATCTCGCGCGGCTTTAACTTCGCAACCAAAAAATTCTTTTTTAATAAAGAAGGGCGGATTTCCAGTGCACATCCGAGTTTAATCCGCAGTCTGATGTTTCACAGTGAAAGATCGATTCATCAGAAATACCAGACGTTTTTCGAATGTGATCGCATCATCAGAGTGCCCACGTCCGACTCCTTTCAATCAGAGTTCTTTAGAAAATGCTGCAGTTCCATTCCAAAGAACAGAAGAGCCACAGTAGTCCTGGAATCTGGACGAATGAAAAATATCATTCGAAATTCATCTGGAAATGAGACTTACGACAATAAGAGCAGTGTACTGATATAATATAGTATTTAAGTAAAACTATACTGTGGATTAAAATTTGTTTAATATTTTTTGTATTGCGATTTAATGCCATGACTAACACACAAGATGAAAGAGCACAACTTGCATCCTTTTTGCACAATGTAACATATATGTAAAATTCATTTTGAAGGGACACATGAACTTTCAATCAGTAATAATCTATTCCATTCACAAATATAAAAACATTTGGTGAAAGAGTTATAAATATAAGTTTGAAAGAACATTTTACAGGTGTGATAGAACTAGCTAGAAAACACTGAAATGTTTAAGGTATATGCTCATATCTGAAACGATCGCCTTTGCTGTTTCCTCCGGCTGTGGATAAACACGTCATCTAAGATGCGTTATTGCTTCAAAGAAAATAAATGGCGAGTCAATGTCTTTTGGGGATATTTAGAGCAGGCTGTTGAATTGAGAATCATCAAGTTTAGATGCAGATAATTGGGAATTTGTTCCTTAAAGGGTTTTTTAATTTAATTAAAAAACTTAATTAAAAATTAAATAAAATTTGGGATTTTTCAGCAATTACTTCCAAAAGAATTGCCTCACAGAAATAATGTCATATCTTAAAATTCAAATAATAATAATAATAAATTTCCAATTATGCTAATTTGGTTGTGCAGCTATTTCCTTCATTTTGGCGGCTTCTTAAAAAAAAAATACTGTTCATCCATGTAACGAATTTAGACCCATTTTCATTGTTTTTTGCAAAAATGAATCTGCTGGTAGTTTTTTCCCTTCCTTTGTTGGTTGAAAGATAAAACGTGTAGCATCTCGTCAATCAGCGTGCAGTCAGATGTTGAATGGCGCGAATTGCGCATTTAATGCCAAAAGGACTTCATATGGCTCAACTCGAATAGGAAATTTCATGCAAAGAAAAAGTATAAAGATACTAAAATAACACGATTTGGATATTTGCCTCAAATTAATCCAAGACAATAATCTCTGCGGCGATATGAAAGTGTGCAGGAGAGGTTTAAATGAAATTAAACACAACCAGTATTCCCACTTAGAGGAGTGGCAACTAGAAGCAAAATCGTATGCTGGTGTCCTTTAATGTAAGTCATGTCACTAACTCACGGACCTGCCCGAAGGCACACGGATAAAAATTGCTGAATGACCAGACCGCCGCTACAGCAACACTGGCGGAAACTGTGGTTGAGTCCTAAGGGCCATTACCGGCCACGGTACAACCCTTTCCGAAGGAAGTACGTTCCCTCATTGATAGGAGGAGTCAGACCCCCACTTTTTCGTAGTGCTATAAGCAGCTCATCCTCATTTGGAAGTGCCCCCGGGGTATGTTCTTTAATGTAAATAATATATGGGAACTCCTGGGTAAAATTCCAAGACATGTTAGTACACGAAAAAAATGTGCGCATTGAAACTTAAACATAGGGCAATCAGCATAAACCATTTCCCGAGCTTATTCATAATCTGTACAGTATTGTTTCTGACAAAATGAATGTCAAAGAAATCGAAGGAAGCAAGAAGCATCTTTTGCATAAGAATGTATAGATGCAGATGACCTGTTGAGAAAAGGGAAAATAATATCTTCTTTGAGCAGTTTGGTTTTAGACGTAATTTGTTAAGATTAATAGGGTTCGGAATCTATAACACTAGGATTTTTGTAAAAGTAAGCTACAAAAAAAAGCTATTTTCTTTATAATCGGGAAGAGTTTGATCGTGTGCAAGTTAACGAATATTTTGCAAATTGAAAGGAAATAATATTTCAGATTATTTTATAAGAGCAATTGAGCCACATCTTACTGATAGAAGCTTTAAAGCCAAAGTTAAATTATGAGTCTTTCGAAATAAAAACAATTAGCGCAGTATTAGCTCAAAATCGGGCTTTCTTCTATTCAGCGCTATATATAAAATAAGCCTAAAGAATTTAATTCTCGATAATGCTCATATGCTGATGATACGGAAATACTGACTAGAAATCAAAATTCGCAATAAATTTCCGAAGCTCTAAAGTATGCACCAGAAGATTGGGTCAAAAAAGGGAAAACAGAAATAAGTGCTCTTAAGGCAAAAGTGATTATGTTCTATAAAGAACTTACCCAATCTTACATCCAAATTCACGACAAAATTGTCTGGTGGTCTCACAGTATAGGCATTCAGATATTGTTTTAGTCACAATTTCGCATAGAAATTGCATTTTTCTTCACTTTACTTGCAAACACTTCCAAGCATAAGCACATAAAATTTCCTATCAATTACTACTTGAAATTCAAACACGCATTGACATACAGAGGTGATAATTTACACAACCTTTTTGCATCTAATATCAACCCATACCTGCCCGAGATGGGATGCATTGCTTGGGCACAACCTAAAAATAGTTGAAGTACAGCAAAATCAGAAGGCAAGGTTATCTATTTTAAGAAAAATATTGACATTCGTAAAGCAATTATCTTTTTTTTTCTCTGAAAAAAATTACGAAGAAACCAATTTTTGTTAAACTTTCGATGTAAAATAAGTGGAAACGAATCCTAGATGCCAAAATCAAAATGCCGCATTTAATTATAAGATTATAATACCATGTCTTCAAAAGTATTCGAACTCTTTCAAGTTTAGAATTCTAACATTCCTCCAAAAAGGTTGAACGAACTCTCTAAAATTCGGCCACGTTGAAAAATATATTGTATTGACTTTTTACACTACAAATTCAATCACGAGAACTTTTAGAGGGAGAGGGGTCGATCTCAAATTGATGATAAAACAATGATTTTGGCTCATTTCGTTTTAAAGAAAACAGATAATGATACGGGACATCAACAATGATTTTATTTGCTTTCATAAATTTTTTATGAAGACAAAACGTTAAGTTTAGAAAAAAATCCAAAATGTTTTAGCAATTTCTTCGATAAAATACAAAATGTTCAAAAAATTATATGAAACTTACAGAATTTGTGACAAATTATTCTTAAAGCATTGTATTTAAATCTGAAGGAAATTCAATAAATATTTTATGAAATCTGAGTATTTTAATAACTATATTTTAACTGTGCATATGCGAAATATGGCCAATTTTTCTTGTTACAATTTCAAAGCTAATTGTGTGAAGGACAACTTTTATAGAGATTCCGATTGAATGCCGTTAAAATTCAGAAACTAAATGCAAAGAAATTGCAATGAATAGAATTCCAATTGTGGAACTAAAGAGGAGGAATTATTTCACAAATTGTTATTCTTTGAGTTTTATTAATTGAAGAGTTATACTGAATTCGATAAAAAGTTATGAATATATTAAAAAAATAACTCCTTCATTTTTAAAAAAAATGTATATAATATTAAATGCAGTAAATTGGATATCGTAAATAACAAAACCTTTAATTTCTTTATTAGGCGCTTCCCGGAATCAAAATCCTTTCATGTGTAAATTTTTTAACATAACAATCCTTTTAATGTATACAATTCCATCTGTTTGCTATACTATATATTTATATTAATAATTAATATTCCAAATTACTTTATTAGCTGATATGTTTTAATTAAAATATTAACTGGAGCATTTTAAATACCACCTGATTCGATTTTCTCCAAAAGTTTGAAATATTTCTTAAATCGGTCCTATAAATTTTGCTAACAAATGCCGAAGTATAAGAAAGGTTTAACTAGCATTTTTAGAGATAATTAATTAGTTAGTTTTACATTAATAAGCAAACCTGAAAATAAATCAAGTGAATATATTTCTTGATTCAAATTGTTAATCGTCTGTTCTTCTAGTTTTGTTCATATGCTCTGGCAACAGTTCTTTCTACGGATTTTTATTTGAGAAGATTAAAAAATAGTTCATTTGCCCACGAAAGATTTAGTTTCCGAGCCCGTTTTTAAATTTAAGCTGTGAACTTCTATTTCTTTCTGGTCATCATTAAAACAAACAAAAAGCATTGTCAACAAATATGTAATTGCATAAAAGAGAAATTTAAAAAAAAATGATAGCACAGAAGTTTAAAGTGGTAGAGAAATTTTACATTGCAAAATAGTTCAATGTAAAACTGGTGTTAAAGAAATAGAAAAATAGTGATAAAAAAAGGTTTAACATTGCCTATCAAAGGTGTAACTATAAATTTCCTATTTCAGAATTGTTTGAGCTGGATTATTTAAAAAATTAATTTTGATCTAAAAATTACGTAAAAAAGGACATTGGCATAATTAAAAATGTATGATTTTGTATTTTAAGCCGATGTTAAAATATATCTTCTTCTCTGAAATTAGTGTAGAAAATAGACAAACTTTTTCTCATTGAAGCCGTTATTGTCATCGGATATTTGTTTCTTTTTCCACGCAAATCTTTGTACATGAGTTTAGGAAATCAACGGATATATATTGAAATCGGATTTGATTGTATATGTCATCTTTCGATATTTTTAGAATTTCAGCACGGCAATTTTTAAGACTGAATGTGTCACTTTCAAAAAGCTTTTGTTTTTCTTCGCTTCGTTTCCGGGGAAAGGGAGAAAAAAAAACTCTAATTTCATTTCACTTCTTATTTTTATCAATTAAGCTAATATCTCTGTTGATGGGTAGACTTGAAATTCTGAGTGTCGGGGATGACTTTCTGAAATGAGTAAGACAATTAAACGTTAGGGGCAATTTTTTCCTGATTTAATACCTGCGTTCACTAGTTTATGTTCAGGTTGTTAAGATACAGTTTTTCTTGAGCCTTCATCAAGTATGGTGAAAGGCGCGGCAGAATGTCAGAGTTATCATTTAAAATGACAAAAATAAAGTTTATGTAGGAAGAAAAAAAAAACTTTCATATTTTTTCGCAGAAAAAATGTTGATGGTTGGTTGGTTGGATTTTAATGCCACAAAAGCCAGACATGGCCATGCTGCGCCAAACGTATGGTAAATATATAAACATATAAAATTACAGCAGAAAAAATGTTGAAATTATCGATTTACCATTGGCTATTGGGGTTTATTGGACTTAAGCTGGTAGTATTTAGATTAGCTGGTAAAATTCAGATTTTATTTTTATTTCCAACATCCGCAGTTTCATAAGAATGTGATTTTATTAGGAAATTAAAATCTATTAAGTAAAAGCACACATTAAGTAATCAAAAGCATCCGACCATTTTCGAATTTGCACCTTTTAACAAATCTCTCAGGCCGTCCCCGCAATTCTTTGAAATGCTGAATGAATTTCGTCCACACAAAAAATGTCATTGAAATCGCGTGTAATCTAGACGATTCGGTCACAAAAGCATATAGGGAGCCCAGCAGAAATTGATGAATTTTGGCTCATTCCGGTTTGTAGAAAGTTGATAATGATATGGTGCTTTCAACAAAGGTTTTATTTACATTGGGCAATACTTAAATGCATTTTTTTTAAATGACAGGCATTTATGATAAAATACAAGAATTTTTTAATTCAAAAGGTTTCCATTAAGGTTTTGGTGAAATACCTAATTCTTTTCTACTAAATTAGACGAAACTCCCAGAATATGCGACAATTTATTACTAAAGCATTATATTGAATCTGAATTCTGATATATCTGAATTATATATCTGAATTCAATAAATGCCCTATACCATTGACAGGACTTTCCGTCTATTCTCCTATTACGAAAACATTACCTCATATAAAAAATTGCCTAATGGCTTCAGGATATTTTTCATTCCATTGTATATCAAATCCACACATAGTGAGAAATCTGAAGTTTATGCAAATATCTTACTTTAAAGAAAAGTCATTTTGAGTATTACGCTCCTCCTAAAGGATTAGAGTAATTACAACCAAACTTATTTTTTAAGACGAGAGAAAGAATACTTTCAAAGAGCAAAATGTCAATTGAATATTCAATTCATTAGAAATTAAGCGGAGTTTCTGCAGTAGCTTTAGAGCAAATAATCGTGAAAGAAATATTTCTTTTGCTTTTTTAAATTCAAAATTTTACTGCTTCGGTGATATCAATATTATTTTTGCACCCTATTTCTTTCAATTGTTAATAATTTTTAAATATTAAAATGGTTGAATTATTTTATTTTCAATTCTTTTTTTAAATCTGTTTCATTTTAATATTGTTACGAACAAATAAAATTCCGCTAAAATCCGACGTCGGGTTGTGTATGTAATAAAACAGTAAACAGGCCTCAATAACAAACAGCGATGCATATTAACAGACGACAAAACACAGCCTAAACGTACACAAGCAACACACAGCAGCAGCACACTTAGAACAAACAGCAGCCCTCAAGTAGAAATCGGTAGTAAACAACAATCACGTCACACAAAGCAGCCAGGCAGAACTCAGCAAGAAGAGGAAATATACGTAGCTATTCTCTACGGTCTCTCCAAACGACTGCTGTTCTCCACTGCCTTTCTCTCTTAAACTTTATCCCACTGTTGACTCACTACTTTACTACTGGTTACTCCACACACGATTCGATGCTGCTTCGATAATAAACTCCAAGATTCTGCACACAGCTCAATAGAGCAATCGCTTCCCTCGACTGATCCAAATAATTCGCCGTTGACTCGCTATACGACTTTGTACCATATACAGGACTGTCTTCGGCTTGGATTGCCGACCTATTATAGTTTCAGGAACAAGGCAGAGAAGGTTCTCGAACAATCAAGCATATCTCAGCTTCTATTGGTCCTATAGCCAAAATTCTAAAAAAATGCTACTATCATCCATCGGAAGCCCGAGGTTCACTAATCCGGCATCCAATAGAGTTAATCGTAAAACGGTCTTTCCGATGATGGAACTAACCGTGCTGGGGAGCAACATTACAAATTCGTAAGCGTTTTTAAATCATTGAAGATTGTGCAATAACGTCACTAGCCGCCACATCCAACAAATCATCTAATGATTAATTAAACTGATCTTTCTGTAGTTATTATTTTTGGCGATTTCAGTGTTACGCCAAAACTTGCGAAAAATTTTGCTACTTTGATCCTCTCAAAGTAGTTTGCGACAGAATATTCCGAAGCAATTTCTCTCGGTCTAGTAATAATCCGCTGAGTCAGTCCATTAACAGAACACCCTATATACACATTAATTACTTAACTATTTTATTTCCTTTACTATCTAATAAGATGACACCTTCTATGTTGGAAATATTTTCTTATTTTGATTCAAATGGAAATCCATTGAATACTTGACTTATCTATTTATACGAAGTCATTTTAATATTGAATTATAATCGTTATGAATGGTTTATTTTTCGCTTACAATTATCAAAATTCGATAAATCGATGCATGTATGGCACTAGGGTAACAGTTAAGTGGTTAAGCAGGTTTTAGCTTAATCATTCTTCTAGACGACTCGATAGTGAAAGGTGTATTTGTCTGTATTTTAATCCTTGTTTAGATTAAAATTGCCTTTACGTTAATAACAATCTAGGTTTAAAAAAAAACAGTAAAACAACTTGAGAACATAATATGGTAAAATAATATGAACAGATATGTTCCAAACTCATCTGATTTATAGATTGTGTTACAAACCTGCAATTCGGCTTCCCAGCATAGTTTGTTCCATCATTGGAAAGAAAGTTTTACAGTCATCTGAATGGGACGGAGCCCAGGTGTGCGTCGGAGGTCCCAGAGCTTGGCGACAAACTTGGCGACCATTTGGCGACTTGGCGACGAATTTGGCGACTTTGGCGCCAAAATAGATAATATCCGAAACTTCGAGAATTTTCCCGATCCGTCCAGTAGGAACCGAGATACGCCTCGAACGTTCCTGATTGGTTGAGAGGCTTCTAGCCCCGCCTCCTGAGACCTATAAAAGGGGCTGCAGCTGCCAGAGAAGTCAAGTCAGTAATCCGAGCCAGAGTCGGAGAAGTAGAAGACGGAGGGGTCGGAAGCGACTGAGGCAAGCTAGTGCTGAACTGAGCTGTGCGCTACTGTCTGCGGTAGATTCTGGTTGTATGCTGCTGTGTATGCTGTTGTATGCTACACGTCTCGGGTGGAGATAATCGTCTTCTGTGCTGTATATAGTTGTCACTTTGTGCTGTCCTGTGTGTCTTCGTGTAAATAAACGTCGTTGTTTTTATTCTACTTCTGCCTACTGATTGAGCGTTCTCCACACCATATAACTTCCACTATCCAAACGAACCCCGGCAGAAAATTTCGTAACAATTGCAAAAGAAACGAAATGTTTATTTTTGGTCTTCCGACTAAAATTGGTTTAATTGTAAATATTCTTCCAATATAAAGAACACCTTCAACAAGGTTCATTATCGGATAGAAAAGGTCAATATTTACATGTTTAACAAATTTCAGACAAATTGAACTCATAGATTGCAAGAAAGCGAAATATATATTTTTCTATACATCTCGCGGAATTTTGATGGTTATTAGCCTTTTTGTTAACATCATTCCATTTTGATAAAAGTATTTGAACAATTTAATATCAGCAATGGCAATACACATATTAGTGAAATTCCAGTTTAATCTCCCTTATAGATTGCAAAATAGCTAATATGTATAATCAGTAACCCTGATGCGTTCTAGCCGAAATTGCCCTTCCTTCTGTTTCCAAAAAATGTTCTAACTACTTAATAGGACTGCATAAGCGATAAAAATCCACATATTTCGTTTTTTTTTAAATCTCTGATAGACACAAATAAGTAACGGAATATTTCCAAGTAGCAATAGTTGTATTTCAGATACAATTCGATAAATCCTTTTCGTTAATATGTTTTCAGTTCACATAAAACGTTCAAACAGCTGGTAAGTTGGATGTAGAAGCTTTATACATATTTAACAAGTCAATTCCAGCTTATATTTTGCAAGATAGGGAGAGGTTATTTTTCTATTAATCGCACAATGTCCTACTGAAATCAATCTTTTCGTTAATGTTATTTCATTTTAAAGAAACCCATCAGAGAAATTAGTGAGATGATATAGGAGTGGATATATATACTAATAAATTTAAATCTATTGTCTCTTATAGTTTCCAAGGTAGTAAAAGCATATTTTCCGAAATCCTTTCTGCGTTTTGATCTAAATGGTTTGAATTTTAATATAAATCTGAACTTTAAAAAAAACTATTAACGCAATTTAACAATGTGACATGGAAGGATAATATATACAAGAATAACAAGTTTCAGCCTAATAATTTTTAAAGATTGAAGATAAGAGGAAGTTGTATTTTTAGACACATCATTGCTTGTTCTGATCAAATTTTACTTTTTCGTTCAAGACCATCTTTTTAAAGAAAAGTTTAACACATTTATCACAATGTAATAATAGGTGAATACATGCATATATAAAAAATATTTCAGCCTAATCATACCATCAAATTGCAAAATGATAACGGAAGAATTATTTTTCGAGATATCTAACGGTGTTTTGAGCAAAATTGGTCTTCCGTAATATTCTTCTAACTTAAATAAAACGTTCAAATAGTTTTATAGAATAAAAGATTAATATATACTATATTCTACAACTTGCAGTTAATCGTAGTTACAGATTGCAAGCTCACTAAGAGTTTATTTATCGAAGCACCGCCCGACATCTTCAACAATATTCATCTAATCGCAATTCATCTTACAGAAAACGTTCAACCGGCTTAAAAGTATGAAATAATAATCTGATACATACAAAATTTAGAAAACTTCAGCTCGAATTGGACCCGTATACTACTAGATCTGAATGACTTATTTCAATAATCTCCTTTAGTAATGATGTTAATTTCTTCTGTTTTTAAGAAAAGGTTAGCAAAATTTGATAACAGAAAATGAGAAGTGAATAAATATATGCTAAACAACTTTTATCCTATTTAAATTGCGAGATAGTAAAATGTGCATTCTTCGGCAGATCTTGCCGAAATTGGCCCTCTTATTAATATCTTTCCAATAAAAAAACTTTTTCAAACTGCTTGATAGTATGACTTTGGAAGCAAAAATATAAATATTAAACATTTTCTAGCCTTTTATCGATTGCATGGTAGAGTAATAAGAAACCTCAAAAAATTTCACATTTAAAAGCCCAAGAATCTAAAAGCATTCGCATTTATATTAGATATCATAACTAAAAACATTACACCTCTCAACCGGTGTTTTATCAACCACACGGATATCACATCTGCATACGATTCGAGCAAAATCCATCCGTTATTCACTTTCCCAAACTGAAGGGGGGCCGCGGTGGCCTGGTGGTAAGGTCTCGGCTTCGGAACCGGAGGGTTTCAGGTTCTAGACCCGATTCCACCGAAGAACCGCCGTGTAAGGGGGTCAGTTGCACGTTAAATCCGTCATGACCAAACGTCCTCCCGCTGGTGTGGTGTGGTGTGGAGAGGGGGGTGCCAGCTCAGGTGTCGTCCTCGTCATCTGACCGTGGTTCAAAATTACGAGGTCCGTCCCAAAATAGCCCTAGTGTTGCTTCAAAACGGGACGTTAATAAAACCAAACCAAACCAAACCCAAACTGAAGGATGAACAAAGCCACAATCTAATCTACGG
Organism: Argiope aurantia; assembly: GCA_026543865.1. Classification (NCBI taxonomy): domain Eukaryota; kingdom Metazoa; phylum Arthropoda; class Arachnida; order Araneae; family Araneidae; genus Argiope; species Argiope aurantia. Next base: position 105,892 of record JAPMOR010028845.1, read on the forward strand.
TGGGATACCCGAGTTTGGTGAAATTTAAATTCTTCAACTTTTTCCAAACTTCCCTCTTCTACCCAAAAGTTGTATTTTATTGAGAAAAATCATGCGAAATAGATTAGCGAGTGTGAAAAAATTGGAGAGTCTTATTATTAAAGGAAAAGAAAAAATAATACCGTCTGACAGGGTATTCCAACCGATGACCGAAACGTTATCACGCACACTTGCTGTTTTATTCACGTAACGATAATCTTAATAGAGCACTGAGGAATTGAAGGGTGTTCTTCATTCACCTATTGAGGTCGGAATTGAAGATCCGAGTTTCATTCAAGTCGTACAGGCCGCGGTGGCCTGGTGGTAAGGTTTCGGAACCGGGGAATTTTAGGTTAGAGACCTGAAGAAGCGTCGTGTAAGTGGGTCTGGTGCAAGTTAAATCCTTTGGGGCAAACGTCCTTCCGCTGGTATGGTGGGGAAGTTTGGAGAGGGGGTGACAACTCAGGTGTTGTCCTCGTCATCTGACCGCGGTTCAAAATTACGAAGTCCACCCAGAAACATGACTAGTGTTGCTTAAAGATAGGACATTAATACAACCAAATTTAAAGTCGCAATGGCATTATTTAAGAGTCTGATCCAATTGCATTTCTCGAAGCTTTCTATACGAATAGATACATACAACATTAAGCTAAACAAACAAATTCGTTCAAAAATAGATTAATACATTTTAAGAAACGTTAAGGAGTTTCGTACCATAGAAATTTCGCATATTTTTACAGTAAACGAAAAGACAATGTTCGTGATTAAATAAAAGAAAAATATCAGAAAACTGCGAGATGTATCGAAACATTTCTTTCTTTATCCAGAAAAAAGTTCTAATTATGCAGAAACTGAAGTCTTACCACAAAATACTTCGAAATCTTTATTCCAGCACCGGCCTTGAATTCGGATAAGAATAAGCGACTGAAGGGTAGATTTAGTCTCATCACTGTGCAGGTATAATTTCCATGAAATGGTTAGAACACGAACTGTCAGTTGAATACTTTTCCATCTTCATTTCAAATCCGATTTAATCGCGATAATTATTACGGATTTTTAAGAGTTTGAAGTCCTACCAAAGAAATATATTCATTTTCATTCAAACTCTGATCTTTAAATCCAGAAGAACAAAATAATCTTCAGTCTGTCAGTTTGCTGTCAAGATGACTGTATAGAATATCGGGCGTTTGTCGGAATTTTTCAGTCTTTGACTCGAATCTCGCTTAATCAAGAGATTTCTTACTTTTTTTGTTTTTAATTATGAAATTTTGTGAGGATTTCAAGATTTATCAATCTGTTTTAATGAACTTCGTTTCTTAAATTAAAATTTTGGATATGAATCATTGTTCGTAGGAAAAAGTTCGAGAATTGTAATTCCATTGGATGTCAAATAACATCAGATTTTAACACTTATTGAAACTTCGACAGTGATTTCGCTTCAATAGTGGGCTGGTAAGATATCTGCACAAAGGTTAGAATAATGGGTGTGAGGCATAACATTTCGGTCATAGATTCGAATCCGGTTTGAAACGTGGTAATTTTTATTTTTTATTTTTAATTATAAGATTCGTCAAGTACTCTTATATTCGGTATTTAAATGACTTTACATAATTAAATAAAACTTTTGGATATGAAAAGCATTATTTAGAAAGAAAAAAATTAAATTCTTCCATACTTTAATATTCTTTCATAGCATTAGATTGCTCTTTTGTTTATTCTCCGATTTTGAATTTGGATAAGAATGAGAGAATGAAGGATGCCGTGCAGTGGTTGGTGGGTGCGAGTGGAACGTTTCCAGTCTTTGTTCCAAATCCTGCTTAATTGCAAACATTTTTTTTGTTTATGAAACATATCAGTTTTTTTTTTTTTTTTTTTTTTTTTTTTTTTTTTTGCTTAGTTATATGAAAATTGTAAATAAGAAGCTATTTGTTGAGAAGGCTTCTAGAAAGAATTCTATATTTTAATCTACCATATCAAACTGTGAAAAAAAATTTCAAAGAAAAGATAAATGAAATGCAAATTTCCATCAGAACACGGTGAGATGTTTTCAAAAACAACCCTTTTTGATCGCACATGCCGTTATCGTGTAATCGACATGTATGATCAGGCCAAAACGTTTCTTCAAAATGGAAGATCTTAGCGAAAGGCCCAATTTAAAGTCAGAGTAATGGAAATGAAAATACTTGCAGCTATTTTGCCCTCTATAAATCCGTTTAAGCTGAAACTTGCTAAATATGTACAGTCTGTCAAAAAAGTATTGTGACACTCCACAAGTTCACAGATTTTTATCATAATATTTCACTTGAATATACAAATAAAACCAAAACAAAGAAGTAAATATCATTTTGATGTATACAAATCATAATAATTCAAACAAAACTATCATGTTAATGCAATTATGGTTATAATTGAAAAGAAATGAAATCAAATAAAAAATCGTGCTCAAAAAAGTGTTGGGACACTTCCCAATAAATGAAGAAAAACAATGTAAACTTAAAAGTTAATATGTTGATGGGCTGCCTTTGCTTTTTATGATCTCTCATAGTCTATTTGGCATGGGTTGGACC
>JAPMOR010028850.1:3296-26116 GCA_026543865.1 Argiope aurantia
TTTTTTTTTTTTGACAACTGTTAAAGTCTAAATTTTCAGACGACTTTTTTTTTTGGACAACTGTTGAAGTCTGAATTTTTATACGCCTTTTTTCTATATTATTATTCATATCTAGCTGAAAAACCAGCCATTGCTGGTAAGCAAAACATGTTCACTTTTTTTTATTAATAAAAACCTAACTATTTAAGCAAAACTGTTTGTCACGAAACTTCCAATTCATTCTTCTTTAAGCTTCAGTGTGTGAGCAAAATTTGAAGCACTTAAAATATAACAAAGATCTCAGTTATCACATAATTAACCACATTATATACTACCACATCAATTTTGATGATTATATAATGAAAAAAGTGGGGGTGGAAATATGGGGCTCTTGAGGCAATGCTAATGTTTACATAAATAAAGTCATTTTCATATATATATATATATATATATACATATATTAGTGAAAAGCACTTTTATATGTATATATAATACTCTCACTTTTTTTATTAAAACGTGTGCCTTTTTTAAAAGCAATTTTTAAATCTTATGACTTTTCAAAAAATCACAGATTATATCAAGGGATTTTTAAAATCCTTTCAAATGAGTATAACTTATTTTTTTTTAAATGAATAATTTTTTTCCATAAATTATTGACACATTTTTAAAGAACGATAAAAAAATTTATTCAGCTTTGTCAGTGGCAAATAAATAAAATGATAAAAAATATGACATATTTTATATTATTTTATTTATAAAAACGACATTATTTATTTTAGAAACGACAACACAAGTGTTAAAATAATGTTTTCTATACATGGAAATGTAATTTTTAATGCATAGAAAATTTAAGTAACTAATTTACTGTCACGAAAAATCTCTCTTTTCTTCAGTTCATCTGTAATCAAAATTTTAAGAAAATCTTTTGCATAAACTGGATTTCTATAGGGAGCAAGCTATTTATAAATTCCTCTTTCATTTATTAGATTAAAGTTTATCAAATTATTTATTTTATCCATTAGAATATAAATCAGAATTTGTAGACAAACTGGAGGATAGTTTTGCAGACTAATGGAGCATCCCGCTTAAATTTTTGCTGGTTCTTGTTAAAAAGCATTAAAAAAAATCCTTCTGAATCTTCATAAATTGTTATTTTGAAGAAATGTTTTAAAGGCATTATCTTCTTATACTACACATGAATTGAAAATGAATAAATAAATAACGATAATAATAATTGTTTTAATAATTCATCTTATATTGCTTATATTATTATATTTATTTCATATTTAATTATTATATTTAATTAATAATCTTATATTGCGCATGAATTGAAAATAAATAATGAGAATAATAATTATTAAATAATTATCTTTTCGTGCTTATTTCTTAATTCTGACATTGGGGAAAATAATTCAAATGGTTAAGGAATTGCGAAAATATTTACTGCATGGAAAAAAGTCACAAGTGAAAAAATTTAGGAAGCCCCAATTCAAAATAATAATTTTAAAAAATCAATTTTATTAATAGCTACATAAATATTCTTATCATTCTTTTACTACATTTCAAATATATTTCTTATAAATAATACGCAAGATAAATAATTACAGATACAATGACGATAAAATAAAAACCTTTTCTTTATATTAAAACAAAGAACTTTTAATATTCGTACTACCACCCCCTACATTCGAAACTGTTCCAATCCAAAGCATCCTATTCCGGTACCTGTAACCTTGACCTTCTACCGCAAGCTGGTCTGCGTGACAGAATTCTTTGTACGCTTACATCATATGTTCATTATTTCTCCGCAAAAACCACACGCTTCTCAGAATGAAATTACTCTCATTACCTGGTATGTTTGACTGAAAAGATTCTCTTCATAACGACCAGACTTGCCGAATCTGTTGGGATAGTCCTGACTTTCGATTTTAGGTCCCTCGTTGAAAATTCGTTCTAGATTTGTCCTAAATTGAAATACATTGACGTCGATATTGTCGATCTGTATATGTAAATTGAAACAATAGTTATCCAGATTATTTGGGAACAGACTCGGTTCGAAAAATCTAAAAGCTGAAGAAAAAACGTTATTTCTTAGAAAGGAAAAACGAAATGTATTTATTACATATTAATTTAATTACAATTTATTCTTTATAATGTATTAGAATATTATTGCTTTAATATATACACATGAAAGCCAATTATTTCACTGTCTTCAATTATTTTTAATCTCGGAAAATTTTGTTTGCTGTTTTTAGCGCTCCTCTCCTCCTTCCAAAAAAATCCCATTCGGATAACTGAAGTTCGAATAAGTGGAACGGTATTGCAACTCATATTAAAAATTAATTGGATTTAATTTTAAAATTTATCACCTGAACAATTATTTTCTTCAACTTTTAAGATAACAGATTTATCTTTAATTTTTATAACAGAGTATTTATTTATCATTCTTCTATGATCAATGTGCGATGTTATCGTTTCATCGTTATGTTTTGGATATTCTGCACTACAAAATATAGATGCCTAAAAAAAAATTCGAAAATCCAGAACAAAACATTGTAGCACAATAATGTTATGGTAAAAAGTATTAGATATTTTTGTATTTTTACAATACTATTACACCGACCTTTTTAAAGCAAGTTTACTGCATCACAATGTTTTAACTAAATATTATTAAATGCGAGGTGTTTATTAAATGAATTAAAAATTTGCATTTGAAATATAAATTTTTCTACTTTTTGATTTAAAGTTTTTTCTTTCTTATCAAAATTTACTACCCAAGAAATAATTACTTGCCAGATTTGGTATGTCCAGATCCAAATGTCTACCTTGTAGAGTGCTTTGAGCGATTTACACAGGTTGCATGATATATCACCCAATTAACGGTAGAATACCAGTCTAATAATGTTATCATAATGAAATAAAGAAAACAACATTCAAATTTTTCATTGAAAACACAACATTTTACTTTTTAAAATCTTTTGTTGGTTACAATATGCAATTTCCTTGTCCTGCATTAACTATACAACGTCGTTCATAATTTATAAAAAACGAGTCTAAAAAAATCACTTGCTGATAATAAATAACCAAAATGTTGTTCCGCAAAGTTAGCTTGTTATGTACATATATTTCAACATCAATATTGAGACATACACAACTAATGACACTGTATATGCATTTCCATATAATATCTGTAGTCAAAATTATAATTACCGCATTAGAATTAAATTTTTCAGTAATAACTTACTTATTGCAACCTAATTAATATGCAAAATTTTAATAATTATTATGCATTATGGTATGCATAATTTTAAAAATTTCTGAAATTCTAACCATTTAGTTAAAAATTATAATAAATTAATTTGGTCTTTTATGCTAAATTAATTAAATGAATAAAATTGATTAAAAATGTAATTAATTACAATTTCCGAAGAAAATCACAAAAGTTCTATGTATATAGCTTAACTTCAAAAAAATTGAATCACTTAAGACTGGCTTAAATTAAAACAAGTTGTAAGAAAAATTGAATTGTTTCTAAGATATGAAATTTTGCACAACAAATTAACTTTTGTTTCTAATTTAGAAATTAATAATAATAATATATAAATGTATATATATGCTTTTATTATACTTATGCTAAACTATATATTTTTTTATTTTAATGGTGTATTGACTGGTACAGTGACAGAATAGTTTTTTTAAGGGAAAAGGCATTTTTTAGACTAAAACTAAAGTTTTTAGAAAAAATACAATTTCCTGGTAAAAATTTTTATAAGAAGAAACCAACGAATTTTGAAAATAAAATAATAAGCAAATTAACTTTCTTAGAAAAATGTTATCAACTTTTATAAAATTATCTCGAACTTCTGCGTAAGTATAACAAATTACAATTCAATGCGATGATTCTAAACACATTTAAGAAGCTGTTTTGTCTATTACGAGAAAAAAAATGCGTTATTTCGTTATAAAGTTTTTATGAGGTTTGTTTGTTTTTTTATGATAAACGAGTGCTTACTATTATAACAGCAAATAAACACTGCATTTTTCCATTACTCTATAACTATGAAGGAAATACATCTATAAAAATATCAATATACCATTATGAAGTTCTTTGACTGTCTGGATAGTTTCAGTCTATCAGTCGTCTGGTTTCGGTTTTGGTGTCTGGTTTCTGTAACGAAAATTATCGTTTGGTTTATTAAAAAAAGTATCCACATTTTCAGGAAACGGAAAGTATGTACATGACTTTAATAAAAAAAGAAAATACGTATTCTTCGAGATTTCCAAAACAGAATGCAAAACTATTTTTCTTTCAGAACAAGAAGACTCTTTTATTTTTTAACAGCCTTATATTTGGATAATTTAAAATAGCAACTTATTATTAAAAAAAACTAAACATCCAAATAATGCTTTCAATAAACATAATATACAATTTGTTATTCATAACTTCATAAATTAAAAGCTTATTTTATTAGATGTAAGCAAAAATAAAAGGAAAATTGCTTTACTACACAAGTATCTTTATAATTTTATGCGATTCATTCACTGTAACAGTATTAGCCTACATTGATTGACAATTACTTTTGTTCAAATTATTTCATCCTTATTTAGAAGATATAAATTGTTCTTTTAAATGGAATAAATCAAGTAGCATTTCTCGAATTTAACTTTCACTTACCCAAAATAATTGTTTTTAAATTGCTATTGCTTCCGACGTTACAATGGGAATGTCACAAATTTAGAACAAAGTCACAGTGTTTGTGAGTAACACAGCAATTTTGCTTTTGACTTTCCTAGAAAAAATATCGAAGTTCTTCATATCTATTTCAATTTTTCCGATACAATTTAAATATTAATAAGAATATATATTCATGATCTAAAATAATTATAACTTTCTTCTCCTTGTAGAGAAAGAGATCGTCGATGACTGGGCTAAAACTAGCAATAAGCTGAAAGTCATCATTCCAAGTACTAGCGGTTACACCAAAAGTAAGTATCAATTTTTTTGCATGCTTTTATTTACATTAACTTTTTACGATTCTTGTAAAGACAGAATCTTACTACCACAATTCCGATAGTTATAACTTGCACGTTTAATGTATCATTAATTTCAAAGCTTAATTACTTGTCCTTTGATCAATTTTAATCAAATTCTATTATATATGAAAAGTGCCATCTGGTAGTGATTTTGAGAAAAAAAATTGAATTTAACAGTCTTTAATATTTTCAGTTATGAATTATGAAATATATTAAAGACTAACGAAGAGAAAATAATACAAAAAAGTTTTAAAAACATGCTTTGAATAGCTTATTAAAATGTAGGAAATATTTTTATCTATAATATGGATGTCTAAATAAAACCGTAAAATCGAAAGTCACCTAACGAACCTTTTTGAATTTAAATACAAATTGTATTTCAACCATTAATAATACACCATAAAATAAAATTTTACTTATCGAAATTAAATAAATCTTACTTAAAGATGAAAAATAATATCTATTTCTTGTGGCCGTCTTTTTCATTATTTTTGGAAAATTTGCTTCCACATTTTTAAAGTTGATCCAAAATCTCTGATTAGATTCTCGAAAACAGGTATAACAAAGCACATCTTCTTTTATCTATACTTATATAAAGCTCAATGCGTGCGTGTGTGTGTGTGTGTGTTGGCGCTCTACAGACCAGACCGTTTGATCTACAGCTACCAAATTTGGTACATGTATACCTTGGAGTTCGGAAATGTGCACCTGGGTCCCTTTTTTGAATTTTTAATTAGAATTTTAATTATTAATTAAAAACTAACTTTCCCGCCAAAAAATCCTTTAATTTTCCCCGCCGCCAAATGAGTAAGGCTTCAGTTTTTTTTTTGTTTATTATTATTATTATTATTATCCCCACTCTAATGAGGCTAGGCTTAAGATTTTTCGGCCGATTATTTCAAACGATTCTGTTTATTTTCTTAATGTTTGATGCATTTAAAATTAAACATTGTTAATTAATCGATCTTTCAGATTCATTCTGAAGTACTTTTGAATTAAAATAAAACAGAATAAAGGAAATTAAAAATAACTAATTGCATAACGTTACCCCAACTGGTGTAGAAAAATTCACGCATTTGCGTTACCGTAACTGGCGTTGAAAATTCACGCATGCGTATTGTATTCTGATTATTGACAATTATTAACAACAGAAGCGGACTGGATTTAAATTATTTTTAGGTTAGTTGCATGCTTTTGTAATTAAATTGCATTTATGTTAGTTATATATTTTTTGTATATGCTTATAGTTTTAAGTACATAGTTTTTTAAGTAGTTTTTTCTAACCTGTTTTCAACCAATTATTTTAAACGATTCGTTTTATTTTCTTAGTGTTTGATGCATTTAAAATTAAACATTGTTAATTTATCAATCTGGTCATGATGAATCTAAGAAAATTTTGTTGACAAATTCTTGAAATATTACATAAATTAAGAAAGATATTCTTTAGTGCCCATAAAGTTAAAACGCTCAGTGGCTCTGTTTTCAGCAATCATATTACAAAAAAAATACTTTGTTTCAGTAAAAAATATTATTATATTAATTGCAGATTAATCCTTTCCACTTTAATTTAAAGTATAAATTCTACGGGAGCTAATAGAAAATTAGTGAGATACATATTAGTTATTACTGAAGGCCTTTATAATATTATGAGTGAATTAACTATTTGACTATCAAAATTTGAAGTTTTAAAATATTTTGATGAAGAAGCTATTAAAGTAGGAATTGCATAAATTTAATTATTAAAACTTTAACGAACATTAAGATTGGCGAACCGGCTGGTCGCCAAAGGCAGCTAGTACTAAATAAATCTAAAACATTCAGCAGCTTCTGTAGTTTTCAATATAATGTCCCAGATAATTTTTAACGAATATGATTTATTACTAAGTGGTCTTTTTATCAGAAAACAACATGCCCTTTTCTCTGCGTAAATATTTGAATATAGCATGCATTTTTACAAAGGCATTTTTTTTTGTCTGTGCATAAATGATATAGATTAGATGTCAAATTTATAAGATTTGAGATATAAAAATTATGTCTTGACTAAATATATTGTCAACATATTTTTTCTCATTCTTTTTATTGAAACAATTATTTATTATTTGTTTATAAAGATTTTTTCTCTCCATCTGCTAATAAGTTTGAAAAAAAATTAAATTTAACATTTTTAAATATTTTTAAACATGAATTATGAAAGGAGAATTTCGTCCTTGGCGGAAGTATACACTCTCTGAGTGCTCTTGCTGTATTTGTATGTGTGATACTATTGTGGCAGACCTTTTCATATATATTTTTTTCAATAACACTGTTTGCAATGTTGTATCATGTCGCTCTCAGAGAATTTGGTTATCGAAATTTCTACAGCTCATTGAATATGGGGTTTACTTTCTAAATGGTTCATCGATATCTTGTTATGGGAAATCCAACTCCTGATATCAAATATTTTAATGTATTTCCCTATTTCTCGGGTATTTTCAAATGATCACAGCCTCAACAGTTAAGTTCTATGACTGCAATGCTCCTTGAAAATGTAATTTCTTCTGGGAAAAATACTCAGAATGGAAAATTAATCTGCGCTAGGACCTATTGCTTTGCTGCTACAGTGACTCTTTAACAATATAACCCTAAGCTTTAAATCTAGTGTTCTTACGTTATTATTCTTCGGTTTTTATTTCTGATATATTTGAAATTCTTGAAGAACTCATACGACCAGCTGTGTATTTTTGCTTCTATCAGTGATAAAGGAAAAAAAGAAGGAAAGCCCCAAACCAATAATTAGTATTTTAAGAATAAGTATTAATGCGAACAATATATTAAAAGAAATTGGGGGGAAAAAAACAGATTTAAAACATTCTCTCGTATTTTTATATTTACTGTTATTTATTCTCAACAAACAATTTTTTTTTAATTATTAAAATGGCTTCAGTTGTCATGATTCATGTTAACCACTCTTATTGGTTCGTTACAATTTGAAATATGAACCATTTCACTTTTAATTTATTGTCATTTTCTTTGTTTGCAGAGGGATTCACTGGGCTGGTCATCGGAATGCTAGCCCTTGGTCTTATCCTCGGAGCAATTGGCTTTGTGCTCTTTTCTTACATCAAGTCGAAACGCTACGGTGGCGAAGGCATGACCGTCAGGTTCATGAAATCTGACATTTGAAAAAAATAGCATTGCTTATTACTTTTGAACTTTGTACATTGTTTAATAAAAAGTTCTTCGGGAACTGTGATGTCTGTACATCAACATTGTGATTTAAGTTAAGCGTGCCATCGGTGAAAAATGTCAAATTCTTATTGTACATTGCTTATATTTCTTTTCAAATGTCGTTCTTTTTTTATGTTTGTGACGTTTTAATATGGTAAGAAATGTTAAACATTAAATATTTTGAAGTGTGTTGTCATTTTTGTCTTGAATTCTTTACTCAAACACGATTATGTTGGAATTGCAAATACTCAAACTGCAATATATATCAAATCTAAAGTTGATTTTTTTTATGATTACTGTATTTTCTCTAATCGCACTTCACGTATACGAAAGTATAATAGTAAATGCTGTGTATGAAATAAGGGTAATTAAAATAATTTTAGCACCAAAATAATGATGCTGGTTTAAACAGAAAAATACATTTTAAATAGATATCATTTGTTTTAATTTATCAGTTTTAAATTAAATTATTATTCGAAAGTAATTTTAAAAATTCACAGCTATTTAAATATTTATTTTTCTAATACATATTTTAAATATGTATTTTTGAACTATATATTTTTTAATTAATTATTTTTAAAGTGTATCAATATTTTTGAGTTAAATTTTTTACGGAAATTTTTAGAATAAATCTATATTAATAATAAATTTTAGAATATAGAGTATTAAATTTTAGAATATTTTTATATTATAAATAATTTATTAATCTGAAACATTTAAGACTGCGAATAATTTATGTTCATGATACTAAAAAGGCGTTTTCACCGGATTTAACATTTATAGTTTTCAATTAAAAATAATTTAGCCCCATATTTATGAGTGTCTGAGAAATTCTTATAATCATTCGGCAAATGTAAGAGATAACGCTTTTACATTACAATAAATTTGTCTTATTTAAAAATTTAAATCGAAGTGTTTTTGCTCTGTTAATGTAAATGAAAATGTTATGTTCATATCTCACATAGTGGCCTTAATGATCAATAATAAATCTATCAAACGTTTTACATCACAGTTATTTGACGAATGTTAACTGCTCATATCATCTAGCAAATAACAGTATACTGCTTTACACTAAGTTCAGGCATCAGGATTTTTTTTTTTTTTTTTTTTTTTTTTGTACTGCAAGATGCATTATGGATACAAAACTAAAATGGCGTGACGAATATGATGTGCTTCTCCTAAGTATAAATTGCTCTTTTTGTAGAATACTTCGAAATCATACCCACGCTTTTTTTGTTTCAATATAACTGCTTGAAAACAGCGCAAAAAGTTAGTCTATGAAATTCGTAGTAAAACCACATTTTACTGAAAGAGTGTTAAGAGCAGCATAACGTGCGGTTTTATTGTATTTGGATTTCTACAAAATATTGCTCTTTAGCGAAAATTCGATGCGGTATTTCTTCCTCGATAAAAGTTTCTTTATTTTCAATAGCTTATCTTTTCACATATTATCTTTCTACAAAAAAAAATATATTGAGAATGATTATTTAGGATCAAAAACTCATTTCGGAATATGGATTCTCCTCATACAAACACAAATTCCGTCTTGTAAAAAAAAGAAAAAGAAAAGAAAGTTCATAGATTTTTTTTATTTACTAGAATATTTTGTGAAATATGAGAATTTTTTGTGAAATCTGTATGATAGATTTTTAGTCATGTAGTTTTTATTTTATACCGATAAAGAAAAATTCAAAATTTACAATATTAAATCTAATTAAAGTTTTATGAGACAATTCTGATAAATTACCAAATAATTAAAGTATTCAAAATGAGAATTGTAAAAAAAAATACTTTAATTCATAAATATATTTTTAAAGCAGACGATTAATTTCAAAGAGACTTCGCAGCTCATATCAAAAGATAAAATTAATTAAAAAGCTTCTAAGATTTGTTTTATGCATATAAACGATAATTTAAAAAATACAGAATAAACAAGTTAGTTAAAATTATTTTATTTTTCTTTGCTATTAGTAATTATTGTTTGGTTATTCCAATTTACTCTAAATTTCAAGTATTCTTTTAAATTTCGAATTTCTTATGTGGAAGAAACATAATTTAAAATGTATATGATTTATAAAAGACTAGCATTTAAACTAAATAGCCGGTTTAGATTTTCTCTAAATACTGAAAATTAAATTCACATTATCATTTCCATGTTTGGAAACCAGTACTTCAGAATCTCGTATTCCACCTGTGATCTCCGTTTGTTTCACAGACGGAAGTGAGGGGTGGATGCGGAAAGTGGGGAGTGTGGGTTTTTCGAATAGATTTTATCGAACGAGCTTCTGTTCCATCCAGCCCATTGAACCCTTTTATCCCTCCAAAACCATGCCCCTCTCTGAATGATCAATAATCGGTACGTGAAGTTCAAGGACGTCTGGTATGGGTTCTCTGTTCGATGAGAATTATTTTGTGGGCAGATTTTGCAGAACATTAATCTCCCCGTTTTACTTTCTCGCATGCGAAGCATAACAAAAAAAAAAAAAAAAAAAAAAAAAAAAAAAAAAATTGTAATCAACGAAAAATTCTAATTCGAGATTCTAACGAATGTGCACGTTTAAGAGCTCCCTGAGACCAAAAAACATATTTGTGGAAATTTGTTTTTTGGGGGATATGATAACTCAAAAACACTTTGAGCTGTACGGATGAAATTTGGAATGTGTTCTTTAAACCAAATTTTTAGATTTCCACCAAATATTGAACGAAACCCGTTCATAAAAAATTTGTCTGTCTGTACGAGTGTAGGTGAACAATACTACAAAACATAAAGAGCTTGATAAATAAAATTTGCTACACAATTTTACTATCTAAAGTGTAGATCCGTATTGGATGTTTAAATCAAATCCGCTTCGGTTTGATTATCTGCCTTCCTATACTTTTTCTTACATGTAAACTCGATAACTCAAACATGCAATAAATTAGATGCAGGAGATTTGGCATGTGATCTTGCCGAAATTGCAATTTCATGTCAAATTATGGTTTCAATCGGTCGTCAAAAAGCATTCAAAATGCATATTTTTAAACTAAAAAATAAGTATAAATCACATGTGCTGGACACTGAAAATAAAAATATGCGCTCTTGTAGCATTCACGACTTTGTTTAAGATTCCTAGTATTTATGCAGGAGGGAAAATAACACCTTTATTAGAGAGTGTGCAAGAAAATTTCGGAAAATCTCTCCCACTGGCTATCAAAAAAATTGTGTATTTGGATTTGAATACATTCGCACTTATATCCTTGTATCATTGCTGAAATAAATATTTTCAATACTTTTTAAAATCTTAGATATATTTTCTAATTTCATAACTTTGTTAGCTTAATTTGTAAAAGAAATCTATTTAATGTTTCTGATAACAGTTTGTAGCATAAAAAGCAGTTATTTAGAACAGATTAAAAAATGGCAGTAAAATTTTATTGACTTGACAAAAGAACAAATCTGTAAAGCATTGTTCTCTCAAACAATCTACTGTTAATGTTTAGTTATCAAAGTTTTTCACTTTCGAAAATATCATAGTTTTAAGATACGCAATGGAATAAAACAAATATTTATAATCGAAGAATGCATTGAATTGTGGTTTAGAGAAGAACACAACATATTTTCAAATCGCTGATTCGTCTGTTTCAATTTAAAATCACAAAATACAGTTTTGAATGATTTGGAAAAATGAAAGAAGTTTGACGGAACTTTTACGAAACGGTTTTAAGTGTGCTTTTATTTATTGAAAATGCATCAGTTAGTTTTGATCTCCATTTTTCAATCAAAAAACTCTGGCGAATTTCGCAAATTGTTATCATTCTCCTAGAATTGTTCATTATTTGGAAGAGAGCAATTATTGTTCTTATCATACACAAATTTTATCTTTTTAAGAACAACTGTTGCGTTTCATGTATGAATATAAAATCTATTTGAGAGCTAAAATTTAAAAGGAACTGAAAGAAAAACTTTCTAAAAAAAATAATGCATATTCCAATCTTTAATAAGATTCATTATTTACAAAAATAAGAAAATATAAACAAGGAAATTTTTTTAATTGATGGATTATTTTCGCCAAAGGTTTCCAAATATTTAGAAGTTAATTTGATTCTCCACTTTTCAATCAGAAAGCTCTGGGCGGATTTCGCATTCTTTTTAATTTCGAAAATCATTATCATTCTCCTCGAATTATTCATTATTTGGAAGAATGTGTAATTATTGTTCTCATAGCATACAAACTTTATCTTTTTAAGAACAACTGTTACATTTTAAGTATTAATATAAAATCTATTTGAGAGCTACAAAAATACTTAGAAGGAATTGAAAGCAAGCTGTTTTAAAAAAATATGCATATTTCAACAAAGAATGAGATTTTTGTTTACAAATATATATATATACTATATATAAACAAGGAAATATTTGGAACAGAATTTCTTTAAAATTGAATCACAGTTCAGTTATGAAATTTATTGATTGCGAAACAGCAAAGTTAACCATCTAACTCTCCGACCCGCCCGAAGGCACACGGATTTAAACCATAAAACTGAATGACCGGACCACCGCAACAGCAATTGGCGGGAACTGTGGTTGAGTCCTAAGGGCAGTCACCGGCCACGGTACAACCCTTCCCGAAGGAAGTACGTCCCGTCATCGATGGGAGGAGTCAGATCCCCCACCTATTAGTGTTCCCTCCAGGTTGGTGAGATCCAACCACCATGCCGGAAGCATCTCATCCTCATTTCGAGGTGCCCCCCGGGGGGTTGCGAAACAGCAAAATATAAACAAGGAAAGATTTATGTAAGTGTAACAAAAGAGAGAGAGGAAAGCATTTCTAAAAGTTCGAGAACGCTTGTGTGAAACACAAATGAGAGCACCTGCAGGATATGTGGTGGCATACAATTGTATGTTCATTCGCTTTTCACTAATGTATTACACTATATATCGAATGCGAAAAAAAGTAAAAAGAATTATGCTATGATATTATATTGCAACAAAAAAAGCACCTTCCTTTGTAGACATATTAATAACATTAAAAGATAAATTTAACAACAAAAAAACCCTGTAATTGCATATTTATCTTGATTAAGTTCTAGTATGGAATTCTGAATTTTCAACAGTGGATTTTACTGTTAGAATTTGTCTGTCTTAATAAAACTCATATTTTTCGCAGA
The DNA here is from genome assembly GCA_026543865.1 of Argiope aurantia. Taxonomy (NCBI): domain Eukaryota; kingdom Metazoa; phylum Arthropoda; class Arachnida; order Araneae; family Araneidae; genus Argiope; species Argiope aurantia. The sequence continues at coordinate 16,662 of JAPMOR010028850.1, forward strand.
AGTACGTTTTTAGAATTTTTTTGGCGCATTTCTTACCGGAATTCATTTTCAAAATATTCATTCAAACATATGTTTTGGGAGACAAATTTCAGAATATACTCTCAAATATATATTTTAATGGTCTCTGTTGTAAAATCCAATCATTAGTTTTCCAGTTATACACAACGCCAGAAAATTCTCTCTTTTACAGGTTTAAAGAATGATAAATAATAATAAGAGCTTTTACATAAGTCCTGATGAGTTTTTCTTTTCTTTTTGCCGTGCGGGTAACTACATAGATCATGTCCATAAGCATTTTAGTCTAGTTCAGTTTGGTTTAGATCAAGAAAGAAAAGTTAAATATTTTAAAATATTTTAAAACCTTAATGTATCAAAAAAGGCACTTGCTGATATTTTTCAATAGCATTCTTTTCCGAAGTGTTTTTTCAATTCCTCGGTAATTTTAAAAATTAACTTTTAATGAGATTTTATACCGTGTAAATGGTTACAAAATTTTTATCAATATTTCCGAAACTAACTATTAATTGTGAAAAAAAAAAAAAAAAAAAGGAAAAAAAATAAGAATTTGAAATTTTTTTATCGCCAGAAAGAAACTAATGATTTAGTGAGCTTAATTAGCACCGTTAATTTATTCATTGTATTCACTTATGAGCTTTTATAAATTTTCTTTGAATCATTTTTAACGATATCATTTTTGATGACATGGAAAATACAGGGTGCGACAGAAAAATCCAGACAAACAAATTTTAATATAACTTGATTAAAAATAAATAAATTTACAAAATATAACAAATAATAATAACAATAGACATTTACTGATAAATAAATTTAATTGGTTTCAAAGTGGCAATTTGCAGTGATGCAGAGGCACAAAAGCTTATTGTAATTTTCAGCAATGGGCCGCAAGTCTTCTTCCTTTAATCTGTCCCAGAGAGTCCAAACTTTTATACCGTTTAGTGCAAGCCCTAGACTCCAAAATGGACCATACACTTTAATCATGGGATTGAGATTCAACGAGTATTGTGACCATTCTTCAGATGATATCTCGTACAGAAAATGTTCCTTCCACCACTCTTCGGTTTTTTTTACCTGCCGAAGTGCGGCCCATTTGGCCCACGGAAATATAACAGCTTCTAGAATGTCCCACTGGTACACTTTTTGAATTATTTTAGCTCCCTCATCCACAAAATCCTGAGATGTTTTGCAGCTTTCGCAAATTCCGCCCCAGACACTGACCGCCTTTGGATGTTTGCAATGTTCAACAATTGCTAAAATGCTTAGTGCGTCTACAGACCAGAACCTATAGTTCTAGAAGTTACGAACTTTTTGACTGTCTATGCTGGTGTGCGGGTGGCCCGTTTCAAAAGTTTTCTGTGTCTTTGAAGCCGTACGAGTTTGTTTTCTTCATTGAGAAACTGAAATTTCTGGATTTTGTAAGACTTCAATTGAACTCTGATTTTGCCATTCGTTGTACTGATCGGTCTCTTATTTCCAGTTCACCAGCGATCTTTCTCATGGAAACCTTCGAATTTCATTGAACTCGCTTTTTGATAACCTTCCAGCTTCTGAAAGTGTTCACCATACGTTTTAGTTCGCTTCCTGGACTTTGACCGTCATTGCCAAGCTCTTTGAACCGATAGATTGTATCAGACACTGTTTGCCGAGGCACATTAAGCAAACGAACAACTTCATACTGTTCATTTTCTAACTTTAAAATTGCAGATCTTTTGTTTGGTAAAAGGCCAAAAATCAGTACATAAACTAAAAGGTGCATTGTGGTGGTATGTAGATTATTATGATCTGTGCAGGAAGCAACAGGATGAATGTTGTTGGAAACATTTCTTTAATAATCACATTCACACACTAAACAATTACAAACACAAAGACAAGACATTTTCGCTCGAGCTTCACAGTTCAGCGTCACATCTCCTTCTCATTACCATCGCAATGCATTATGGGATTACATATGGGATGGCTTAATCAGGTATCGCCATCTAGTATCCAAAAGAGAAGATAAGTGTAATGCAACTGCTACAGCATTATAAAATATGATACAATTGAAGATGTAAACAAAAAGAAATGAACAAAAATTAAAAAGAAATGAATTAGCTTTTATTCTATGATGTAAGAATTTTGTCCGAGCTTTTGTGTCGCACCCTGTATTTGTCCTAGTATTCCTTGACGTTTTGTACAACATTCTGAAAGGAAGGCACAAGATTATTACATATTCAAACACTAAATCAATAAAGACTCTCAACGATCGGCAATTCTTCATGAATTCCGATTTTTAGATTGCATTCCATAAAAATTATGTATAAGGCATTCGTGTCTGTCAACAATATCTTATTTTTTTCAATGAATTTGTTAGATCCTTCATTTCATCATCACCTGTAAAAATTTCCGATTTTCCCATGTCTTTAGAACACTGTTGTTGTTGTTGTTTTTGCGTATGCGTGCGTGTATGCACGATTTGCGCGAATGCTTGTAAATAGTATTTAACGATAAAAAAAAATTGATATCGGATACTATAATCGAAATTCGGTAATATGCCAGCCTAAAAAACTTTTTTAGAATTATCTTTCTCTTGAGAATTATCTGACATTATGGAAAAGTTTTTGGCAATAATGTTCACAGGTCACAGACAGTTTAACTAAGTAATATCACTGTAATACAGGTTCTTTTCAATTATATATATATTGAACTAGTCATCTCTAGCTACCAACAGACCGTTTGATTTAAAACTTCTAAAGTTGGTATAAATATACAGGAAGGTCACAAAGTATTTTCCTGAATTGTAAAATGTTATTGTAGGAAAATAATTACATTTTGGAATATAGTTATTTTGATATATCGTAAAGGCGTTTATAGAATTTTAAATAAAACCACTTGCGTCAATAAATTTCAATATGAACACCTTTGGTAGCTCGAAAAATGGCAAAGCTGTATTTCGATTATCGCCAAGTACTGTCTAACATTTTTGGCTTTCAAAATAGACACTGCAACCGTGATCCTAACTTCATATCGATATCATTCGTTGTATTGATATCCTCATTTGGCGTTATGAACAATCTGTCCTTTATGTAAAATACTGACATTGAAAAGTTATGACCGATTTGAATGAATGGAACCTAAGAACACATTGAACTCGGTTTTTTCATGAACGCCATTTTGATAGCAATCGAATTTACTATTTCTGTATTAGTTGAGAAATTTGTTCGATTAAAAAAAATAAGAACTGGACTATATCATCTTAAAAATTTATAGTATTAAATTCAATATTCTTTTTCTAATAATCTTGTAATTAGAAAAAAAAACAGCGATTTTTTTGAAATTTTTATTAAAATTTTAATTATTTAAAAATTAACTGAGCTTTTAGCATTTTTTTTGTACAATTTTTTTGAATATTTTTACATAAAACTTACTTTCACACCATTTTAAAATTTAAAAAAAGATTGTTTTCATTGATAAAAATATAACTATTGTACACATTTCTTATTTCTTTTTAATTTTGGAGATTTTTTTAAAATATTTTTTTTTCTTATTGGCAACAGTTATTGCTTGGCATTCAAATCGTTTTTAGTGTTTCATGAAATAGTTAAGCGCTTAATTTTCTTCCATTATTGAAAACCCTAAAAGCAGAAATCGGTTTGACATCAGTGTAGTTTTACATGACGAATTCAAAAATAAATAAATAAATAAAATGCAGTAAAATACAATTACAATATAGCGAAAGTTAGAAAACTGATGAATCGGACAATTGTATTCTTAATAGTGCAATAATATTATGTAATTGTTTTCCATTTGAAAGGTTCATGTACGCTATAAAGAATAAAGGAGTAATGCTATTTTTAAAAATACTGCTTTAATGTCTATAATAATTTGAAATTTATAAATATTTTGTTGACTTTATCAAGCACATGAAATTATGTCTGACACATTTAATTGAATTAAATAAACCAATATCCGTGGCGAACCAACTGTCGCTAGAGATGTCTAGCATTAAAATAAAACGAAATAAATAATGAAATTTCTTATAATCTACTTTATGGATGACGAAATAAGTAAATAATAGAATATATAAGAAAAGAATATAAATAAAAATATATAGACTAAAATAATTTATAATTAATTTTTTTAATTGTTCAAAATTTTTTCATTTGGATCTGAAATACAAATCGACCTTGGCAATACGACAAAATTTCTGAAAAAGTGTTTAAAAAAAAAGAGTTTAAATCTAATAGTTTCGGAATACAAAAAAATTATTTGATATGCAAATGACAATGCTGAGACTACTTTACCTTTGGTGTGAACCTGACAGTAAGTTTAGAGTGTTTATTTGCGTGTTAATAGTCCGTTAAAGTATCGTTGTTGACTTAGCTACGAAAAACAAAATTTATCTTCTTTTTTTTTTTAATGGTTTTATCTATTGGCTTCATTTTACCGTTGAAGATTTTTACAGAAACGAGAGGTCGAAAAAGACACTGTTTCTCTCAGATGTTATCAGTTTATTTTTCTCTATATCTCGTAGAACAGGGCTCCGTACGTTTTCCCTTATCACTAGGTGGCTATGAATCAGTTGTAAGAAAAAAAAAATTGTAGCAATCATGACTTTATAAGAATATTTTCTTTTTATTTAAGATTATTCCATTTAATTGATTAAAAGGCTTAGATTTAAAAAAAACAGTGCGATTTTTTTTCTTTTATACGTAGTATAGAGATAGTTTAGTAATAATAATAATAATAATAAATTCGAATTCGAGATTCTAACGAATCTCCATACATTCAAATAATACATTTAAAAAAAATGTCCGTCTACCTGTCTGTGACAAAGATAACTCAAAAACGTTTTCAGCCGGAAAATTGAAATTTTGTATACGTTCCTTACACCAAATTTGCAGATTTCTAACAAGTTTTGAGTAAAATCTGATGAGTGAAAGTCTGTCTTTCTGGCTGTTCGAATATAATTTAATACAATAACTACAAAACGAAGAAAACCAGATATATGGAATCCGATACACACAGATTTAACATCTATAATTTAGACACCTGTCAAATTTTCGTATCTTTTGAAAGATGTAAACGTAGTAACTGAAAGAATTCGACAATTAAATATGCCGAATTCGATATGTGATTCTGTGACTATAACTAAAGTTTTGTGTTAAATTTTTATTTCAATCGGTTGATAAAAACGACTCTGAAACACAAATTCGATTTTCGGATACTATTAAGTGCGTGCCAGGGATTAATCGCCAAGCATCTCACAATATATTCAATAAAAATGCTAAATTCACGCCATTACTGAATATTCCATAACTATTGTACGCCAAGTCATACAATGCATTTTCTGACATGCGAGAAAGTTTAGGGAAGACCACTATTATTGGTTTCTCTCTCTCTCTTTTTATATATATTATCACTAACCATCTTTTGAGAAATTAATGCTTACTAAAAGTTTCAATTAATTATTTTGTATAGGTTTCAGAACTTCCTCAGAAAAATATTCTTAAACTTCAAATTTTGATAGATAGATATAAGTCGTACTATTTTAGATGTCTTACGTCGTTTTATTCAGTGTGGCTATGCATTTCTCTAATTTTCTGTGTATATCTTTATATATCTAACTACATAACAAGAATACACCTGTTTAAAAACACATGGATTTAAAAAGAAAAATTCCCTATTATGTGAATTTTGAAGTCAAACTTTAACTGTAAGTATAGCAAACTCTCAAATATTTTATTTAAAACATGCCATATACTGCAATTCAACATTGAAAAATTAAATTGAATCCTCAAATCTCGAATCGATAGAAAAAAAAGCTAGGATGAAATATTAGTAGCAATAATGAAAACTGTTCAAGTTTCACTTCAACAATGAAATACACTGTTATAAAATATGTTTTAAAATAATATTTTTAAAAATTCATTAAAAATAGAAAATGATCATACTACAAAAAAATGGCATCACTGGAAAGAAAATTTTTTGAATTTTAAGACAATGTAAAAAAAAAAAATTTGAGTTATAATATTTTATGAAGTTTATATTTTTTGTGTATTTGAATTGTTTTAACTGAGGGAAACCCAAAACATCATAGTTCTATTAAAAATGTAAATATCCGGTTAATCTATCTTCATAATTTCCCGATATTGTAACTTATTTTTATTTGTCTTGCAAATTACACCGATACTAAACAGAATTATTCTTTTTTAATTTTCCAACAATAGAAGGAAACTCCGCTGTAAAATATTTGGTGAAATAATGAAAATAATGAAAATTTTTGGGAAACAATTTAATTTTTTCAGATATTACACTAAAAAATTTTTTTTTAAAGTTGCTTGCCCTTAATTCAGTAGAAATTTTCCCGACTATTAAATCAGTATAAATAAAATGTCATATTTTTTATAAAATTTTCAAAGGATATAAAATTTATAGTTATTGCAATAATATTTTCCGAAGTTGTCGCTGAGGAACACCAAAGTACAGTTTAATTTTTAATTAATTAAAATTTAAAAAAATAAAAACTCACTCCGAAATAAAAAGCAGATTCACAAATTGGGAGAAGACGTGTTGTACTAAGATTCATCTGTAGAGCTTTTGCGTTTTTCCCTTAACGCTTTGAATTATTCAAGAATATATTGGTTGACGAGCAGTTCAATGGATCAATTTTGCAGATTTGGAACATAATTTTAACAATTAACAAATTTTATCTATTCTGCTCTTTTCATTATCAAGTTACTGTGTTCATAAAGACAAAGACGGACAGACATGAAAACAGACTTCCTGTATAAGAATTCCTTCTGAAATTTGGTAAAGCTCTCTATTTTTTCTATTAAGACCAAAAATGAAATTTCATTATTTTAATCCAACCCACTTTTGAATTATTTCTTCACCGAGACAGACACATACAGAAACAGTTTTTCGCACTCAGGGAGGTCTAAAAAGAGAAAGTTCAACAAAATCTCAAGGTTAAATTTCTTCAAACGGTTACAAAATTCTTTTTTTAAATTTCATATACAAAATGGTAAAAATATGGTTCTTTCCTCCTAAGTTAACCTAATTTGGTGAAAAAATCTGGATCAAATTGTTTTAATTGAAGGATCCTATTGCAATCCAAAAATTAATCAAATTAATCCGTATTCTAACGGCTTTTATTGCCAGTTTATAGTTTATTAATATTAACGTCCCGTTTTTAAGCCAGGGCTACTTTGGGATGGACTCGTAACTTTGAACCGTGGTCAGATGATGAGGACGACACCTAAATCGGCCCCCCTCTCCAAACTTCCACGCCACACCAGAGGGGAACATTTAGCCCCAATGGATTTAACGTGCACCATACCCCGGTTCCGCAGCCGAAACCCTTACCACTTACCAAGGCTACCGCGGTCAGATTTAAAATGCTTTTTATATAAATTTACGATAAACATTCGGTTGATTAGAAGTGAACTGGCACAAACACTTCAACTAATATCTAATTCAATAAGAAACTGGAAGGAAACTAAAAACAACTGAAGTAATCTCCCAGAAATATTTTCTAAAATAAAGAAGCTATTAGTCCACCTTTGAACAAAGGACAAGATCTTGAACTCTGCGAGAGCTTTGATTTTTATCACCGAATTCCAGCATATGAGTGCTTTGTGCTTCCTAGAATAATGTAGAAAACCATATACATTTTAGATGGCTTCTTTCATCCCCCCTGAAACCAAAATTTGTCATAGAACTATTTCTTGAGAAACAAGATCATTTATAAAATTTCATTTATTTGCATTTTTGAGTTTTTGCGTTTATATGTATGTTAAAATACAGACCGACAAACGACCAACAATTAATGAATTTGATACAAAAGTTGATAAGTATTTACACTTTAGATGCTAAAACTGTGCACCAAATTTCATATAACAAGTTATTACTTTTCCGAATTATAGTCTTTATAAGCATACGAAAGTATAGATCGACAAATGATCAATTTCTATACGAAATTGGTTCAAAATTTTTACATTAATCTACATTTTAGATGTCTAGTACATGTGTCAAATCTTATTAATCTAGCTCTTGCCGTTTTGTAGTTATCGCGCTCACTTTTACTCTGACAGCTGTCTTCCTCTGAATGGATTTTGTTTAAAATTTGATAGAAATCTACAAATCGGACCAAGCACTAAATACCAGCGCAAAGCATTTTGAGTTATAGTCTTCATATTCAGACACACAGGCATAATTCCAAAACTGTATCTTTCGGCCTCGGAAAGATACTGAAATATGGAGATTTGTCATAATGCCGCCTTTTTTGACGATTGCAATACTTTCTCTTTGTTATAGATCGCACATGAGAAATTGACACCATTTTTCTCTTTCAGAAGAAAATATGTAAAAAGAATGTTTTTCGAAAGGTAAAATCGGCAAGTAGATTTAAATAATATCATCAAAGATTTAGTGCCTTCCCATTTCGAAACTCGACCGATTGACTTCTCACTTTTCGCAACTAAGCAGCCTAATCACGGTCATAACCCTGACAAGGCCGAATTAAACCTACCAGTGGTCTTCAGGAAATGAAAGTTCCATGGCTCCCTCTTCCCCGTCTTTAATCTTTTCAAAATTCGTATACGACAGTGTTGATCGATTCTAATTCCCTATATACATAGTTGAATGTGGAAAATTCTGATAAACTGATAAAATATATAATTACAATCACGAGATAATAATAATGATAATATATGTAATGATATTTTAAAATCTAATTTAATCAATTATTTTTCAAATTTTTAGCTTAATTTATCCCATATTAACTTCATTATAAATTGTTCCTTGATTCCATTCCACTTTTTCTACTTAGTTCATGCAACAGAAGCTTTGTAAAAATGCTTAAGTCAGCAATTCTCACTCTCCGAGTGAAGGGATAAAAAAAAATTTAACATAAACAAATTCTTCTAAAAGATACCTTAATTTCCCCTACCTAAATCGACACTTGTAAAGATATCCCTATCAAAACCTCACAGTATATAATCACGGGGATCAATTTTTCATTACCGTTTCCTCATTTCGCTTTTGTGTCGTTCCGAGTGATGTGTTTCGTCGCTTCTGCTTGTTCATAAATCATGCCTCCCGGGATGGAATAAAACGAAACTAAAAATTTCAAACTGTCTTCTCTGTCTTCGGTTACGGTTCTGATTAAAAAACTATGTTTATATATACATACATATATATATATACACACACACACGCACACACACACATATATATACATATATATATACACACACACACATATACACACACACACATATATATACACACACACATATATATACACACACACATATATATATATACACACACACACACACAAATATATATATATATACACACACACAAATATATATATATATACACACACACAAATATATATATATACACACACACACATACATATATATATACACACACACACATACATATATATA
>JAPMOR010028861.1:0-11042 GCA_026543865.1 Argiope aurantia
AACTCTTTCAGAATTGCTGGGAGAGAAACATCATCCAAATATTTTTAACTTTCTGAAAACTATCGGTTTTTTAACGAACATTTAACTTTTTAACCGATGTTTGGAAATTTATCATTTAATTTTTTTACATTTTAACTTCTTTTTCTTAATGTTTTAAGTGCTGTTATTTAAATAGATTTGAAACTTTTTTTATCGCACGTATGGCGCAGTTTGGCCAAGATTGGCCCTTCCGCCAAAAAACTCCAAACCAACCAATCTTCAGTGTAATCGGGTCTCGAATTTGAGATCCTTCTGTTCCGAAGTCGAGGCCTTACCACCAGGCCACCGTCGGCCCCCATAAAATTCGGAATCTTCCTGCTAATTATTTTATGTATACTTTGACTTCATTTTTAGTGAGTTCATTATTTGAACATTGTAGTTTGACATATAGTTTATTTCTTAATGCAAAACGTAATTAAGATATTGTTAATAAAATTTCATCTGATTGCAACAGTTTTATTTTTATGAAATTTAGCGATCTGCCTAGTCGTCCTATAAAATGCAAAATGATTTTCATAGTTTAATATAAGACATTACAGAATTTGAATTCCTAGCAATACCATGATTTCTATCGAAGAAAATTGAATAAATTTGTTTTAAATAATCTAAATAGTAAGCATATTTACCAGTCAACATTCGATGATATTTTTATCCTTAACGTTCAGTGGTAATTATGATTACCCCTTTCAGTTTCCCCTGAACAATTTCTTTTAAGTATATTTATAACCCCCTTATTTCATAAAAAATTTGGCGTGAAGCCAACGAACGTTTGAAGTTTTAGTATTTACATCATCAATTTTTCATGATATAACCTCAAGAAAATTTATTTGTCGATGTCCCGGATTTATACCGCATAAAGGATTAAACAACGTTTTCTATGTTGTTATAGAACGTGAAAATTATTCATTCATTAATGACTATACATTAATGAAATACAGTTATAGTAAATAACTGTTCATTTCAAATTAAGGTGCTTTGCCTAGTGTTTATCGATTATATAAATAATCCACAGTAAATTGTTCATCAAACCTTAAAGGATTACCGCTAATTCTGCTAGCTTCAACGAGGACATTTATGTGTCCTAACAGAAATAATTGTAGTTGAGTTAAATTGATTTGCTTCAGATTATCACAAAATAAAATTTGTTGATCCTGAAAAATACTATTTTTATTGTTTTTGTAAATACAATTATTAAAGATAATCTATAAAACAAATAAAAATAATAAAGAAAATTATGAAAATACATAAAAATGACAAATTTAAAGTACTAAAGTAGACTATTTGAATTTATGAATAATGTGAAGTGTGACAAGTTAGCATAGTTAATTATTAAAACATTAATTTTATGAATTAATAATAATCCTAAAATTTTCTTTTGATGCTTTCTTTTTCATCAACTCAGAATGTAATGATTAATCTTCAAAATGAGACATGACTTTTTCAAACATGTAGGCATTGCGCATTTTGAGGAAAGTGCTTAAGATAAATATTTGCATAGATAAAACCGAAAAAATATTGCACTGTTTCTCCGATCATTCTGGTAGAATTTCTTGCAATTCCCTCTAAGAATTTTAGAGGTCAAGGGGGGGGGGGATGAAAGCGACCTTGACATCTTCTGACCTATTCTGGAGGTGCCGCCCACTAAGTCCACTGTGCTACTGTATGCTGGAAGCATTTCTTCAAGATCAGGGTCCATTTTCGCAGGGGTTAGGGGGAATAGTTGTGTTTGGACTTCAGTTGATGAAAAGAAACCGGTTGCTTCAGACGATAAAGACTGAGTGATTTTGTTATATTTGTGGACTCTGGTGCCATGTTGATTCAATAGATTTTTTTCTAAACGAAGAAAGTAGCTTCATTTAAAAGGTAAAATGATTATTACAATTTACATTTTCTTTAAATATTCCTTTCATTTTGTCAAAATGTATGCATATATCGTTTCGAAGTATGTTTGTAGATGGCATTTGCTTTAATAGTCATTTTCCAACACTAATAACTGCCGAATAGCTAATTTCTAACAATATAAATAGGTCTATATTTCCAGTTGTTAAAAATATTCTAAATAACGTAAAGAATTATATTTTGTTATTTCAATCGCTGAATGTACTTTTAAAAAAAATTACTTCGTCTAACGTTTTTATTAATCATGCTTTGTGAAAAACTTTTAGTTCTATGAAATTTAAATCAATTTTTTTTTTATTACCGAAACCAAACGAACTATGAAGCTTTTCAAATTTTATTTTTGGTAATTTTATTAGAACCTTAGAAAAAGATCTACAATCTAAGATCTTAGAAAAGGATCTACCAGTCAATGGACAAAATTTACTCGAGCCGTTAATTAAATTAAAAATCGAAAACGTAATGAAATTTTATTCGTCTTATCTATTCATGAGTTAATGAGGAGTGGAATTCATTTTTTAAAAATTATTATTCTGCCAAATATATTGTATTTCACTAAGATATCAAAAGGATATGGGAATTGTAATAAAAATCGAGAATTCGTAATTTTTAGTAGCATTTTTTATTAGAACAAATAAAGTATAATTTTTTACGTAATACTGTGAATTTTTCAATTAGATTTATATACTCATCACTTATAATTTAGCAACCATATCTAAAAATGTAGCATAATTCGAGTGGATTCTCTGTATACTTTATTGAAATATCTTGTCACAAAATACTCGTTAAATGAAAGCTCTCCAAAAAAGTAATTTTTGTGATTTCGATGCAGGATTCAAATTTCCTTTGTATCTTACAGAATCAAGGCATATATTATTTTAATTCAAATAATTTTCCGTTGTATGATTCGGAATATCTTTATTAAATTTTATTTGATGTTAAAGTTCGATATTTAACTACAAGTAAATATTACTTCACATGCTTTAGTTTAAATTTTCATGTCTATAAAGATTAAATTTTATAGCAGATATTTCATTCATATATTATTTCATTAGTGCTTCGAAATTTAGTGTATCTGTATACTCTCAACGACAATACATCGTTTTAATGTTTCCAAAACTTAATTACCAGTACATAATTTGATTCAATAATATTTTAATGCCAGAATTTAAAATAATTTTCAGAAGCTAATTATATTAAAACATCTTTTCGTGTTTTCGAATTTTGAAACAGGTCTGTGATTATTTTGGGAAGCACCCTTGTGATTTGAATGAGATGAGATGAGAAAATAAGGAAGACCATTTAGACGACAGCACTCACTCCATGTTTAGCTCTCCGAAGTCAGATTGGAATTGAGCTGTAAGTTGCAAATCTTATAAATCAGAATTAAATCTTAGTATGTGTATATATATATATAATTGTAAGAAGGTTCTTTGGTTTCGAATCTGGAACCATTCAGTAATTTGATGCTTCAACGGAACTGTAACTAGAAATTTAAACGCTTATGGCCGAATGAAAATATCAAAATAATTGACGTGGGAAAAAAAATTCACAATATTGATTAACGCATTGATTAACTTTGCATCGGATAATTTGAGTTGGATTAAAATGATTTTGTTAATTCATTTTGCATTCGTTTAAAATTACTTTTGAATTTAAACAAATTGAATCCCTAATATTGCCTAATTTTCGTACTAATTAATGATATTTATTATTTAAAAACATCTGGTTTGTGACGATGAAATGAAAAAAAAGGGAGACACTGATTCAAAACCATATAAAATTTATTAAAATGATTTTTAATTTTAAGCATAACATATAAATATGTTGAAAATAAAATCATAAGAGCATGCAACTTAACAGCTATCGAATTTGCAACGTTATATAAGCATGTATGTTAATTCTAAAAATATTTAAACAAAATAAGTCTTCTTTAAAAAAATCTAAACGTTGTAATTACGAAACTTACAGCAATTGCGGAAACTGTTATAAAAAATTTTATTTTAAAATGATACCGTTTTAAAATTATATAACTTTATAAGTATAGTGCCCCCCCCCCCAAAAAAAAAATATTTTTAGCGTCCACATTGGTTAGATTTTTTCGTCCAATCATACTTGTTTTTATTTATTTACGATTGTGGTGCAACGTCAAATTATTCTGGCGCAAATTTGTTAATATGATCTTGGGCAGGGTCAAAATTACATTGATTATAGGACTCTACATGGCTTTGTTTTGCAAGTATGCATTTTACTTTGAACCACCCTCTAACCCTCTAAACGTACAGTTTACGATAAAGCGTTCTATCTGGGTACATATTTCAAACTAATCGATTGAAAGCCTGTAGAAATGATTGGATTGGATATGATAATTTTCTGGCGCAAGATCCTTTTCTAGAATATGCTGCATCGAAATCACAGTTCACTTATCCGGTAGAAATGAAGATGAAAGCTTAACTCTTCATTCTCGGATCGGAAATCTACTCTTTTGCGCATATGGTAAGAGGCATTTATTACGTCAAGAAAGGGGTAAGAGGAAGTCTGAAAGGAGATTCTTACATTTAGCAATAGGGTGAACTCGGATTATATGAAGAATTAAGAGAAGTTATAACCCTCTTTTGGAACCCGTCCTTGGTCGGTTGGTTAGGTTTTCTGTCCTAAAAGCCGTATCTGGCCATGCTGCGCCGATCAAATGGTAAGAAGCATTTGTATGATATTAAAAAAAAAGTTATTTCGATTAAAACTAGGTCCGGTTAAAAATTCCAATCGCAAGCCGATGCATTAAACCGGTATTTAAAAAACATCCATGGAAAAAGCAAAAGTTCATCAATTACTGACACTCGAAAAAAAGATTTCAAATTGATCAAAACTTAAATAAAATGCAACAAACCAATGGTCTAAAAATTTAAAAATATCAGAGTGGGGCTTCTCACCCACTAGTTCACTCATGTCTATAGAAACTGTACTAAAAAACCAATACCGATGATTATTAAAAATACGACAAGCGATTCAAACATGACGTACACTTAAGGGTGCCGTATACACGCCACCTGCAATTTTCAAACGTAATGTTATCCTATAGAGAAATATTTTAAGTCTATTAAGTTTGCTACTGCGGTTTCTTATGAAGTCAACTGCAATCAGTAAAAGGAATAAAAACACAGGCTTCTGCCAAAAGAATTTTTTCTCGGACTTCTCAAAGTATTTTTAAATATTTATTAAAAGTCGCAAAACTTCATCTTCGCACATTTAAATAATTCTATAAAAATTTTTATCGTAAATAAAATAAAAATAGCAAAATAGCAGCATCAGTATTGGTATCTTCTTTCCGATGCATATTTTATTTTTTTAAATATGTAAAAGCAGTATTTTAGTCCTAAAATTGGAAAAATAATTTGCGCTCTCCTCCAATGCTCCTTTTAACCCCTCCCATTCGCGGAGGAATACACTATAAACCCACACTTTACAATCTGATTTATTATCTGGTCTTCACTAGGTCTTAAAATCTCCCCCTCAACATTATCTTCTTTCCGCCTTTCTTTTTATTTTGTTTACCATCACAGCTGTGGTCTTCCCAATCCATACTTGTTTCTGCGAATGTTATCGCATTTTTGGAAACAAATTTAGTAGACTATTTTAAGTATATGATTATATCTATCTGTAAATTTGCAAATCGTTTCTTTTTCTTGCTCACATGCTTGAAATATTGAGGGGAAATTAACGGAGTTTGGATTATTGAAGAAAAAAATAGCAATAAAAGCAAAAAAATTCCCATTCTGGAAATTAAACAATGATGGAACAACAATTCTAAATAAAAACCATAAGTATTATTTTCAAGTGCTGGGCCAGCTCCATATTACACAAAGATGTTTTTGTTTATTTGCAATGCGGACGGAGAAGGGGCAAAAACAGAGAAAATAATTCATGATCCAATATTTTGGCAACAAAACATGGAGAAAAAATTGACCTTTTATTTTGACTGTTTGTTGCCAGAACTTGTTGATCCCAGATATCCGAGATCGATGAAAATTCGGGATCCTTCTGCTATTATAGAGGCCCAAAAGGAAAAAAAAAAGGAGAAAACACAATAAGAATGTTTCTAAAGCTTTTTGTTCTCTGTTCACTTTTATAACTGTACTTTTTTTTGTATATAATTCGTTGCTATTTTACCTATTTTTTTTATCAAGGTTTTATATATTTGATATTGTACATAGCATTATCTTATTTATATATTTTGCAATAAATAATAAATTTTATTCTAAATGGAAAAGTAATATTGATTTTATCAGAAAAATAATTACAGGAATTAAATTCATTGAAATGGTGGTAAGATATAAGAAAATCTATATTCTCTTTTATTTACTAATATTTGAATATTCTCATATTTCTGAATGAATTTTCTTCAAAATTGCTATAATCTTTTCTCATAAAAGAAAATGTATGTGTATGCATGGATATTACGTTTGTTCACTAAGCAATATCTTTATCAAACAAAAAGCTCTGCCGATCGTTGAAAATTAATTTTTTTTTTTTTTTTGCTTGCTTGTTAGAGATTATTACAATTTAATAGCTTTATTTTATGTCTCTGGTTGCGATTTTGCTAATATTTATCAAGTTACGAGCGACTCCGTGCAAGTACTGCTAATTATATTAGTGGTTTGGGAGCTATTTCAGAAATCTTAAATAAAGCTTTCAGAGAAATGTTCACGCATCGTTATTATTAGATTAAAATTTCAATAGCAACATGACAACAAAGTAATGTTTTTTTAAAAATCTATATTAACATTTCTGTACCAATATATTTTACTATTGATCTTTCCTCCTATTCATGTATCTACATTGCTTATCTTTGGATAATGAGAAAATAATTGTTTAATGGAACAAGGAAATGCCCTTAATGTAATAAATTATTGGATGTATAAGAATCAATGCTAGTGAAATTAATTATATTAGAAAAGAATATAATCTGTAATGCGCATAAACAATGCTGAATGAGAGTTTTTGTATTAGTTGAACTTTAAATACTTTCGTTTTTCAAGTTCCTATTTTAGTTGAGATTATTGAAAATTAGAAAGATGCATTGCACAAAATGTGGAACAGTATAAGTTTTTTAAACTAGCAGTAAATGTTGCATGTCTATCGAATTTGAAGTTAAATATACACTTATGAGTAAGCGATCAAAAGCAAGCTAAGTTAATTTTAGCAATCATAAATCTGGATTATAAAAATTATCTAAACTAAGTTGATCACTGCTTTCATAAAAACTTTTTCTTATATGACAAAGAAATAATGTTTTTTAATGTGTATTGGCATTTGTGTTACAATATATTTTACAACTATTTTTCTTCCAATTCATGGTTATATATAAGTAATCATAATTTTGAACGAAGCAACATTTCTACCAAGTTTTTTAATTGAATCTCACAAATTTTTTTTTAAAATTTTAGTTACTTACAAATAAAAAAATAATGGCTGATAAGCCTTCAGGAATGCGAAACAGTTTTGACTTATTCCGGATGTTAGAGAAGTGTTTGCGGTCACTTGACTCTTTTCTTTGTTAAATGCAGGTGACCATATTATACATATTGTGAAATATTAAGAAAAGAATAATAACCAGTTCAATAAAAGGAAATTTTAAAGTTTAAATGAAAATAACTCAAATGAGTTTATAAATATTTACATCTCTAAGGAACTTAAAAAGGTTTGGATGGGGATTTTCTCCAATCAGTTGGCTTAAGGTAACTTTATTTGTTCCAAATCGGTTAAGTCTATATGTATTAAAATTTTGACACTCTATTAAAATATGTCGTACTGAAAGAATGCATTGACAATGAGAGCAAATAGGTGCAGGCTCTGAGCAAAGCAAATGTTTGTGCGTAAGTCTTATACGACCGATTCTAAGACGAGTCAATATGATATCTTGTTTCCTGCATAAATTAGATGTGTTGAAGCGACCGATAAAAGGGCAAAACGCGTGTAATTTATTTGTGTGCTGCTCGTCCCAATTACTTTGCCATTTTTTATCGATCAAATTTCGAACAGCTTGTAAAGCATCCTTTAGTGGGACAAAGGTTTTCACCATGAGCGTAGCCGTTTTAGATGCCTGGTCAGCTACCTCATTACCTACAATACCTGCATGGCCAGGAATCCAACAAAATGCAATGGACAGATCTTTATTGGTTAAATATTTGTACATTTCTGCACATTTAAGAATTAGAGGATGACTAAGAGGATTGACATTCTTCAGAGCATCGATTGCACTTTTTGAATCTGTATATAAAATAAATTTCCCTCCCAAATAATTCATTTTAAGTAAAGCTAAATATATGCCATATATCTCTAAGGTAAATACTGAGCAGAACTTATTTAATCTTTCTGATATAATAACATCTCCTATCGCAACTGCTGCTCCAACATGATCTTCATTTTTAGAACCATCAGTAAACACAGGTTTATAGTCAGAAAAACGATTTCTGTTATCGTAAAATAAATTTTTATACATGAAATTAGGTGTTGTTGATTTCGGTAAGTGTTCAAACTCGTTAATAAAATTTATATCCAATTCCTCCCAAGGTGGAAGTTCATCATTTTTCTCCAAGATTGGAAAATCAGTAACGTTAAAATTTCTCAGTGTCCCCAACTCTAAAACCGAATGAAGGGATGAACGAACGCCTTAGCGCAAATAATGACCCATATATAGGATTAAGGACTTTATAATGCATCGGGTGAGATGAATCGCTTTTAATTTTAAAAAAGGCATTGAGAGTAAGCCTCTCCCGTCTCAACTCTATATAATGAGCAAGGAACCTTCATTAAATACTTTGAATCGGGGATGTTCTAAATGCTCCCAAACACAGCCGGAGACCCAGATGATGTATGGTATCAAATGCGTTCAAGGTAGATTTTGCAGCCGAGCCATAAATAACGCATCCGTAATCGAGTTTTGAACGGATAAGAGCTTTATACACTCTCAACAAAGCAGTGCTTTCGGCTCCATATGATGTTCCCGAAAGTATTTTGATAATATTTATAGATTGAATGCACTTTCTTTTTAAGTAATTTATATGAGATTTGAAAGTCAGCTTAGAGTCAAGTATCAGTCCTAAATATTTTGCTTCCTTTACAATAGGAATTGTGCAATCATTGAGTAAAATTTTTGGATTCAGATGGAGTCCACGTCTTTTGCAAAAATGTACGCCATTTGTCTTTTGAGTTGAAATCTGAAATCCATTTTCTCTGCTCCATCGACTGATATTATTCACCGCCTCTTACAATTTCTTTTCAATGTAGACCATATCTGTGCCGGAGCAGTGAATTGCAAGATCATCTACAAAAAGAGAGCCATTCACACATGTCGGTAATTGCTTCACGACTCGATTTATTTTAATAATGAATAAAATAACACTAAGAACGCTGCCCTGAGGGACACCTTCTTCTTGATAAAAGTTGCGAGATAAAATATTTCCTATTCGGACTTGAAAGGTTCTTGTCTTCAAAAAGTTTTTAATAAAAATTGGGAGATTGCGTCTAAAACCAATTTCATAGAGGTCTTTTAAAATTCCGTATCGCCATGTTTTATCATATGCCTTCTCCATGTCAAACAGAATTGAAACAAGGTGTTTTTTGCTAACGAAGGCCTCTCGTATTGAAGTTTCTAGTTGCAAGATGCTATCCACTGTTCCTCTGCCGACTCGGAAACCGCTTTGAAAAGGCGACAACCATTTCTTTTTTTCCAGAACATGTGCAAGTCTATAAATTACCATCCTTTCCAATATCTTGCAGAGACAGCTAGTGAGAGCTATAGGTCGATAACTGCTAGGATTCATACTGTCTTTCCCAGGTTTTAAGATAGGGATTACCGTGGCTCTTCTCCAGGAATTGGGGAACTTATGTTCTTTCCATATTCTGTTAAGTAAAATTAAAAGGTTATGCATGGACGTCTCAGTTAGATGAGTGAGCATGAGGAGATGGATCTTATCGGGACCAGCGGAAGTAGCATGCGATCTACTCAAAGCGCGTTTGAGTTCATTAAGATAAAAATCACAATTATGTTCTTCGTCTGTAACGGTATTAAAACTTATATCTTGTCTCTCTTCATTTGCCTTGAATAAAATAAAATCCTGTGAATATAAATTCGTACTAGAAACAGCAGCGAAAGTTTCTCCTAATGCGTTCGCAATCTCTTTAATGTCTGTTATAACTTGTCCATTGTAATTCAAAAATGATACTGCTGGGCTTTCATTATATCTACCAGAAAGTTTTCTTATCTTGTCCCACAGCTTTTTTGATGATATTTGATTATTTATGGAGTTAATGAAATGTTGCCAAGATTTCCTTTTACTTACGCGTTTGACTCTTCTAAAATTTCCACCAGCCAATTTAAAAGCAATTAGGTTAGATGTGGTCGGATAGCGTCGGAATTTTCGGAAACTTTGACAACTGCGTCTTCTATGCTATAGTCTTGTACCATTTCCAATGTTATTGTAGCAAGTTGTGAAAATAGTGTCCAGTTTGCTTTCTGAAATATGAATTTTTCGGTCTTTCAGGATATCTAATGTCATCATCAATGTAATTTAATATGATCGGGAAATGATCACTGTTATACAGGTCGTCTTCTGTATTGAAATTCCATTTGATGACTAAAGAAGGAGAGCAAAGAGCCAAATCAAGTGTGTGGAACGTCCGAATTGGTTGATGAAAATATGTTTGGTTATTATTTAATAAACAGATACCGTGGTCATCAATTAGGGTTTCTATTTGTTTCCCTCTTATATTAATATCTGGACTGCCCCATATTGGGTTACGGCCGTTGAGATCCCCCAAAAGAAAGAATGGTTCAGGTAATTGATCTATTAATTCATCTAATTCCTGTTGAGTGCAAATATAATTAGGTGGGAGGTAAATAAAACAAACAGTAACAAGGACATCAATCTGCAGTTGAACTGCCAATGCTTGTATCTCGCCATTTAATGGTACCTGTATAAAGGGAAAATCTTTTGAGATTAGAATTGCTACACCAGCTGAAGCTCTTGCACCTTGAGTGTAATCTTTCCTTATTATGTTATAATATTTAATTTTAATAACATCGTCAGGAGAAAGACAAGTCTCCT
>JAPMOR010028862.1:0-14395 GCA_026543865.1 Argiope aurantia
TTTTTTTTAAATTTCGTGGTAGATATTTTTAAGCCATTACCTGTAAAATATTGAATGATTCGTAAAAATACAGTTGAATATTTTATTTTCGATACTGTCAATTGATTAACTGAAGATCAATACATAAATAAGTGAAAATAAAAATTCTATTGTGTGCAAGAGGGTTTGCGTAAGTAAATTGTTGGTGCTTTTCTGGTAAAACTGAGCTTTTTTTGGTTTTAGATTTTTTTTTTTTACAAAAAATGCATTATTGTGAATGTAGTTTGATCAATAAATCGTTTTGTTTTTTTTTTAAATATTTAATGGCATTTTATATTTGTTTTGATTCTGGAAAATTAATGGCATTTGCATTTCACCGTGTAAATCATTGAGTAATAAACTTTCTCATTTTGAGCAATTTTTTTTTCTTGCATATTAATTAAAGTGAGATTCCCATAAGAATTAATATTGAAAAAGAAAATTGAGCATTTGGTGTTTTTTGTATCAAATCGTAAATTAGCATTCTCATTCTAGTGATCAGAACAGATTTGTGGAATATCGCCAAGTGTTTGATTCTTTTCTGAATAACATTTCGCACCTATTAGATTTGTCTAAAACAGCATTTCGCAAATGTTTTCCCGATTTTTTTTTTTTCTAAAAGAAGTTTATTTTGAAGTTAACAAGAAATTTCATTCTAATACAAACTCGAGATCTCTAGATAATGAAACTTTTTATGTGCATTTTAATTTAAAGTAGAATCTCTAAAATTTCTATCTGTAAGAATCGAATGTAGATAATTTTTTTTGAATGCTGTTATTGATGAAGGTAAGTAATCTCTCAATAAAATAAATGGGTTATTTCTGTGCTTATGGTGAATAATGACTACAAGTATAACATTTATGTATATATATCTTTTATTTCATGTTAATATATTTAATGTTGCTAAGAAGTTAATTCTTAAATTCAGTCTATTTTTTCATCCTGTGATCTACAATATTCAAAAATGTCTATTGTGCTCAAAGATTGTATATGATCCAAAAATAAAGTTTATAATAATGGATGAATTTTAGCTGGATTATTAATGGGAATTTTCATATTTCTTGTAACCATATTCTCCAATAGACATCAGTATAATGGCAAAACTTAATCATATCGGAATTATCCATGCCAGATATTGTAACAATACAAACTGTTAAAGTATAGTTGTAGTCACATCACAAAAATTTAGTCCGTGTCTAACATTGGAAAGGAGAGGGGAAAAAAAAAAAAAAAAAAACCTTTGTCCTACATTTTATTCTGTTATTACGCTCTGTGAACTGTTGACTCGAGCCTACTATTTTTAGAGCTATATTTAAACGATCGATAACAATTTCTGTTTCATGGCCATTCTCTGATCGACAGTAAATCGGTGGACTTAATATTGATTCATAATTCATACAATACCGCACTCATCTTACAAATACGTATATTGCTTGTACATAGTATTCAAACGACTTAATTCTATTCTTTAGCAGTAAAACCGATATCGTTAGGAGTAACTATTTATTTCCCCTTCCAACCACAAAACAAGTTGATTTAAATACAAATAAAATTTTCAAAGAAAGTCTGCAAGTTTTATATTAAAACAAAATAGTCTAAGAATTAAAATTACTTGTATTGCATCTTTTTAATTAACATGAATCTTTTCAATAATCTTTATGGCTAATAACTTGCATTCTGCATTAAGTATAAGAAAATTTATATATTAAGAATGTACATTTGCTTAGGCCTAACGTTTGATATTTAACATCGCATTTATTTTTTGCTTTTGTGACATTATTTTTTTTTTCTTCTAAGGTTTCCACATACAGATTTTTATTAAATATAAGCTTTCTATAAATTTCTGTTCCCACTTTTTTATTTTTCTTTTTGTAAAGATGTGTACGAGCAGCATAGTTAAGTCATTCATGACTATTGAAATAAATGCTTGCAATTTTATAAATCAAAAAATTCAACATATTGATGCATTTTATATTGAAAGTACCTTCAAATTTTGAAATGGGCATGCTTTCTCGATATTTTTACCAAAAGTTCAAGATTCTTCTTGAATTTTTGGTAAATAAACGTTATTTTAAAATTTAACAATAGCTCACAGTTTAATTAAAGGGAGGGGAGGAATTTTATTTTTAAAATCCTTTCTATATGCATATATTTGAGATTTGATGCTTATGAGATCGAAAACGATTTTCGAGAATTCTATTTTAAAATTTACTTTGAATTTACATTACTAGTATGTTATTGTATAATAACTATAATTTTTAAAATTTAACCTAAATGAGAGAATAATCCTTTTTTTAAAGCTTATTTTGAATACAAATTTCAAATTTTTTTTTTCGATTTAGGCGCATGCAAATAGTCGTTCAATTAAAAAGAATCGTATAAATCATAGATTTATGCGTCGAATTTTCACTAGAAGGCTTTATATCCGGGACGTTAAGATAACCCTAATATTCAAGTCGAAAACCAGGTGGACACAAACATTTGTTAGTCTTGCCTTCATATTTCATGGTCGTAGGATATTTCCATGAACGCTTTAATTTTTAACATAAGTTCGTTTTTAATAGGATAACGCTTATAGACTGGCATACTGTTTGTAAATTTTCGCGATTAAAAAATCATTGAAAATATTTATATGGCAAACTGTTAGTCTTAACGAAAGTGGTAATTTTGAACTTTATTTTATTTTTATGCAATTTTGTCTTTTATTTATTTAAAATCTTTAAATATTTTGTTACAAAATTATATTAAAGATTGTGAATATTTTAATACTTTTTGTGCGCTTAAGGAAAAATAAATGCAGAATTTTAACGTTTATTAGTAATGCTTTTACGAACATTGAAGCAATGGATAACAATGTATTTAGGCTTGTATTAGTTTTGTAAAATACAGGATGCAATCAAGTCAGAGAATGCCAAGACAGTCAAATAAAGTCTAAAATATTATCCGATGTTTCAAACTAGAGTTTCAATTGATCTTTATTTTTTGTGGTGTTGAGCCTGTCAGTATTTCAGAATAAAGTTTCTATTTTAAAACTTGCACACTGGTGATATTTTTTTTGTCCTGTTTATGTGTTTATATAAATGTGCATATATGAAAACATTTTCCTGTAAAGCTCTAGAGTT
This sequence comes from Argiope aurantia, assembly GCA_026543865.1. Lineage (NCBI taxonomy): Eukaryota > Metazoa > Arthropoda > Arachnida > Araneae > Araneidae > Argiope > Argiope aurantia. Next base: position 3,141 of record JAPMOR010028862.1, read on the forward strand.
TTCATACAGTTTATTATGAAAAATAATTCGACTATAAAGCAATCAATCAAAACAATCAAGTATAAATTTACCGTTCTTGCATGTGCGAAAAAATTGTTCAATTTGAATTTCAGCATAAAATATTCTTTAATTAAAATATTTATCAGATTTCAAGATTAATAAATATTACTGAAAATGGCATGTAGCGTCGTCTCATTTACTTGCACGAGAAGTAAAGGAACTTTAGTTGATTTATGTTGGTGTTTTTAAATATTTTCATCTCTCGAATTCACACTGGGAAAAATTTATACATATTGCAATGTAAAACCAATAGTATTTTTATAAGTGATTCATTAGAATTTTCATAATATCAACGAAATATTTTATATGGATGCATGATCATGAATTTTTCTTTAATTGGAATGGTAAGCATTTAACTCCATACTACTGCTTTTGGAATCTCCGTTCATTAGAATTTTTTCTCTTCCGAATTGCAGAGTAAAGAAAGGTCTACGACTTTTATAATCTGAATATTTGTTGGAAACTATCCAAAAGCGATAAAGCGTACAATCTGGCAACCACTAGCCAGCCAAAGTTAGATGTTAGGTTCACTTGGCGCCAATGTTAACGTGTACGTGAGCTAGTGGCATTATTTGCACGGCATTGCTCTCTAGTTGCGATCGCTCTTACTGTCTTTTTAAGTTATAAGCATTCGTATCATGGTATTTGAGCGGTAAGAGTTTCTTTCTTATTTAACAGAATTTTATTTAAATAATTATGCTTGTTAATATACTAAGCGATTTGTATCGAGTAATTTTTTGCCTTATAAATCAAAATCGGTGTGCGATTGCAGGCCGCACCTTTAAAATAAGGTTTAAACCCAGGCCCAGGAATGAAAAATGCGGTTAGCAATTATTATATAAATTTAATATATAATATGCAAAAGTTTTCAGATGTGAATAAAATATTAGTAATATAATATTTAAGAATTGCTAGCATGAATTTGTTAACATGGATTCCTTTCGGCGCATTCATTGAAATTATTCTAAACTGTACAAATGAGTAATGTTTTTTAAACGAAAAATAAAATTGCATTTAATTTTTAATTAGATGAATACTTGCAAAAGGATTTGAAACAATATTGGTTTTAGAATTAAGAAAATCCTCTCCTCTTTGGAGAAAAAAATTGTCAATCATTTGAAAATAATGCATTACTTTTAGGATACTTCAAAGAAAATAAAATGCATGTATTTGAAATACTTTTCTTTCTCCCCATGAAATGTATAAAACATGATTTAAAATGAAATTTAGCATGCTTAAATTCTCTTAAAATTTAGAAGTAATGTAAAAAATTGCATTCTTTTGATTAAGCACCCTAATATTTTAAATTCATGGTTTTGAAGATATTTTAAATAGTTTACTTTTGAGAGTATTTTTTTATTTTACTGTTTTTATCTTCTTCTGTACTAGATTCATAATTTTTTAAAAATTTGATCAATCAACATTTTATTTTAAATTCAAGAATTGAAATTTGGAAAAAAAAATTAGAGAAAGAATTGATTAGTTATTGACATTTAATCTGTTTACAATAAATTAAAATTTTGTACAAATATAGTAATGATAATTTTGTTTATAATTTAAAGAAAAATTATTAGATTCTTTATATCAGTTATAAACACCTTTGTTTTGTAATGTCTGAACTTTAGTAATAAACTGCTAAATAAAAGTAAAATTTAAGTTTGTTAATTTCCACTATGAAAGTAATTTACAAGACAAATGTTGTTGAGTTGTTAATTTTGTTTATAACATTTTTCTTATTTGTAAAGATTTGAATAGAAACTAAAAACAGATAATTTGTACTTTGAATTGATTTTTTATGTATTTTAATATGTGCTTTTCTGTAAAGAAAAGTAGAACAAAGTTGCATTTAATATTTTGCATTGATTTCAAAAAAGAAGAAACAGAAGAAAAGAATAATTCTGATGAATAAGTCATCTTCAAGAGATCAACTTTGTCGAAGGATGATAAGTTTTTCTTATTTAAAATCTTAAATGTTAAAATTAAGGAGTGAGAAAATAAAGAAAATTATAAAACATATCTTATTTTTTTTAACAAAGAAATATTTAAATGTTTATACCTCATAAAAAAACCTTGACTTTTACTATGTTTATATTGAAAAAATTTTTTTTTACTAAATACATAACCAAAGTGTTTTTACCAAATAATCGTTAAATCAATTTTCAATGAACGGGATGACTAGTTGATTATGAGTTTGAGTGACATAAGAGCCAACTCTGGTTAAATTGCACCAATCGTATCTAGTGGATGATTTGATTGGGTTCCTTAAAATGGCTCTGTTCTATAATGCAAAGTTAAGTTTTTAGGACTGAATTCTTATTTATGGAATAGCGTGCCTCCAGTGTGTAATGTTCTCTCTGAATAATATGTCCATCTCTGGATATCAACAGAAATTTTGACAGTGAAACACTAGCTCTGCAGACATCTTACGCATCATCATTATTCAAAATGCTTCTGTGATAATTATATTTGAATGAAGTACATAATCTTAAATATCCAAGATGTAGTTTTTACTATATCCCTAACAAACAATTGATTTGGCTGATATTTTTAAAGTTTGGCTCGGGATCCTCCACATTTCTGATACTGATGTTGTATTAGTAACTTAATACAACTCGTATTGCATCCTATCATTTTTGTTTAATTCACATTTTCACTCCCACATTTGTACAAAATTTTCATAATTGGAAAGAAAAGTAATCTTTCCTTCATATTTTTCAAAAATTAACCAATTTGTGATAATGGGGCTTTTGAACCCCATTGTTAAGAATTGGTTAAACATTACTTGCTTTTATAGTTTTTATGCTTCTTAATATAACAAACTAAACTATAAAGTTTCCACTAAAAATAAAAGCAGCAATATCTAATTTGTAATATATTATCAATAATAAAATTAAGTAAGTCATTTTTAAATTTTGAATCTTATTTCCTTATTGTCATTCTTTTATATTCCATTTATTCATTTAAATTGAAAAATGTAATTTCTTTAAATGTTCGGAATATTTGAAATTGTGCATGATCAGAGGAATTTCAAAAATTTAAAAAGTGTTAGGGATCTATTTAATACTAGTGTTTAAAATTGCTAGCATTTTTTTTTTAATAATATAGAATTGAATTTTTTTAGTCAATTTTAGAAGTTTAGTACAAGTAAAGAATTTGGTCTTAAAATTTGTAATCTATTTTCCTTAGGAATTTTTAGACAATCTTATTTTAAAATGTATCATGCTAGGCATATTGGGTTCTTGTTTTAAAGTTAATGAATTCCTTATTAGGATTTTCCTGTCAAAAAATTAGATATGCATTTGAATTTTTTTTTTCCCATTTTAGATTTAGTAAAAAAATTATTGGCATTAAATAGTAGTGAAGGATTTTACTATCTTGTTTTTATAATCAGTAAATTCCATATAAACTGGAAAACTTTCAGTTATAAGATAAGTAATTTTTTATTTAATCAAATTTCACCAGTTTCATTAGCACTCCAAAAATTGAAGTATTTTGTTCCTTTCATATTCTTTTGCTTTTTTTATCATAACATAACTTTGCTAACTTTTCTAAATTAGAGGGAAAAATTAATCCCTTGGCCTACAAATTGAACTTTCTAATTAGATGACACATTCAATTTGGGACATTTATCATTAATTCCTATCAGGACATAAGGGTATTTGAGATATTGAAGGCGTGTTTAAATGGTTTTTGCATTTTAAATTACCTAATATTTTAACTTTAATGCAAGTTTAAAATTAATTCGATTCGCGAATCAGGCACGCCATTGTATGCGAAAAGGTTAAAATCAGTATATTTGATAATGGAATTTTTACTGTGAATAAAATTGTATAGTTTTGTTACTTGTTACGCAGATTTTACTGTTTAATTTTACTTATGGAAACAAATTCTCTTTTAAGAAGACTGGATTGAAATTTCGTAATTGATTTTGCAATTCAAGAAACTCGATAAAATGATTGCATAATTTGTTTCGATAATTTTGAGTTTCGTATTCTTTTATTTTTGACTTGATTACTGTATATAATTTTTTATGCTAATTACTGTGCATTTCGTCTTATTGGGAAATATCTGAAACCCATTTTTTTAAAGCGGTTAAATATAGTTTCTGAATTGCCTTTGTTGTATCACGTTTTAGTTTTCGTTGTATGAGCACGTGGTCTTGTTAAGGAATTACTATTAAAAATTAGTTACATTTAACTTTTATACTTATTAGGAACGATATATTTGGCCGACTTAAAAATGGATAACTTGGTTTGTATTTTAATATTCCATTGTTAATTTACAAAAAAAAAAAAAATGCTGAAAAAGTTGAATAAGTTAATATTCACCTTGAAACAGATCAATGCCTCCCATTCGCTGGTTCCTGTACTTACGTCAGAAAACTTGTTTTCCATTGGTTGCATTTCGCTTCTGTACGGCTAGAGGGCGTTGTATGTAGAAAAGCTCTTTTGTGCGATTACTGTTGTGAGTATTGGAGAGCGCTAGCCGGTTTGTGGTAAAAGTAAGTACTTGGAAGTGGGAAATTTTTTGAGCTGTGGTTGTTAATGAAAGTTAATCAATATTAATAACATTCCGATGACATTTGACAAAGTTCCACCATTGGGGCGTCGGCAGGAAGGAAATTATCGCGATTTCCCGGGAAATTATCCTCATCACCGGCCAGATCCAACTTTCGACACACAGTGGCAGAGCCGTCCGCCATGGCTACGAAATAATCCACCCGCCATTAATCGCAATGCGAATGAACGTTGGAATGGTGATCGTGTAAATAGGTTTGTATTTGTTCCATACCGAATTATTAAAAAAATTAATTTCTGATAATCACGTGTTTGTGGAATGTCATGTTTTATGGTTATCTGTGAGATAATCAAATTGCTCAATTAGTATATTAACTTTTTATAATTACGATTTTTCGTTAGTAACTTTAATTACAAATGACAACGACATTGCGTAGAGAGGGTTGTTGTTTTTATGTTTTTTGCGAATGGTGAAAAGCTTAAGTGCATAAAATATTACTGTAGCCGACTTCGAAAGTTGGTTCATGACGCTCATTTCAAAACTTTTGTATTGTTACTTATCTTACAATAAAAAATATTACATTTTTAAAAATGTTCTCATAATTAAAGTATTTGATTAAACTATTTTAATGATATTTGAATGCTTTCGAAGACCTTTTCTGTTTTTAAAAATTGATAATAATAAATTAAAAATGTTCTTTGCATGAGATATTAAAATTGAGAAATTCATGATGCATTAACGAAACAGTCGGAAGAATGATTGATGTAGCTTTAAAGTGAGTCATGAACTGACACTTCAGACCGGATTCATTTTTTCATTCCTATTTTATATTCTATAATCTACAGGCTTCTTTTGCTTAAAATAATTTGTATGTAATCACTGAACTGTGCTTTCATGATTTTAGATGCATAAGATGAGCACGAATAGTGCTATATAAATGCCAACATATTAAAAGAATCTGAATTTTGCAGTGATATTAATTGAATGAATTCAATATTGGCATCAATAAAAGTTATTTTGCATTGTTACAAGACATGTTTTGTTAGAAGATTATTTGAATTGATTTATAAATGAATTTGTAGAAAAGATGTTTTCTTATACATTGTATGTCTTTTTATCTCTTCAGAAAAGAAATTGCTAAAAGGATTATTTGTATTTTAATGCCAATTCCTAAATTTGAATAAATGTTTTTCTGTTTCCTTATGAAAGGACATGAATATCAAGATTTTGTAAATCATAAATTGATGCCCATCACTGTCATGATACTTTTTATAAAGACTACATTATACAGAAGAAATTTCAGTTTTAAACGAGTGAACATTTTTTTACTTGCATATTAAAAGCATTGAAATGTCACAAGAAAGGTTATTTTTCTATTTACATTTCTAGTCAAATGCCATTGACCTATACTAGTAGCATATGTACAACTTCTTTTTTAAATGGTAACATTTTATTTAATTACGAGTAGTCAAAGGAAGGAATGTGTTCTCCGGCGTATGCTCCAGAATTGAAGTCTTAGTTTTTGCCGGGTTAACAATAATCGAAATTCACAAATACCACAAAAAGAGGAGTCAAAGTTGCATATATTGTCTGACCACTAAACAAAGTGTTCTGAGGCCTAACAAAGTATTATAAATAATGAAGACTATGATAAAATAATAAAAGTAAATATAAGGCAATATATATTTAGAAAAAGAACTGAAGGAAGATAATTGTAATTTTTCTTTAAATTATTTTTTGACAGTCTGTGCTTATACTGAAACATAGAATAGATTTGTAATTATTTTATTCAATTGCGTTCAGAATGTTATCAACGTTCAGACAAGAATAGACTATATGAACTTTTTCAGCATTATCTTTAAAAAATCCTAAATGTACAGGGCGATTATAATTCAACTTCCCCTATCAACAGCATCCTACAACGAAATTTTGTATATAGATAACACGAGATGCGCTCGCGGAATTTCGGGGAAACAAAATTGGTTCCAAAATGTCCAGCAGTGGGCACCTTTTCCGGAAAACCGTTACATTTAACACAATAAACGACTAAAACGGAATACAGAAATATTAACAATCCAGAACAAGAATTATGAGTAATAAAATGCAAAACTGGGAAAAGCTGTCAATTCTAGGGAAAAAATGTCAAGATTTGCATGTTTGCGAAGAAGAGGAAGCTTTATGCAAAACAGGTTAGGATAAGGAACGCTTGCAGTCGTTGTCATGTTTTATGTCTATATTCCCGGTTGTAATGATGATGGTATTCTTGTTCCGATGTTGAATGACTTAAAGAACTCCAGAACGCTTTATGTGCGAAGCATCGCAACTCGTTAGTTACAGTCTACTGTTGAAATTTTGCTGGTGAATGAGGCTAGTCACATGGAGCATCTTTCCCTATGTCATCCTGGACATGAGTAACAACTGCTAGTCTTGTGAATTTCGTCCTAATCTCTTCTTGATTCTGCAAACTGGACTGTTTTTCTTATACAGTGTACTATTATTTTTTACCTTACCTTTATTTAATATATTTCGATATCAAGGTGATCAGAAACAGTCAATAAATGTTAATATTGTTTCTGTATTTCATTTTGATTGTTTATTGTGTTAAAATTAATGTTTTTCCGGAAAAGGCACCCTCTGGACATTTTGGAACTAACATTTTTTTCGGAATTCCGTGAGCGCATCTCGTGTTTTCTATGTACCAAATTTCGCTGTAATCCACCCACCCGTTTGCGTTGTATGATGCTGCTTATAGGGGAAGTGTTAATTATAACCACCCTATATATTAAACAGCTCTGTAGTTTTGTTAAGTTATTTTCTGAAATAAAAAGCATTGCACTTTATTATTGATATTTGACTTCTCTGTAAAGTTTGGATCAGAATGAATAGAAAAACAAACTTTTTTTGTACTTATTTTTGCTCGATTTTTTTTCTACTTAATCCAAAATACTTTTTGTATTGTTTAATCTTAAACATTTTTCTTAGGAAATTGAGAGTAAAATTTAATTGAAGAAATATTTAATTGCATATAATTTCTTGTAAATGAACAATAGTGAATATCTAATTTATCAGGTTTCTTATCAAGATGGGAAAAAATTCTAACCAAACCTATCAAAACTTACTAAACTAATATAATTAAGGTTAATATATTTTGCAAAATATCTTAGTTACAATTTGGTGCACCTTGCTACGATGGAATGATTCTCAGACCAGGAAATCTCTGCAATAGATTTTTTGGTTATATGAGTGAATTGGATATTTTGTGGCGAGTGGTGCCAAGTTACAACTTATTAAAATGATAAGTTATTAAATGTATTGATCTTTTCTTCAGTAAAGAAAGGAAGGAAAAATTTTTTTGTAACATGCTGAAAATTAACTCTATTTAATAAAATTGTTAAAGCAGAATAAAAAGAACCTTAAAATCTTGGAGAATTTTAAAGCTGTCTGTTTACACCTAGTCTGTGTTAATGTGCTTAGCAATATGTTGATCTGGCTTTTTACGCACAAGTTCAGATTTTAAAATGTTTGTATAGTGAAATAAATGGTTTTAATTACATGTGTGTGTTGATGTATTAATATTTTACTCTTTTTACTTAATGGAAATTTTACTATAAGCAATCATTTTGTATTGCATGTCACACATTTTATGACATGCAATACAAAGAATTTTATTATGACATGTAATACAAAGTGTGGAAATTTTTAAATAATAATAGTATTGTAAAGACTAATGTAAAGAGGAAGTAAATGATTAAAAAGTAGAAAAATTAAAACCTATATATTTTGTACTTGTTTTCAAACAAGGTTTTTGAAAGCTAGTTGAAAATAAATTCTTAAATAATGTATATTAATGTCTTGAAATTTTAAAAATGAGCAAAAGTAAAAATTAAACCAAAATGAAAGTGAAATAAAATATATCACTAATATTAATCTGCTGGATTTCTAACGTTGATCATGTATTTGAATAGTAAACCAATGTTACTTTTCATAATCATTGCTGCTTTATTTCCTTCTTTGTATTATGTCCCTTTGCACAATTTTTTCCTTGGTCATCAAATTTATTCATATAAATTTTCTAGTTCGTATTTTTATATATAATATGATTATGGAATTAAAAAAAAATTGAAATGATAATGATCAATTGACAATTATAAGTTTCTGAAAAAAATATTTCAATATATTTAGCATTAAAGTATGAGCATTTCGAACAATTCCAATTGTCATTTTACCTGGTCAATATTTACAATTGAATTCTTCCAAAGTTAATTCCCTTATTCAACAAATGAACATGATTTCTGATTGAAGATATCATATTTGCAAATGAGTCTATTGAACCTGGTGGTAAAATTGCTTCCGTTAAATCCCGCTATCTATTACATTATATTCGTTGAAGATCCAACTTAGAACTGCGTACGGGAATATCGGAGACGCTAACTTAATAGCAAAAGGAATTCCAACTTAAAATGGAATGCCGATGTAGCATTTTAACAGGATGCGCGAAGAATATTTAACTACTTGAGTTCCTTTAGTCAAAACAAATTCTGAGCGATTTCTCAGAAAGTCCACATAAAAAGATTAACGCATATATTGTAATTATAGGCGTTACTGGACTTCTAACCAAAAGGTCCTAGGTTTCTATCCTTGCTCATCCCGTACCGCTTCAGGTGGAATATATTTTAGTGTATTGTGACATCCTATCAAATAGTCCCCGCACGTGAAATCAACTTCAGACGCGCGAATCGTTTTTGTACTGCCAGTTTCATTTCCTCTGGGATAAAAGCAGCTTGTTTATTAAGAAATAACATGTTTTTGGGTTCGTGCTTGTAGCGAAACGATTTGTTCCGACAAATGCACGAATCGAAGTTATGTTGGCAATATTATAAGATGCTATATCCTATTTATACATTTTAAGATGAGTTTCAATGATGTTTCTTCCTATTGAGAGATCTTATTACTAGCCCCAAAGTTTTGATGTTAAATAAATCATGTCCATAAATTTCCAACTAAATTTTCTATTTGCTATTGTCTAGTTTTGATTGCCTTCCTCGTTAAATTTTTAAATCTATTCAAAATGGTAGTCTTACCGGCATTTCAAATTGAGCCTTTCAAGTCACTGACTTCACTTCATTTCGTATCCAGCGATGTAGCAGATACATATAATTTCCTTTATCTTTGTTGTATAATTGAATTTTTAATGAGCATTAAAGCGTTATGTATGAAAATGGCGGAAGAATTAGTTTTCGACTTAATTGATAATTATTATTAAAATTTATTTTGTTGAAAAGTGCTTCGTTAGTTTATGAAATGAAGACAAAATATTGTTAGATATTTGTCTTTTGTTTAGAGTTTCAAAGTACGTATTTTGAAATAGCTTACATCTCTACTATTCTTTAAAAATGCATTTTGTTTGCGCAACTCAAAAAAAAAAAATGTCTGTTTAATATTGGGATTTATTTTTAAATGAATTAAATTACTGTAAATAAAATACCATGAATGATGTTGCGTTTAAAAGTTCCTAATGGGAAAGCGAGGGTTTCTTCTACTTACTTTGAATACAAACTAATTATATTAATGGATGTAATCGAGCATTCAATGCAGTTACGATTTGTTTGTAAATTGCAACCAAGCTGTTTCGATTACATTAGTACATGTTGATGTTTTATAACGCATATAAAACGCAAATAAAATTTTGCATTTAAAATCTACTTTTGTAATCGATTAGTTATTTAGAGTAATAGGGGAAAAAATTCCTATAATAAATTCTGAAAATGGTTGCTGTGAATAGGGCTTTCCCTGGAATAGAAATTAATATTATAGAACGCTCTAGACACCGGAAATCTCTTATGCCGCAGACTAAATAAGGAAACTACATTTTTATTTTCTAGATTCTGTTTCACTTAATAGAAATGCGAAATATTTGCTGAAATTTTGTTTAAAATTGAGGTTGTTAATGCAAGGCAATTGAACAGTATTCTCATATGCTTTTTATTCGATTCTGTACTAATAAACAATCCCTGTCGATTTTTTGAGATGCATTTGAAAAGCATCTCATCCATAGATGTTACCGATTTGTTTCCCAAAATATCCAAAATGGTAATGTCAGAATGCACAAATTAAATTTCTGAAAACCCCAAACAATACGTGAATCGAATAAAAGCTTCAGGTAGAATAAATATTAACCGAGAATGACTATCCCAGTTTTTCGAAAGTTTTTAAAATTAGTTCCAAAGCGAATGTTAGTAATTGGTAATAATATTTATGAATAAGAATTTATAAATGCATATATATATTCTAGATGGAAAAATTTAATTGATTGCATATAAAATTTCTAAATCCGATCCCCCAGCCTTAAAGTAGAAATTTTCACAAAATGATCATGATTGACATATTTTATAAAGGGCGATTGATTTGTTAGGAATTATATTTTAAATAATTAATATTTCGATGCAAATCCGGGAGTGTAAGCAACCCTGGCAAAAACAGTAATTTATGCTTAACATGTTGCCATCTTTTATGGTATGAAATGCAAATAATTGACTCGCGTGACAAGTTATTTTACCCTCTAATCTCGCGCATTTGTTGTACGATTTTTGTGCATGGCAACATATTTCTAAGGTATTTCTTTAGAATTCTATTGCAATTCAAAACTTTTTTCCGTTTTAATTGGTTAGTAGATTAAA
>JAPMOR010028864.1:4565-15717 GCA_026543865.1 Argiope aurantia
CAGATACAGCATACCAAATTTCATTAGTCTAGATGAAGGGAATTTTGAGTTACCGTGCTCATATATAGAAAGACATAATTGCAAAATTATATTTTTGTGGATTCGGATTTTCCAAAAAGTGGAGATTCGTCAAAATCCCATATTCGAATTTTTTTGACGATTACAATATTTTTCCTTTGGTACAAATAAACTCGTTAAGTCTACTCTACTGCGCACTCATCAAATAGGTAAGTTGTACTACAAAATCTTCTCATAATTAACCACTGCTAGGGATATTAATAATTGAAGGGGAGTTAAGATCTGGAAGTGAGTATGTTCTGTGAATGTCTTTAGATAAAAAATAAATAAATCTCGGATTAAAAAATGTTTTGTCATTCATTAACTTCTAACTTAACGTCAAAAATCCTTAACTTCTACATTGTAATCAGTGACAATAAGGAAGAGAGAACGTTTATCAGGCGAAAGAATAAATATTTGCCGAATAAAAATCGAATTCCAAATAGCCAAGCTTCTGCTGAAAAGAAATTTATCGAGTGAATCAATTTTCTTTCGAAGAAAAGGGAGAGAAACCGTGAAGGAGAATGAAAAAAATTGTTTTTACGTGTTTGGGGAAGAAGAATATAGCCTTGCCACGCTTTGGAATATTTTCCATATGTAAGTATAAGATTCGATTTCTGAGGGGGGGGGAAGTGGAAAGTAAGAAATATTGGAAATTGTAGGCACAGAATCAAGCTCGTTTTTCCCTATTGATGTAGATGTGAAATCGAACATTTTGAGATGGACCAAAGAAAAATGGTAAAAAGTTTAATGGGGGTATTGAAAATGATTTCGAACACATTTTTAGCATCAGTTTTTCTTTCATTTGAGTAAATTTAATTTAATTGAGAAACATAAAGAATTCTGATAATAATTATTGAATATAACAATCTGTTTAATAAAAAAAACTATGGCAGAAAATAATCGAATTTTATTGTTTTGGTTTACAACAGAGCGAATCAATTTCTGATATGTTAGTGAACATTCGAAGAAGGGGTGGAGCTTCTACTTGCAGTGTTTATATTCTTACAGCACTCTTTGTGATAGTGGTTCAATAGATTTTAAACACATGCATATTATTCCAAGCTTTGAATTCCATTATTCTAGGCCAATCAAGCCGATCAAATATAGGTCAAACAACGATGACAATAGCAACATTTACTAGTTTATTTCATTCGTAAGAAAGTAAAAATGAAAATTCTCTTATTTTCTTATATATATTTGATATTGGGGGTATTCTATTTTCTTGTTAAGCAGTAGGATAAGTTAGTATTTGGCGCGTCAATTCATGTCCTTCAATTTCTAGAGCAACGTTTTTAACCATTTGACCCACCTACAAAACCTATTAGGCTGTAAAAATAAGTTTAAAATTTACAGTAAGAAGATTATTTAGTTTTTAAAGGGTTTGTCTTGTCATATTAAGGAAATACAACTTTAATCATTCACCACAGAAGTTAAAAACCACTGCTTGTGTTTATCAAGACATATAAAGTGCATAGAATGCAGAGGTTTATTCAAAATCCATTTCTTTTTAAAAGTTTTTTTAACGAGTTTTTTGTTCGTAAATCAAATATTTCTTTTAATCAGACTTTTTGATTCGTTACTTTGTATAACCCCTGACTTTGACATTTTTCTCCTGTCCCCGCTTTTTCACTTTCGGACAAAATCTGTTCCTTAAAAAGCTTAATTTTAAGTTGCGACATTTTCTTTTATTCTGCACAGTCGAAGCCAGCGGGAGAAAAATTTCGAGTGACACTTCAATTATTCGTTAAGTGCAGTGTCTATCATTTGGAAGGAAAAAAGAACGATTCAGAAAATTAAATATATATTTCTTTATTCTCCGTTCCGCCTCACTTTCGTATTTCTTTTTATGAGGTTGATTTTTTAGAAATTTTCTCTTTAAGGAATGTCTTGAAAATGTAGAATTTGATGTTATATTATTTAGTGACTTCTTTCTTTTTAAATTGATTCAATAAATCTTATTAAGTAAAACTGGTGTTGAAAACAACTTAACTACGTTGGAGGAATATTCTTTAAAAATATTAATAAAACGCTCGTGAAATAATAAAATTTTTTTTGGAGGGGATTTTTAAAGTTATTGAATTATATAACCACTCGCGCATTAACTGAAAATTGAAACAAAAATATATGAACAATTAATCAACAACCAGGGAAAACTTTTATTATAGAGCAAAAAAGAGTGTTTAATTAAAATAAATTTTCCTTAATCACTGCCACGAGCAAAAAAAAAATGGCCAGCGAAATTTTAGTAATAAAAGACAAAAACTTTAAAAAATGTGATATTTATCTAAATTTTTATTACGCTCTCGTACACAAAACGTACAAAAGAAGATATATTGTCCAAAAATTTAACATGGCATTGACATTTTCATAAGTTTCCATGTTTTAGATACTACCGAGTCTGGAAAACATCTTTTTATTTTCTCGAATACAAAATTTAGAGAAACTTTCGTAATCGTTAAAAAATTCGAATAGATTTTAGAAAAAATATCTGCCTGCTTGTTCGTCTGTTTGTCTATGAGAAGCTAAAAAAAACTTTTTGAGCTAGATGGGTGAGATTTGGCATACAATCTTTACACCCATTTTATAGATTTATACCAAATTTTGAGCAAAATGAAAAACGAGGAGAGTTGGATAGGTAAAATTCGATATGCAAATTTAACATCTATAATTTGGAACTTATCAAATTTCTAGGCGAATCCAAAAAGGGATTGATCGTCTTGTGATCTGTGCTTTCAGAAACATGTAAATGTGATGACTTAAAAATACACTGACTTATATATGTCATATTTAGCACTGGATATTATGACTACAAGTGTAGTGTAGACTATTCCTATTGGTTTTGAATTACGTCTGCCAGTTTTTCTGTACGCATAATATTGGGATGGTATCGGATTGGTAAACAAAATTTGAGATGTGGTCCATAGACCGAAGATCGGATCTTTATCAACTTTTCGAAGAAATCATTCGTGTCTTATAACCGGAATTAGAAATATGTGTCAAATTTCAGACTAGATCAGTGTATTAGATAATTCACTGACAGTTTTTAAATGAAAAAATAACCATAAACGTTAAGTATAGGATGTTGATGATGTTTTTTTTGCATCGTAATTGTAGACTGAATCAAATTTTGAAGGAAATGAGTCGACCGTTTGACCGTCTGTATGTTCTCCATGCACATATAAGCATGATAATTGAGTAATTTAGGAAAAGTTGCTAAATGTATTTTCGACACCATATTTGTAAATCTGAATGAAATCTTCGAAGATATGAAAAATGCCCATGTGAAACCCGATTATATTCTAGACCAAGGTTTCTGTGGCTTGAGGCAAGTTAAATCTCACGAAATTTCATCTTTTGTGTGACGTAAACGCTTTGAAAGGTGATGTCCTACTCGGCATCTGAACACGGCCTGAAAATAATGTGATCAAGGAGACTATTTGTAATCACGGCCTGATCACAAATAGTCTCCATGTTTCTTAAAGACGTGTATAAATATATCTAAAATAAATCTAAAATTAAATTAAAAGTTTGCATTCAAATCATATGATATTTAGCTTTGGTAATGTAGACGGATAGCATTATTGTACTTATGACTTAAATCTTCTTTGGAACAAGTCATTCATGGTAATTTAATAGAATTCACTTGATATTACCCATTTTTCACCAGGGGACCTAATCTAATTAGATATATTTTGGGCAGCATCTTAATAAAAGCAACAGAACAATTATGACTTTCATAGAACACACAGCGGCTTCGCTATCTTTATTATGTTTGCTATCTTAATTACATCAACTAAACGACCT
The DNA here is from genome assembly GCA_026543865.1 of Argiope aurantia. Taxonomy (NCBI): domain Eukaryota; kingdom Metazoa; phylum Arthropoda; class Arachnida; order Araneae; family Araneidae; genus Argiope; species Argiope aurantia. The sequence continues at coordinate 8,430 of JAPMOR010028864.1, forward strand.
AAAATGCTGTTTTGTTTATTTCCAGCTTTTGTCGCGTATAATAATTCTAACTTCAAAGGATAAAATAAACGCAATCTTAATATATGGAAATAAATTGCGAGTCTGCAATAATTTTCTCAAGAGACATCAAGTTTTATGTGTCATCACGCGAGGTGGAAGTTTTCATCTTCTAGACAGACAATTAATTGAGAAAATGTTAATATCTTCTGAAGCTTTCATTCATAATTACATTATGCATATTTTAGTCTTTAGCTTTTGTTAAGCATGAGATACGTTAACGTGAAATACCACCGCTTTCATACAGTGAGAAAATTCTTTATTAAGTGAAATTCGTATAATAAACATAAGACAGGCTTTTATAAACCATCTTTTATATGAGAAATTAATAATTTATTTCATAAAAAATTAATAAGGATCTTTCTGTTTCGGCAAAAGAGAAATTTATTTCTTGTCAATGACATTTCAGTATTAATAAAATCTACAGTCGATCTCCATACCTATGAATGGGGTAACATGAGACCTCTCTATTAAATGATAAACTATTTTACTTGCAATCGATGTACAGACAGATGTAAAATATAGCCTGACTGTGACGAGTTGGCGAATGTGACGTAAGAATAACGTAATAGACGAGTCTATTTTAATAAGCAGAAAGAGATGTGAATTAACACTTTAAAGGACTATTTTTTTTCTAGTCATGGTATATTAAAATATTCTTAGGATTAAGATTTACTTAAAAAAAGGTATTCATTTAGTTTATTGATTGAACTTAATTTTATTAATTACTTTGGTCAATTAATAGCTAAATAACAAAACAATGCACACCATTTTGTATAAAATAAAGTATTGAAGCATCTAAGCTTCTGTCTTATTCAAAAATTTGCCAGAACTTATGACAACTTACATAACTTCATACAAAGAGTGATGAATATGGTGGTAAACATTCTTCCCATGATCCTAGAAAGGATTAAAGTGTGCCATATTTGCTGAACGTGTCATTTTTCATAACACTGTGGTGAATAGCATATAAGCCAGTTAACAACTCTTCTACCAGAACGATCGTTTTGGCGGAATTGTTTAGTTACTGGACTGCTAACCGAAAGGTCCCAGGTTCTATCCTAGCGCATTCGCGCACCGCCTCAACACAATCGTAGTTATTACAGCTCTATCATTCTTCCGCGGATAACGTATCATTTCATACATATAATTCAAATGCATATGTTCGGCAGATGTACTTGTTTTTCTTAGGTTGAAGGTCATTCAGCTTGAGGAAGGTCATTCACCAATTCATCACAACTACGATGTACCGACATTTCAAATTTTCTTGCCAAAAGAAGATTTTCATGCTAAGGAATATTCGTACAAATAATCGCTTAATTGTCTGCTAAATTGAAAAACATCAGTAAATTTCATTTCATACAATTTGCACTGAATTACAGTGAAACCTGTCTATTGACACATGAACAAAACAAGAATGGTATTACAGTTCGTTAAATACTGCTGGAATGTCTGAATTCGAATCAAAGCTTTCTAAATTAAGTTCATAATGCTCCCAATATGGCCATCTTTAGTTCCCGAAATTGAAATCCATTTTGAAAACTCAATGGTTTGAAATAACAAAAGAAAAATGAAAATTCGCTGCTCGCTACAAGACTCGTGAGTCGCCTCAAAGAAAGATTCCCAGGAGCAATTCCGGCAATGGAAAACAATTGGGGAGGTGTATATAAATAGAGCAGGAGGATATTTTGATGGAGATAAGTCTCACCGAAAGCTACTTTACAATTTTTGATTTATTTTAAAATGGACAGAATAGGGTTTATTTTGGCAGAATATGAGTGCATTTTGTTCATCTATGAGTTTGCGATTTTGACATTTTATTGCACTAACATGATAACGATCTCAGAATTTTGTTTCCATTTTTTAAATTTATTTTACTCTGTGTTTTCCTTTATACTTAATCGCGTGAAATATGTTTCATTTTTATTTAATCGCGTACAAAGCACATAAAGAGAATATATTCTAATCGTCAAAATATTCGAATACATTTGAAGAAACTTACCTTTTCAGACCTTCCAAAGTCCGAAAGATATATATTTTAGAATCATGAATACGATAATTTATAAATAGATATGTACCTGTACTGATGAAATATGTTCAAAGTGTCTGTGACACCAAATTTGTAGATTTCTGTCAAATTTTATAAGTTCATTCACAGTAATATTAACTGTATCTTTTTCCGAGAGTAAATCAACGAATTGAATGGTTAAAATTTCATGTACAGTTTTAGTGCCTTAGATGCACATCCGTATCAAAATTTGAACGAAATTAATCAATAATTTGCCCGTTTGTCGGTCTGTACATTCGCATGCGCTTAAGTGTGGTAACTTAAAAACTTAGCTAAATGAAACTTGGTATGTGATCTTATAATTAAATTGTGTAATTCTGAGTCAATTTTTTTAATTTCACTCAGTCGACATAATGCCATCCAAAAATTAAATTCGTTTTTTCGCACACTATACTGCAAAGTTCAAAACGTTCATATGCGGGATTGAGAAAATAAAAAAACTGAGCATTATAACACGGACTTGTCAATTTTTATACCGCGGAGAGGCGAAAGACAGGAGAATAACATTTTTATTACAGAGTATGCTGGAAAATATCAAAAGGATCACTATCTCCGCTTGAGTCTCATTATGAATCAATTGATCTTTCTTTAACCCTAGAATGCGTCATGTAGCCATTTTATTTCCATTTATTAGTTTCACAAGATTGCTCCAAAGGGTAAATTCTTTTTTAATTGCTTTTTGATAAAAGTTTATAGGAAAGATCGCTATATGGGAAGAGCGGTATGAGAATTAATATTAATTACTGAGATGTCTGTTGAATGAATAATTCTACCACTAAAAATATTATCAAAATATTTTTTTTACATTGTAAAAATATTTTGGTAAGAAGGGATTTTATTTTTATTGCAGAATTGTTTTAATGTGATTTGTGTCACTGGAATATTATTTAGTTCATAATGTAACCATTTGACATGTCTTAATTTTTAAAAATTCTGTGAAAAAGTAATTAAAAATTTTGTAATTATTTCCCTAAATTATATGCAGTTGTTTAAAACATATATTTTTTTTGAAAAAAATAAAAAGCTATGCATTTTAGAGTTAAAAAACATTATAGGCAGGAAAATTTCTAATTGATATTACCGAAATATTTCTCATGTTAAATAGCGCTAACGTTTTTATATTATGAGTGCCAGTGGGTTTGCCTTTGACAAGTGCCATAAGCAACAACAAGAACAACGTGCCAAATATGAAAAAAATTGTCTAAAACCAGACATGATTCTCAAGTGCAAACTAAACATTTCACAGAATGGATTCCGAATATACACCGATATTAAATCTGTTGATTATGCTTATTATGAAATGATCGAGATACAGACTTGATCCGTGAATTAACATCATTACGAGTGAGATGAGATTTAGTGCCTGTTCGTAATTTCATGCCTCTTGCATATTAGCTTATACCTGACTTGGAATAATGAAATGCATGGAAATTGATAATGAAATACATTTACCCATGAATTATGAGCAGATATTACATTATTTTAATGAGTTTCAAGAATGCTTTTAAATAAATATGTATAATTATTTCTTCTAAGCAAGTTCGTGAGTGTATAAACAATACTACAATTAATATAATTAAAATTAGTAAATGACATTTAAATCAAGGAAAGGGTTTTTCCAGGAACTTAATAAATGCGATTTCTTACTACTCCTCCCTCATAAAAGTTGTAGAACTTGGAAAAGGTAGTGAAGGCCATGAGTGCTCAGATTTTTATTATCAGTGTAATTCTGTCTGTCCTTCTCTGAATAGAGAAGAAAACCGAAGAATGGGATGTGAAGAGTATGCACACTAGGTGCCTTTTTATTAACCAATTAAACCCAAAATCTGGCATAAAACTACAATTTTAATAACTTCAAAAACGATAGCACACTTCCACTGAACTAAGCTGCTGTGTTTAGATGCATGCAAATGTACAGACTGACAGACAAGTGGGTTAAAAATTTGACATGGAACTACAATTTAAATGCTAAAAGTATATACTGGATTATATCTTTCTAGTTTCTTACTCTTTGAATTTATGGTGTTCATTTGCACTAGAACAGACATATTTTCTCAGAATGGATTTCGTTCAAAATTTGATAGAAATCTACAAATTTGGTGTGAAAACACTTACCAAATTTCATCTGACAAGCTCAAGACATTTTTGAGATATTTTGTTCACAGACATACAGATATAATTTTAAAAATGTGTTTTTCGGAATCAAGAAGACTTGAAACGTAAACATTTTTCAAATTCCCGATTAAAAAAATTTTTTTATATATACTTCATACACGAGAATTGTATTAAACCTTATAAACATTGAGTAGTCAATAAGAGTAGATAATGACTCGATTTTTAATGAAGAACTAATTAGAAGATCCTGAACGATTAATTATAAGTCTGTGTTAAATTTAAGCTGTTATAAATTTTTAATTAATAAAATATTTCTTGAATGAAAGATTGACGGTTAATTAATAAGCGGAGATATAAATTACCGTGTCCTACATCTGTTAGTGACATATATAATAATATGAAGCATTCAAACACTTTTTAATTAAGTGCTCCAATTTATACTCAAAAAAATATTTGCTTTTAACTACTGTTTTTTTTTTGCTTTAATGTGTTTCTCCCTTAATTAGCTCAAACATATGTACTTTTAATTGCAGGCTGCATTTCTTTACTGTATCGCTTAAGGGAGTCATTAGATTGATTTTTTTTAACAATTTTATTACTTAATTAGTTTGCATTGTTTCATACTTGTAAAGGTGGGATTGTTTTCAATAGTCTTCCATTTATTTCTCCATGTTCTGAAATTCTGTATGGCTTCTGGGTTATCAAAACAATATAATATTTCAAGATTTTCAAGATTTAATTGTCGACTATCTTTTGATTGTTTTTATTCCCTTAGTTTTTATTCAATATAAGTGGCACCATAGTAGTGAATTTGAGAAAAAGAGATTATAATAAACGTAGAAAATAATTAAAGCAAAATTCTCTTTTAATACGTGCTTGTATCAGGAAAATTGTAAGCCGGTGAGATTTCCTCAAAATATTTTCGCGTATTCTCTATTAAAGGTGTTATTTTCCTCACACACCGTAAAAAAATGGGATTTTCGATAAGGCAGAAAATGCCTCTAATAACATTAGCTTACAATAGTTACGAACTATTGATCTTTGTCACAGATGTAGCATTTTTACTGAATCTTGTATGATCTTTGGTGAGTTTTTTGGCAATTAATACCTGGCATGCAGTTAACAGCATATGAAAATTGAATATGTACTTTAGTCTTGTTGAAATAAAATCGATGAAAGCAAAACTTGACACAAAACTACGAAAGTAGTCACAAAATAACATACCAAATTTGACGTATTTGACGTATTTAAGTCATTGTGTTTATGAATGATCGCATTTATATGCTTCTTTAGAAACCGACCGAAAGACTTTCACATTCAACAGCCGGACAGAACACTTTTGACTTCGATTTTTTTGACGTTTACAATACTACGTATAAAAGAGAATAGCCGGCGTCCTGTCTTCCCCGTGATCTGGGCGACCCAGGTTCGAGTCCTGGTTTGTGAATGGTAATTCTTTACCCTGTGTTCTATCTGTGAGGTATGTGAAAGAACCTTCCTGTAAAAAAAGGTTGTGCAAGCAAGCGTGTGAGTGTCATATTCATATGAGATAAAGTCAGACATCTGCCCTCGGGTGCTCAGGGGTCTTCACCCTCAGAAGCTACTGCGCCCCTCTTTTCCTGATCACTGTTTTGGTTTGAATGGGTGTTCAATCCAAAGAGATAAGCACCACCAACATCGAGAAAATAAAAACTAACTCCTTTTTCGAAGAGAGATAAGAAATATCGTCTGATAGGTTGTATTACCTCTCGCAGAGCCTGAGTGTCCAGCTGGCTATGATCCATAGGGAGACCATGAAGACCAGCAGCACCGTTCCAGGGCAAATTGTCATGAGCGTCTTCAGCACGAACCTAGTATTGAAATCGATCCTGTTCAGTGCTCCGATGGACCTCGACGAAGCGTCCGTGAACAACTTACTGTGGAGCAGCATCACTCTGCAGATGAGGTAGAGGCGCAGGAACATGGGCAGGGACAGCATCACGTCCACCGGCACGTACCGGGACGCGATCCGGTTGGCGTGGTTAGGAAGCTTGGTCACCCACAGGAAGTAGAATTCGCCTGGAGGAGGGTGGATGGAGCACACCAGCACCTCCAGCAGGATGTTGGAGATGCGACGCCACGTCATGGCAATGCGCCAGTCCTCCGCGCCATTGTCGATCATGAAGAGCTGCCGAGAAGAAAAGCAGATTTTTATAAATATCAAGTTTTAACACACAATTCACTTTGGATTTACTATAGATAATATCGGATTTGATTTTTATTTATGCATGATTTATATGCAGTTCACAAACGTTAAAGGAATTATGGCACGCCGTAGACATGTAGTACATTAAATAAAATTGAATATGTACTACAGAAATACCGATTTCGTATAGAATTTGACAATTAAGTGCGAAGACCATATCGCAATTTTATTTTACTCCCTTTTTATGTTTTTCAGTAGTTTGCATTCACTCACATATGGACAGACGGATCGATAGAGAAGCAATCCTGGATGGAGTTTTTTCGAAATTCGATATAGGTTTACAATTCTGATAATAAAAGAAGTCCAATGATATTTATTTATCTTTTTACTATCTTTGTGCTCACATGCACATGGATTACTTAGTAAACATCTGTTAAGTGGATTTCCACCAAAATCTATAGTTTTGATTCAAAGACCACATGTTGAATTTTATTTATATGGCTCACTTTTGAAATAATCCAGACAAACAGATAACTATAGAAACAGATTATAATAGCGGGCTTTACGGACAGGCATAAAAATTCATCAAAATTTTGAGATAGAATCTTTTGATGATTATACTATCTTCTTTTTGTAAATTATAAATCAGAAATAATAAACAACAAAAAAGAACTGTAGGTGATTTGAAGTAAACGATAAAAGAACCGCAGGTAACGAAGTGTTCGAAATTCACATCTAGCTTTCCAACCCTCAACTTATAGTGAAATTTTTCAATTGACCATAAATTTATAACATGGAATTGGCAGTAAGAATAATTCGGCAATCTTTTTCTTTGAATATCTCAAAACTCTGCGTTTGTTCAA
>JAPMOR010028866.1:0-15687 GCA_026543865.1 Argiope aurantia
CAGAACTGTTTGTCACAGATTTTCAGAGGATATAGTTCAAAATCATATGCAGATTGATTAAGGATGAAATAGTCTGTTTCCTTCTAATAGGATTCATTCAAAATGATGGCTTGTCCATTAGGGCTGCAGCACTCTGAAATTATTTGTTAAAGTTGCATTTTCGTTTTTAACTAATAGAATTTTTTGCTAACCATGTCTTCAATATTCATACTCTGTGGTGACTCGCTCATTAGGGTTGCAGTGCCCTCTGTAATTATTTGTTTAAATTGCATTTTCATTTTCAAGTAATAGTATTTCGTTTTTTAACTAATAGGATCTTCAACATTTGTACTCAGTGATGACAGTCCGTTAAGGCTGCAGAGCTGAAGTACTCTGAAATTACTTGTTAAAGATGCATTTTCGTTTTTAGCTAATTTGCTTTCTTTTTCACTCTTAGAGATCGTGGATCAACGAGAAAAAAGAAACAATAAAAAAAATGTATCAACAAAAAAGAGAAATGAAAGGCGGAGCTGGTCGTTGGGTAATCTTTGAAAGTTAGTTACATTATTGATAGATTTTTTTGAAAACTATCTATCTATCTACAATAGAATCATATTTCTCTGAATTTAGAGGTGCTGGAGCTGCAATTAGAGCATACTCGCCTGGGAACGCTATCTTACATTTTGCCCTTTCTATCTAAAATTCGCGTTGGTTCTTTCGTTTTTTCTTTCTTTCAGTTTATGTGTATAAGTTTTGTTTCCAATTCTTGTTGACTCGATAGAAAAACATTTGTTTATAGAATAACTGTTTTCATCTGTTAGAAATCAATATTCGAAAAAAAAGTATATGGATAATTTTTAAAAGTGTTAATGAAATAAATATTTCTGTAAGGAGGGATAAAATATCATTAAATATCACATGCAAACAACAATAGGTATTGCAGATCATTTATTGCACATCTTATTTGATATTCTTTTTTTAAATGAGCACTATCGAGTTGATAGAGTGAAGATGGAAGTGTGTGCATAGATATTTACTTGATATTTTTAACTCTATATTTTTATTTTCTGATTTATCTTTTAAACATTATCTTGATTTTTTTTTCTAATAAAATTGCAAGAAATTTGTTATATACTAGCTATTTAATATGTTTAAAATGTAATAAACATCATATTCGGCTTTAAATAAAAAAACAAATTAAAAAGTGTTTAACTTTGCAGATCTTGGTCTTTTTTTCCCCCTTCCAAAATTTGAGACTTTGTTCTTAAAAAGTGATTACCTATTCATGATTCAAAGAATCGCTAGCTTTTACTCTCCTGACTCATTTTTAATGATTATCGGATACTATTTCGAAAAAACGATGCGTCTTTCGGTTATCGCCCCATTTCAAAATTTGTTCATATGAGCGAAAATGATGATCAATCAAGTTGCGTGAAACAAAGGGTAGTCTAAAGGCGCAACATCTGGGGAGTATTGTGTGTGGGTTAAGATCTTCCGTTTTAACGTTTCCAAATATGTCTCGCCCGGTCTTGAGACATGTGAGCGAGTTTTCGCAGTTGTCACAGTTTTCCCTTCAACGCCCAGTTCAAAAGCATCAATTTCATTCGATACCCTGTGGTGGTTTCGTTGGTTTTCAACAGCTTATAGCATATTGCACTTTACATGGCATTAGTGTACAATAGTTACGACATATTAACTTTTGATGTGATGTGTATTTTTACTGAAACTATAATGTAATCCTTGGCACGATATTTGGCGATTAATCCCTGGCGAGCGGTTAATAAATCCGGAAATCGAATCCGTGTTTTAGACTCGTTTTTTCCGATCGATTGAAACAAATCTTTGTTTAAAAGCTACACTTGTAGTCACAAAATCTCATATTCCTGGCATGCATTAACAGCATTCCAAAATCGAATTTGTGTTTTAGATGTGTCTTTCTCAACCGATTGATACAAAAATTTGACACGGAATTGCCATATCTAATTTAAGTCATTGTATTTTTGAGTTATCGCGTTTACATGTTTCTGAAAGTACAGACTGACAAACAGTCAACCTGTAGTTGAATCTAGATCAAAATTTGACTGGTGTCAACACTATAGGTGTTAAATCTGTGTACCGAATTTCATCTATCTAGCTCTCTGTTTTGTAATTATCATGTTAATTTATATTCGAACAGATGTTCCTCTGAACAGAATTTGTTCAAAATTTCGTAGAAATATACAAATTTGATGTTGCATTAAATTTAATCGGTCTAGCTCAAAACGTTTTTCAGTTATCTTTCTCATAGATAGACATTTAACAAAATTCTATCATAAACTAGATACATGACAATTGCTATTAAGAACTGAATTAAGCGACTCAAATATGGTGTTGACGATCCTACATATTAGAAATTTTGGTTCCTCAGGAATTTAAATGTGAACATCTCGTTGTCTAACGCATGCGCAAAATTGCGAATGGCCTCTGTTGACGATTGTCGGTAAACGACTGTTTTTCATGGTACCTGATAATGTTTCATTCGATTTATATATAAAAAAAAGTGAATTATCGTATCTGATAAGTATAATAAGAATAAAATAACATACCAGATTAAGAATGTTTCCGTGATTTTTTTCTTTTCTTTTTTCGATCTTCCGATGTTTCCCAATTGGCTGGCTACTCTGTCACAGTTCCCGAGTCTAGTTTACTTTTTATTTTATCTTTTGGATTTTATATAGAGATCTTCTTCTCCTTATTAGCATTCCAAAAACTCGTATTTAAACAAGTTCGAAATATTTTCAAATTCCGAAAAATTGTTTTCTTTGGAGGGGAAAAAAAAAAAAAAAAACCTGCAGCAATCTAACTTTTGGGGTTCGGTATTAACAACATATTTTGGAAAGTTTTTGTAAAATATTAATTCAATATAAATTGGCATAAACAGGATTTTGCTTTTTTTTAGCAATCTTTTAGCGGATGAATTTTGAAATAATTTTAAAACAACATTTTCTTGATTTCTTTCAGATAATGTCATGGTAAATATATAATTAAATACAGAAAGTTATTTTAGCAGCGACCATGCTACTGTTTAATCTGTTTTTTTAATCAAATGTTTAATTCTATTTCAGCTTACATTTCAAATTAATAGTTACATGAAATTGATACGAATATTTCAAAAAGGAAGAAAAAATGTCAAACCGTTTGATTAAAAAGTATAAACTTTTTGGAGCAACATTTTTTTTTTTTTTTAATGAATTTCCAGTTTTAAAGTGTTTTTGTTTGCTTTTAATTATTTTTAAGCACTTCTCTGAAATATAAGTTTGAGTAATAGGAATTATATATATTTTTTTTCATTTTTAAGAAATTTTTATTGATTATTAATGCTATGTTTTCTTGATGATGAAATTTATTTTAAATATCGATTATGTGGTTAGAAACTCAGATATAATGTTTAGCAATTGGTAACAAGTAAGAGAGTAATATTAAATTTATTTTGGCTGAAGCTTGAATTTATACACCTGAACATAAAAACATTTTTCCCTTTTTCTCGTTGAGTTGGGGTACAACTAAATTTAACTAATGATTTTGAGATAATTTTGTTTGATTTACTAAATTTGACTGATGATTTTGAAATCATTTTATTTGATTGACTAAATTTGAATGATGGTTTTAAGGTCATTTTGTTTGATTGATTGAATTCGACTAATGATTTTCAGATCATTTTGTTTGATTGACTAAATTTTATGGCTTTGTGGTCATTTTCTTTCGAATTATATTGTTATTTTATTTAAATAAAAACATTTTTATTTGATTTATAGAATTGTAATTAATTTTTCAATTTAATCTAATAAAAATAATTTTTGTTTTTGTATTGTTTTCTTTTCAAGGAAGAAACAAAATAAAGAGATTATATACGTATTATATATATTTTATATAGCTTTATTAAAAGATATTGTCAGAATACACAAAATAAAATAATGAAATAGAAAAAGCAGTTCTCAATAATTTAATTAAATAAAAATTCCTTTGTTGAGAAAAATTGATATAACTAATCTCAGTTCATTCAATTACAGCATATCGCTCCCACTTTCTCTAGTCCCTTCATAATATTTTTATGAAATTTCCACTCGGATATCACACCTCTTCCGGTTTGCCAATGTCTTCTTTTATCTGGTCCAGTTTCCTTCTCAAACTCGAGTTCCTCGCATCTCTTTTTGCAAAACCAGTTCCGGCGACAGATGTTTGGTTTGCACTGAAATCCACCATCTGAATACTGTTGACACTTTCAGTGTCAAAGGAAGGATTGTACATGGAGTGTCTAGCAGAAATGATTGGTGTTCCGAACGCATTATCCAAGTCTTCGATTCCAGCCAGTATGGTGCTGCGAGGCGTTGGTGATCTTGTGTTGTACATGGAAGTTCGTCTCTTTAGTGCATCCAATGCATCAGGATTTCTACTCATTCTTCTCACTTTTGAATTGAATTTTGGATCTAAAAAATGAGAATTGGTGTTTAAATTAATATTAAAATTTTGAAAACATATCCGAATAAATTTCATAACTTTTTACTTTCTCGTATACGTAGTATAGTAGAGAAAGTATAATAATCGTCAAAAAACTGGAACTCGAGATTTTGACAAATCTCCACGCTTCAAACTTCCATGAGTTGCGAAAAACACATTTTTCGAAAATGTCCATTTGTCTGTCTGTCTGTGACAAAGATAATTCAAAAACGCATTGAGTTAAACGGTTGTAATTTTGTATATGGTTGTAGCGAATTGTTATGAGCGAGGATAGAACCTGGGATATTGTGGCTCGCAGCCGAGTAACAAGACCACAAGACAAAAGTAATTACTCATGTCTCGTAGTTGTTATCTGGCTTATAAGCTTTTTACCACATGGTCTTTATATCAAATATACAGATTTCTATCAAATTTTGAGTAAAATCTGTTCAGAGGAAGTCCGGCTGTACAAATATAAGTTAACACGATAACTATAAAAAGAAGAGAGCTAGATGAATAAGATTCGGTACGCAGATTTTGTATCTGAAATGTAGACACCTGTCAAAGTTTGAGAGAAAACGAACAACGGGGTGATTGCCTGACCGTCTGTATTTTCAGAAATATGCGATAATTCAAAAACGCAACAATTTAAATATATCAAAAAGTATGGGATTTTGCAGTTTTGAATCAAGTTTTTGTTTCAATCAGTTGAGAAAAATGTGTCCAAAATACATTCAATTTTCGGATACTATTAACCGCATGCCAGGGATTATTCGCCAAGGACACGATAGATTCAGTAGAAATATTATCTTTTGGCGTGAATGCTAATTCACGCCAAAAGGTAATATTTTGTAACTACTGAATGCCATTGTCATACAAGGCATTTTCTGTCGTGCAAGTTTATTAAAGTATGCGAGAAAGTTGTGGAGACATCACTTCCGCTGGTTAGTTTATGAAATGTACTGAGAGCAAACCTTGTAATTGCCAAGAAAAGGCGACAAGAGATTTTGACTAATTTCTACATTTCATCTACAATTTTTTTTATGGAATTATAGTTGTTTTTGTACTTAATACACGGCTCAAGCCAAAAGAATGAAATTTGATATGTGATTTTTGGCACCAAAACTGTATATCACAAACTTTAGACGAAATGCATGTGCAAGTGAATATGATAATTCAAAAATATAATGAACTAGATGGATGAAATTTGGCATATGTTTTTATAAGAGATCAGCATCGAACGTTGGATTAAATTCTTCGAATGGATGACTGTCATTTTTGTGCGAAGGTGTGTTTGTATGTAAACGGATAAATCAGTAGAGCTAAAGTAATCAATTTTACTATGTTATTTTTCACATCACAATCGTAGATGTATGCTCAATTTTGTATCAACCTTTTCAACAGAAGAAGGTATTGCTCCCTAATGTGGCCTCATTGTTTTTCATTATGTGAAGCAAGTAAAGATAAAAATGTCATGTTGTGAAAATAAATTAAAAATTCGAGGAGAGAACAATCACTTCTTTCGATTACTTCGAATTTTCGTGTCATCAGAGTTAAAAGTTTTGTTGCGATAGTTTTTTTTTCTCTCCCTTGTTTATCGAAAAGATTTATTGTTAAAAATGTTTTAATTTGTAAAAGAAAAGATTTCTTAAAAATAAAAAAAAAAGATTTAAAAAAAATTCTTGATTTAAAAAAAAATTTAGAGCTCTTTTTTTTAAATGCTAAAAATTGACAGTAGGAGCTGAAACTTATCATCACCAGCTGGCAACACATCAACAGAAGAACGTTTGATTCTCGATTTTAGATTTAGTGTGCTCTAAGCATTCATATATAAAGAATTTGCAATGAAATCTCATCGCGAATCTGTGCTTCCGAAGCTGGGATTTTGTTAGAAGCTCATCCGCATTAAAGAGTTAAGAAGTAAAGTTAAGTGAAATTTTGAACTCTGCCTCGGCGGAGCCATATGTTATTTTACTACAAAGACAAAAAGGACTTTTTGTTGGTTATACCTTGTGGTATAACAGTTTTGCATTCCTCTTAATACTTTAAGTGTTAATGTCTTTTTAACAATTGCAAACTTTAAATGGAACTCTACCATTACCCTTCAAAGTATGCATAGAGGAATTCCAGCACTGTTAAAAGTAGGCAGTGTCTTGTGAATATGTAAAAGAAAAAAACCACAAGCAAAACGAATTCTTTTGTTAGCCTTTTGTTCCTAATCATGGATTCTACCTTAGACTAAGCTAATGTATCTAATTTTTTTTGTTTTTTATTTATTTATTTATTTCCTATTTTCTTTCAAATTCTTTTATTTTATTTTTATTTTTCTGTTTTCAAAGTTTAAACTGCCTATTTTTTGGTAAACTTTGTTATTTACTAATTATGCTTCAATGATACTGTTACTGTGGAATATTGTGTACGTTCTTCGGCTTGAAACGTTTAGACCTTCTCCACTTTTTCTTTTTATACATGCTCTTTTATTTTTTATCCCGGATATTTTGTTTTCTTTGGATGTTTTTAGCTTCATTTGCATCTAGTACACATGCATACAAAAGATTTTTTTTTTGAATGGCTAGTTCGTTGACAGCTATTTAAATTTTATTTGTTTTATTTTAGTTATGAGCTTTTCACAAGTAACGCCACTTTTGGCACATACCTAATTATCATCAGAATGCAATGAAATTTATAATATGGACTTAATGAAAGTTCATTCAGTTAATAGAGTTAAAGAAGAAAGGAAACATCGCAACGATGTTAATAAATAAAGGGAGCTAGCTACCTTTGTCAAGTATTTTTTGCAGGTCTTTCTCCAGAGCAATACTGAGGGATCGAAACTTTGGCCTCTCTCTTATTCCTGATCCTAACAAAGAAATGTGTTCAGCAAAACCATTTGGAATCATCGTCCCCCTTTTCTCTTTCATCGGAGCATTCATTATCGTTTGGTCCGGCATATCTCCATCAACTTCATCCTCATCGTCATCGTCCTTAAGACCTTGTTTATGCAATAGATCTGTCAATTTCGAGAAGTTGATTTCATTGGTGTCTTTATCATTCTGATCTACGAGAGTTGTCGATGCCAATATGTGGGACAGTGTCTCCAGTCTGTGGAACAGCATGGCAATGAACTGTATAACCAGGATGAGAGTGAAAAAGAATACAAGGACAAGATTAATGGGCTCTAATTGAAGATACGTCATTTCTATTTTGATTTCTGTGTTGATTGCGATATAGGTGATGTTAGCTTTTCCATTCAGCGGCCACTCTACGTGCAGCGTCTCTTTCTGCATTTGAAGCAGGAATACGATGAGGATGAACAGAGAATTGAGCATGAGCACTCCAAAGACGACTTTGTTTCGAAGCTCTATGAGCTGTCTGGAGACTTTTGCTTTCTCTTCTGGGTTGTCTATGAGGGGATAGAGATAGCAGTCTATGAGCTCGTTCCAGAATACCTTTTCTTCATCAGAAAGTTGTTTAGTGTGGCTTTTTTTGAGGGAAGAATCAGATAGCCAATGGTCGTTGTTATCTGGCTGATTGCATGTGTGTTCTTCGGGATCGTCATCTAGAAGAAAACAGCGAATAATAAATACTATAAATTATTTTCGTTTTAAATTGCGCTACAATTTTTAATAATGCTCTATTGATATACTCAATATGAAATGATATTTTGTAACACAGTAAGTCATATTGTTTTATTATTTTGCGTTTAAGCGCGCAATAAAAAAAAAGCAAAGTTCTAATTTGTGATAAAATGCAGAATAAATATCGAAGCTCCGTCATTACTATTTGGAATCGTTTGAGAAAGTTGCGTAAAAAATTAAATTCCAAAAACTTAAGAAATTAAATAAATAGTATTTTTCATTTAGTAGTCTTCAGAATGAAAAGATTTCAGAATTTATTTTTTTTAAAAAGCTACATATCGCGGAAGGAAAATCAGCTAATGCAACAAATGTTGTTTTTGAGATAAATAGATTTTAATTTTCAATAAGGTAGATAAAACCCGTAAGACTTATTTTATTCTCTTGTTACATTCCCTTATTATTTTTAACCAAAACTTTTAAACATCAATATTATATGTATATATATATAACTGTCTATTTATCAATATATATAAATGTCTGTATATATAATTGTTTCCGCCTTCTGTAATGCTTGACGGAGTTAAAAATATTCCCAGCCCTTTTGGTCTGTATCATTATCGGATATGAAATCCCGATTTCTATTTATGCGTCTAGCAACGGAGACAAATTTTTTTTAATGTTTAAATTGATTCATTTATCGGTGTGCGAATAAACTTAAGCATTAATAATAATAGCAAAGGTCATTGAGCTGAGATCTGCAATTTTATTTATTTTATACCTTTGCTGTTTCATTATATTCTCCCTTCATGAAACCAAATTGAAGACTGTTTCTAATATTTTTGGAGCATTTTTTAAAAATTTTATATTCGATATTTCATCTGTTTCGTTAGTGAATTATTATTTGTTTCAGTTTGATTTTATTAATTTTTATGATTTGAGTGTCCGTGAATGTTATGCATAGAGAAGATCCCTTTGCAAGGAAACAAAGCTTCTAATGTTGTTATATATTTACATCTAACGTATATTGTAAATAATATATATATTCTGCCAATATGCATGATATATTCTATCACAACTTTCATTAGTTAATCTGTGATAATCAATCCGATAACAGCCATTTAAACAGGCGTATCTTCTAGTTTATAAGTAATAGAGTAATCAAATGCTTTTTCTAGGACCAGTAAGCCGTATTCTGCAGTTAAAAATAAGATTTTTATCTATTAACCATTCATTGTAATTAAATTATTTATATAATTTAACAATTTAAAAAAATAATAAATTTATATATTATTATATCAAATAAAATAATAAATAATTATATCAAATTCTTCTCAATTAGACATTTCATCTAGCAGTGGCAAATCTGGAACCATGTTTCCAGCTTTAGCAGATACGATTAAGTTCTTGAATAGAGTTCTTTTAAATTAGCGTAAAGATTCAAAATGTATTTTTTTTTCATAATATATAGTAATGCATAGGTATGTTTCGATTATAGAGTTTAGTTAATTGACAAGGAAAAGTTGATGACCTTCCCTTTTCGAAAACGGAGATCAACTTACATTCTTTGGAATGTTCATGATAATGGATTTTTCCCTAAGAAAACTGAAAATTCTCCACTTTGAGTTAATTCTTACTTCTTTTTTTTCCCCTTTGTGAAACCTTAATGTTGAAAGAAGTCCTAGCAATTTTAAAATCCGTATCATCTCATTTACATAACACTGGTTGTTCCTGTTTGTTTCAATGTCTCTTTGATCCTACAACCAGTCTTAGATATACTTTTTAGTAGTCTCTAATATATTATGCATAGTCCACTTCCATGCAGCAATGCCCACTCTCCAAAATTTTTTGTTTGTTTTCTTAACACATGTTATCTGTAATAAATGAAACAACGTATCTGTTTGGGTTTTGTCACTACATAATCGGAAAATAAAAGACAGTTCGGTTATCTCCAAGGTTAATTTAGATGTATTTATACAGTCCACGGTAGCCTGGCGGTAAGGCGTCGTCTTCGGGATTCAAGGGTTCCAAATTCGATACCGATTCCACTGAAGAACCGTCGTGTAAGCGGTTCTAATACAAGTTAAATCTGTCGTGGCAAAATGTCTTCTCGCTGGTGTGTGGTGTGGAAGTTTCGAAAGGGAAATATCTGATCAGATGTCGTCCTCGTCATCTGACCACATTTAAAAATCACAATGTCCGTACAAAGGTTTCCCATTTTGGACTTGGGTTGAAAAAGCTCTCTGATTTTGAGCATTTCAGTGCAAGATGTGGATTTGGAATATTTTTTGTATGTAGAAAGCAGCAGTTTTGGTCTTGGTGATGATAAAATACAGGGTGTTTCAGTGAATAGTTTCAGAACTTCTAAAAGGGGTAGGGTACATCCTGACGAACCAAAATCATAAACCCATGGGAAGTCAGAAATGATTTCCTGACGTGGTAGATGGCATTGTGCGAAAAGTCCGAGCTTTCGTGCAGGGAATCTTCATTTCGCACAAGAATGCCAAGTTAGTAGGATGGATGATTACACGATCGCAGAGTTAGCCGATATGCATTTGGCGTACGGGGCTGCAAATTGTAGTGGGGCAGCCGCACAGCGTTTGTACGCGGAACGATATCCGACGAGGCGTATTCCCACTCACAATTTCTTTGCAAGACTGCACCAGAGGTTAGCTGAGACAGGTTCATTAGAAAGAGCTCACAGGGACAGGGTAAGAACAACACGGACTGCAGACGCCGAACAGAACGTGCTGCAGCATGTACAGGGGAATCCAAGAACGAGTGCACGAAGTGTAGCAAACGCAGTCGGGGTTTCCCATTGCAGCGTCTGAAGGATTCTCCGAGCAGAAGGCATGCATCCGTTTCACGTGCAACGTGTCCAAACACAGAAACCGGAGGATTATGTACCTCGTATTGCTTTCGCAGAATGGTACCTGGGAAAATGTGCTACAGATCTCCTTTCTCCTGCTGAAGTGTTGTTTTCCGATGAGGATCCTTCACAAGGGAAGGAATTTTCAACACGCATAACGACCATATCTGGGCGGTCGAGAACCCGCATGAAATACCACGTCGTAAAGCACAGAATCGATTTTCGGTCAATGTATGGGCCGGTATTGTGGGAGATCACCTCATCGGACCTTACCTGTTACCGGGTCGTCTAACTGGACCTACGTACTTGCTCTTTCTGCAGCAAGTATTGCCACAACTTTTGAGAGATGAACAGATTTCTGCATCGACGCAACAGACAATGTGGTTCCAACACGATGGAGCCCCTGCCCATTATAGCGGAGATGTTCGTAACTACCTGGATGTCACATTTGGTCAACGGTGGATCGGACGTGGGGGTCCCGTGCGTTGGCCTGCTCGGTCATCCGATTTATCATGTCTTGATTTTTATTTCTGGGGTCATATGAAATCGCTAGTTTATGACACCCCTGTTGACACTGCTGAGGAGCTCGTTGCAAGAATCGCAGTAGCTGCTGGAGAGATTCGAGATATGCCTGGAGTATTCCAGAATGTTCGGATGTCCATGCCTCGGAGATGTGAGGCGTATATTGTAGCCCGTGTAAGAAACTTCGAACACTTACTTTAACACTAAACCTACCGGCATTTCACCGATACATTGGAATTGCCATTGGAAGCGGGTCAAATGACCCGCTCGTGGTAGCTTTAGTGTTAATCTATGTACTTTTTGCTTCTTTTCATGTATTATTAAAACGATTTCTCATTTACGGTCTCTTTTCTTTATGGTGCTTCTGTGTACAACACCGCTTCAGGAAAGCATTTCCGACCCCACATTGCTTTATGATTTCGAGTTGTCAGGATGTACCCTACCCCTCTTAAAAGTTCTGAAACGGTTCACTGGAACACCCTGTATAATTTTTAAATAAAAATAAATTTAGCTGATTTTTTGTACGCCCACAATATAGTTTTCCTTTATTATAAAATTTAATTTCTAAAATATAAAAAAAGAACTATGTATCATTTTCATTAGAATTATTTACATTGAATATATAAGGATATAAATAAAAGGCACTTAAGGATATAAATAAAATGAAAATTTTTAATCGTTTCTTTTTGATTTAAATAAGTTTTGATTATTACAAATTTTGTTGAAATACAAAGTTTTAATAAAAAAGACATGCTTAGAATGAAACTTAAAAGTTTGGAACAGTTATCATTTTTAAATCTATATTTCTTTAACTATAGTTTCTGTTTTTCTTTTCTATATGTTACCGGCAAAGTATGAAACGTCGGCATTCTATAGAATGCTTAGGTTTAGTATATAATGCTGGATAGTTTTAATCAAAGTATGAAATCTAAGAGTTATTATATATTTTCCCTAGGCATTGTATATAATACCTAGGTATTCCATAGAATGACAAATGCTATTTAGGCAATGAAAAAATGTCCTGATAAGGCTATTATATAAATGACGTTCATTCCTCAAAAATACAAATGATATTCTGATTAAAAAAAAAAAAAAAAAAAAAACGAGAATGTCTTTAAAAAATTTTTCAAAATACGGAGAAAAAAAAAATTATTTTCTTATTAAGGCAAACAAATTTTTCATATGAAAATAGAGAAATTAAAGTTAACCTACTCATTGCAACAGTGTAGCTTTGATTGACATTTTGAATTTTATTCCATTATATTTTTCATGCGAAGACATTTCATATTTTGCCACTTTTTTTTACGCATATGTTGATGAAACTTTGGTCGTCCCACTGTACCGTAAATGATCGAATGGGAATTCCGTGATCAGGAATAGCTTCAATTCTAAGCACTTGATTAAAATTGAAGATACTCTTGACGTGCCTTTCCACGTGATATTCGAAAGGAATCGGTGATACATGAGGCACGCGTTAGAAGTCGTGTGCTTTGCCACATAATATTTGAAGCGAATATGAGATGTATTTCATATTTTGCCGGTATCTCATTTGGCATTCCTTCGAAATACATAAGCCAACTGAGACATACGAATAGAATGCCTAGTAAATATGGGAAATAGGAATCGTTTCAGGCATTATATAGAATGCCGGCATGTTCTATAGAATGCCGGATTTCATACTTTGACGATAGCATTATATATAAATAATTTCTATTTGAATATGAAAATTACAACAATTTTTTTTATAAAATGGATTTTGAATCGAAATATTTACTTGATTCTTCTTCATATGCGTCATCTTCTTCTACATTTCCATCCTCTGGAACTGCATTTAGATCCTTTTGCTGTATGTTTAAAATTGATCTGAAATGCATTAAACTGAATAAATAATTTCCATTAAATATATTTTACATCATTCATAAGGAATTAGAAGTCTGCCGTTGTCAAATATAAATCTCATCTGGTTTCATTTTGAAAGAACTGGTGATCCCGTGATTAATATAAAAAGTAAAGGTTTTTCGTATAATGAAATCAAAAATCCAGAATGAATGAGTTTGTTGTGTTTAAGGATTCGCTTCACAATGAAGACTTCAAATTTTAAGTTTATTGGGCACTAATGTCCACACTGCCTTATTTCTTCAATTAGGTTACAGTTAGGAGAAAACAACAAGGAGGCAATTGGAACCAAATTTCATTTATTTAATTCACTGCGTTTTTTGAATTATTGTATTTACATATATGAAAAACAGTCGGACTGTCTTTTCAACACCATGACAGATTTAGTTCCAAATTTGATAAGAATCTACTCGACAAATGTAAAACCTGTGTACTAAATTTTATCTGTTAGATTATATTTTGTTGTAATCGTGTTCACTTATACTCGGACAATCGAACAGCAAACTTCCTTTGAATAAATTTCGTTCAAAATATATTACATACAAATTTTGTTTAATGAACATATAGAATATTTTATCACTCTAGCTCAAACTGTTTTTCTAATGATCGTGTTCACAAACAGAGTGGCATACAGACATAATTCCAAAAATGTTTTTTTCGAATTCAGGAAGATCTGAAACTTGGAGATGCGTCAAAATCTCGAGCTCGAATTTTTTTGATGATTACAATACTTTATATATTCGTATATGAGAGAATAAGAAGTGCGAAGTTTATTTGATTGTATGTAAAATTTTTTAAAATGTTAATTTAAATCTAACACAGTATATTAAATTCAATTTATTATGTCGTATTGCATCTTTTTACCTTTTGTATCATACTTATTTCGATAACATATTTTTATATGCAGTTTCTGGTACTACTTCTACGAGTTTCTTTGAGAATCTCGGTGCTCTGCGAATATAAAAATTCCTAAATATCCTCTTACTCACACACTTAACCTTGACATTTACCGAAACCCTTCGTGGCATATGGCAAGACAAATTTTAAAACTACTTATCACGTTCCTAATTTCGTATATATAAAATAAATAAATTTTTAAGTTCATCTATCTTTGTCATTGCTAATCCTTTCTGAAAACTTAAAAAAACAACCCTCAATTTGGAAAGTAAAGAGAAAAAATCATTATATTGATATATCCAATTGCATAAATCCCGACTATATTTACTTGGAACCTGACTAAGGTTATGACTAGGGATTAAAATCGAAAATTCAAACTTAATTCAGTAACTATCAATTTATTTTGTTGAAATTTTGGCCGGATGAAGTTTTTTTTAAATTTTTTTAATATAAAAAATATATATATATATATATATATATATATATGCACAAAATGTTGTATAATTATATTCAAATAATGTCTTGTTTTGAAAATGTTTGATATTTTTCAAAAAGGGTATCTTTAGGAATAGACCCATGAATTTATTTCAATACCAAACAAAAGACTGTATTAGCAACAGATCGTTACTATAACTTCTAAATTACATATTTATCTGCTGTATTTCATTAAAATATAAAAATCAAATAAAAAAATAATGCTTCAAATCTTACAGTTACATCTAGTTTGTTCCGTTCAACTTACAGACAGATTTCATATTTTTTCGCTTATATTAAAGAAACGAAGTACAGAATTTACACTTTCTGCTATACACAATATTGTATGATATATATATATATATATATATATATATATATATATATATATATACACTTATAATAAAGCTCAATGTGTGTGTGTGTGTATGTTGGCGCTCTGCAGGCCAGACCATTTAACCTACAGCTACCAAATTTGGCACGTGTATATCTTGGAGGCCGAGAATGTGCACCTGGGGGTTATTTTTTCGAATTTTTAACTAGAATTTTATTTATTTAAAAATTAAGCGAAATTTTGCTATAACTTTTGAAAATATTACCGCACAAAAAAAAAATTTACATGAAGTTAAAAATCAAAAATTTATCTTTTAAATGATACTAATGTTTTAATCTTAAAATTAAATTTTATTTTTAATGAATCTTTAAATAAATATTTTAACTATGTTTTTCAATATTTTTTTCGTAAAAAATAAAATTAAGCACGTTTCGCATTCATTTGAAAAAATTAGCTTTTTTCAAAGTGTTGCCATCACATTGATTAAAGCTCCAATTAAAAATAAATTAAATCTTTTTGGAAATGAAATCTGCAAAAATATAATTTTCGGCACGTGTCTGTAGGAAATGAAACAAATATGAAATATTATTTTTTCTAAAAAATAAATTCAAGAAAAATTATTTTATGATCTTTTACACTCTCTATATTATTAATCCAATAAATCA
>JAPMOR010028866.1:20687-50790 GCA_026543865.1 Argiope aurantia
TTTTTTTATGATGGATTGTAACAAAAGTTAATAACCTGGAGTCTAATGACTCATGATATTTTCAATTCAGTTGTAATTACTGTTAATATTTTCTTCAACATTATTTTTGCTTTGTATTTAACAATTACTTTTGGAATCGAATTATCATTCTTGTGATCGATTAATTTTCTTTTATGTAATAATTTTACAATATTTTTAATATCTCAAGCACTTTTTGTTAAAATTTATTCATTTTATTATTCATTTAATTATAGTTTACTTTTCAGTGTTTATGTTTGGCAAAATTCATATATTTTGTAAATTATAGTGATTTTTTTGTTGTTGTTGTTGTTCTAATCCTATGTCATGTCGGAATTTTTTCAGCTAGTGGGTCACTATTTGTTTTAAACCTATTTTAGTAATTAATTTTGATTTGAATATTCATGAACTATATGGAAATATAAGATTTTACTATAAGAAAAAAAAATCATTTATGTTACTATATATTTACATCTTAAGTTTATTGTTAATAATATTTTTTTATTTCATTTCTTAATCACTCTATCAAGACACGTGAGATTTTCTGCACAACTTTCGTTAATTAATATATTATAACCATATCTGAAATATTCTCAACAGGATAACAACCTGTCTTGGTAGGGACTTCTAGTAATTAAAAGAACCAAAAATGCGGAAGAAGAAACCCGATTTCATGGAAGCTTTCTGCATATATCGCTCTAATAAAGAGAAACTCGAGCGATTATATATGCTCATATTATTGATCCAAACTTGTAGAGAGGTTGTGGTAGTGGAGTCAAATGTGATATTGAAAGTTGAATTGATTACAAGCTCAAGTGGTGTTTTCGTAGGATTTCTGGTAATTTATCCTTACACTTTTCCCACTTTCTTCTAATTTGTAACAATGATTCTTACGTACCTATACATTTAAGTTTCGGTTTATGCGGCATAAATAATGGTCACCTATGTCTAATAATAAGGGGGGGAAGAGAGGTTGTTTTAAGTATATTATTCAATACAATGTATTAAACTGAATTTCTTCCGCGATGCACTATATTTGAAGATCACAAACAATTATATAACTTTAAAATTGATTGTCTAGTCCTATCTTAGTAAAAAAAAGTAAAATAGCATTGAAATGAATGTAGCTATCAAACAATTAGATTTTTTGGTAAAGTTTATTTATATAGAGAGAAGAGGCCATTTTTCCTTGTTAAATTATGAAATCTTTTGAAAATGATTAAATTCGCATTTAAGCTTTCTCGTATTGTTCAATGAGCTTCAAGGCTCCTTCAGTAACATTTAGTACATTTATCTAAAGCATTTTAACATTACTCACTTCAATTAGCTATTCTTCAAAGTCATTCATTTAAACATAAATTGGCCTCTGCAATGAAATAATCACATCAGAAAAAACTAACTCGTAACATTTAAAAGCACAAAAATGCTGAAAAAGAAATAGCTACCCTTCTTTCCATTATAATCTAACATCATGGGTTCTGCTTCTGCTTTAATGTACAGTTGCCCGCTATCAAGTGTCCATCTATCTGACCATGACGTCCTACATATAACCAATGCACCCCCCCCCCCCATTTAACAATAGTAAAAATACCGAATGGAATTTTTATTCACAATTTTTTATTAATTCAAAACCGATGATGATTTTAAACGATAATTCTGTTGTATAAAACTTGGCAATGATGTTAAATAAAAGGTAACATATAGAACAATAGGTCAAGTGATCTGGTAATAAGGTCTCGACCTCGGAACAGGAGGGTTTCAGGTTCGAGACCCGATTACACTGAAGAAAGATCGTGCAAGTGGGTCTGATGCACGCTAAATACGCCGGGGCCAAAAGTCCTCACGCTGGTGTAGTGTGAAATTCTGTAGAGGGTGGTGTCGGCTCAGTTATCGTCCTCGTCATCTGACCGCGGTTCAAAATTACGAGGTCCGTCCCCAAATAGCTCTAGTGTTGCTTTAAAAACGGGACGTTATTATAATTAGAACTATAGAACAATGTTGACTACTTCACCTGTTGGGTAACTGCTGCTTGGGCTTGCAGTTTCTCTGCTTCCAGCTGCTTTCTCGTTTTCTTTGTCTGCACTTCTCTCGTTCCCCAAGAGACCACGTGCAGGTTGATGAAAGAATACAGAGCCAGCAGAAGATACATGGATGGGACGCTCAAGAAATAGATGAGTCCGTGTACCACGCACCAGAATTCTTGAGGATGAGCCAGGGCCGCCACGATGAAACTGGCCGTCATCGACAGTATGAAGATGGCTCCTGGCGAAGTGATGCCGTCCGTCACCACTTGAAGAGAGATTCCAACAAGGACGGCCATCATCAGGAGGGCATAAAGAGCACTGAATATTTCAGCTATGAGAATCTGGTATAATTGTTGAAATTTTTATTATTAAATTTAAATCGCAATATAAATATATTATTAACTTTTATTATTCAATTCATTCGTCATTCTCGTTTTGAAAAGAAAGGATTGATTTAAAATTTTATTTTGCATAATCGTTTGTTTTCGAATTTAATTTTTGATATGAACCATCGAAATTGGCTTTATTGTAAATCAAGAATGTTCCATTTGCACTATCTTATTTAGTTACAAACGTTACGTTAGTGATTTGATGCTTGTTTATTCTTTCGGACTCTTTGCATCTCCCTGATTACTGTGCTATAAATTGAATGATGCATATTATCATGTATCTCAGTTCGGTACTTTACCAATTTTTTTTTTTTTTGCATTTTTTGATTTGAAACGTTTTTGATGAAAATCATCAAAAATAACAATAAGATTTTCGGTCTATGAATATCCATATGTTATCGTATACTTTCGTTTTCCATGATATTTTATTATCTTTATTTTTGTAGTAAAAATATTTAATAAAGTACAAGCAATGTAAAGAGTTCTTCCTTTCGCCAGCATAATCAAGGAGATTTAAATCATTTCTGATTGTACATTCAAAAATTGAAAAAAAGTTTATGAAGTAAGAATTAATGTTTTTAAAAGGAAAGCAAAGCAACATACTTTAATCTGACTTAGGTGTTTGAAATGCAACAGTTGTTCTGATTGTGTTTTAATTTTTTTTTTAAGCATTGGAAAGAAAAAGAACAAACATGATAATAGAATTTTTATTATTTTTGCATAAACACTTAAAAAAAAGTCCCGCACGAATATAATTTATCATAAGCTGGAACACCAAGATAATATTTATCTTGTGAATAGACATTGTACCAATGGAATACGTTCTTTTAAGTCGTTAGAATTTCTCTCTTTTTTCAGAGCTAATGGGCATATCCAGCAGTTAATATGGGTTTACACTCAGCTAGTTATAAGAATCTCACGCATGCGCAGAAAGTAGATTACGCATTTGCTGAAAGAGGAAACAATTGCAAGTTTTTGTCACGATGGGATAAGTACTTGCTACTGTACAGTTTCTGCGCATGCGTGGTTTTACTGGATAGATTGTAGTTGTCTGAGTGTAAATCCTACTTTAATCTCTTTTTTTTTTAACAATTATCCTAAAGATGACATGACCAAGTAACATGAATGAGAGGAAGAATATTATGGATCATGTCTTCAGGTTGTGTTCATAGCTACTTTATATAAAAACTGGCATTCCAGAGGACAGTTGCTTGCTGTGATCAAACTGACTGCGGGAGATATTCCTCCAGACGAAGCACAAAATTGGTCTAGTTCTCGAGGCAGACATATCTGCCTTGAGAATTCTCGGAGGAAACTAATACAATTTTGTGTTTACTTATTAAACATGAATCAGATTTCTGATTTACTTATTTCCCACTTATTGGACCTAAATCATATTTTTACTTCCGGTAATCTTAGGTTTCCCACGATCGCTTTGACTGACAAAAGATGCCACAGTTTTTTCTAGTTTTCAGAATCCTAGTTTTACGAACTTTATTTGATATGCTAAATGAATTAAGACAGAAAATTTATTATATTCCTTTTTGCATCGACTCTATTCTATAAGATTCAATTTCCAGCCAGTTTATCTATTTTTACGGCATAATTGTAATTAAAACTTCATTTATTCATTTCATTAGACTAACATGAATATTTAAATCTTACTGTTTAACATAGTCATGAAGCTGAGAGTAATATCTATTTCATGATTATTTTAGAAAATATTATTTTACTGAAAATGTAAATTAAAAAAAAATCGTAATACTCTCAATTGGTGAACTACTAAGAAGAGATTAGTGTATGTTTTAAAATATTTGGTATCGGAAAAAAAAAAAGTGGAACAAATAACAAACAAAATTGTGAAATTAATCTTTTATTGCTCTTATCATTAAAATTGAAATTAACCCTTTTATGCTCTTATCATTCCTTCTTTATAAAGTTAAAGACTAATTATTAAAAAAAAGTTTTCAAATTTTTTTAAATGAATCAGCTTGAAAATTTATTCTTATAGGTCAATACCAATACGTAAAATTATTTCTATTTTGTTTTGTGAACTACTACATTATTTATTCGTTTGTTTTATTTCATAAAAGTTGTAGGTAAGAATCGGAATTATAAAATGAATTTGGATGCATAAATTCCTGCTGTATGTGATTTCTATTATAAAAGTTTAATAAACATATCAGGGGAATTTCTGTTTTGCATTTCATGGTTATTTTGTACCTTTCGTAATCTATCGTATTTCACAATTCTTTGCCGCTCCCGACATTTCCGAAGTTGAAAACACAACTCGCCTAAATATGCTTGTAAATTCTAACCCTTCTCGGTTTTTATAATTCGGGAGTCTCTGTCTTATATTTTCCATTATGAATAGCTCGTTTTCAGCTTACTTGCGTATCGTTTTTGGCATAGAAGCAAATCAGTATGAAGAAAATGATGGGCACCAAGTTGGCGATGAAGGACTGCCAATTAGATATTTGAAAAGCAGACACCATTGCTCCTACCAGCATTAGAAATATTGTCCCTGGTCCCAAAATAGTTCCTATCATAAGTAGAACCTGAAAATACAAATTAGAGAGCTTTTCAATGAACAGAATATTCTAGATATCTGAATATTTTACTGCTCGATCTCATCTTCATACTTTGAAATTACGTCGAATGTTTTTTCTACATGAAAATAAATAAGAATGGCACACGAGCCAAGTTTAATTTAACGAATAAAAAAATTGGAGACACTGATAATTTTATTTAACGACTTGTAGAATGCTTAATTTCTCTTGGTCATTTTTTTTATTTGTAATATTTTGAGAGCAAGAAATGGAGTAATGTAATACAAAAAAAGGTAGAATAAATTATTATTATTTTATTGATGGAAATTCTGTGAATTAAAAAAAAGCAATATCTAAATTAAAATACTTTTCTTTCATTTGATTATATAATTTACTACATTTATATTTCTTATGTTGTTAGGCCTATCCCGCAAAATGGATATTTTACTACATTTATATTTCTTATGTTAGGGCACTCGCGAAATGGAGATGAGAAACCTCCGGTATGGTGGTTGGTTTTCGCTTCCTTGATGGATAAAGTGATGATGTTATAGCCATATTGAGTACATAAAAGTACATCGCTCACGATGGCCAATAATGCTAATCCATGGTTCTCGCTAGAGTGCTGTCCCGATGATGACAGTCATTAAATTTAAGCGCTAAGATGGGGCAAGTGTAGCCCTTTTAAGAGTACATTGTTACACCCATTTTGGGCTATCTTTCCTTTCAGAAAACCTGGATATAAAAATTATATTGGTTTTTTAACATTTATTGAATACTAGTCGCCTCAGGCGACCAGCTGGTTCTCCAGGAATATTGGTTATATTTCATTTCAAATAATTCTTTTTTATAATTTCATGATTCAGTCGTGTTATTTTAATTGTCTTGCATTTGTTCTATTCATTATGTGCATGAAATTTTCTAACGGAAACAGGTCCATAACATTGCAGTGCTATTAAAAACTTAAATATATGATCGATCTATTTTCTAAATTCCATGAGATTGTAATTTCATTTTTTTTAATATTTGTCTTCTAAACTGACTATACAGACTTTAAACAGAATCCTTCTTTCTTTCTTAGTTTTCAACTGTGGAGGAATTATAAGATAATTTGTGAAAGAATGAAAACGGCTTAAATTTCTGGGAAGCAATGTAATCTATTTTTAAAACTTAATCAAAAAATATTTTTTAAAAATACCACAACTAAGCTAACGTCGCACGATAAATAAATTGGTATCATTAAAAATACAATTTTTTAAATGCTGAAATGGGGTGAAGCGTATTTTTGGAAATTAACGCGCAAAAATGCAAAAATTAGCTTAATTTTCAATTAATTAAAATTCTAACTAAAAATTTAAAAAAAATCGCTCCAAAGTGCTCATTTTCCTCCTCCAAGGTATACATATTCCAAATCTGATAACTCTATGTGAAACGATATGGTCCGTAGAACATCTACTCTCTCTCTCTCACACACACAAACCATTTTATCATATAAAGGGGTTGGGTCCCAAAATTAACGGAAGATTTGAATTAGCCACCATTTGTGTAGTAAAGTGTGGGCAACCTTATTAAAAAAAGCCATTTGATAGCTGTTTGTTCAGGGTTAATAAAAATAGAATGTTACATGACAGAACAACTTGTTTTTATTGTTGAACAGTATTTCAAAAATAATGAAAGTCTGGTGGCCACAGTTTGAAAATTTGAGAATTGTCCCCCTAGATCGTATGATTTAACACTATTATAGTTCTTTTTATGGAGTTATTTGAAGCAAAAGATCTATATCAATAAGCCCATAAGCACGCGTGCATTGAAGAAGGAATTTCAACCCTGCATCAACGAAATTCAGCCACATTTATACAACACGGTCTTGGAAAATTTCGGCAAAATAGTGCGTATGTGCCAGCAAAGCCTTAGAGGCTATTTGCCCTATGTGTTATCCCATACTTAACTTTTTCCTGTGTGCTTTAGGATTTATAAAAATATAACAATTAAAAAAGCTGATTTTTTTTATTGCATTCAAATCTTGCATTAAAACGTTGTTCTACTGGGTAACGCTCCGTTTTTAATTTTTTCACACGATTTTTTTTTCTAACTGACATTAAACTATCAGCTATCAAATGGTCATTCATCAAATATTGCATTTATTTTGCGATACCCTTTATTTAACAGCACAGGCAAATTTTTATTAAATGACTAATAGGATTTATTAAATGACTAATTAAATGACTAATAATGACATTTTATTAAATGACTAATAATGATATTAAATGACTAATAGAATCCGCAACATTTTGAGAAATATTTTTATTGACTCCAACAATATAAAATATAGTTTTCCCCATCATTTAAAGCATTTTTCCAACTGGAATTTTATATTTATATCTAATAGTTTAGAAATTTTAATTTCTATTAATTCTCCTTCTAGAAATTCTATGTTCTATCTCTAATAGTTTTGAAATTAGCTATCAAAGTGGACATCTTGAGTGTAGATTTGAAGCTGAAATATATTATTGAACCTAGAAGAATAGACAGCCAACTCACTTGGTAAGCGATGTAGAGGCGAGATATGTTATCATTGCACTTGATTGTCTTCTTGTAATTGATGAGCAAGTCCATGATGTTCGCCATGGTGGATGGCGCCCATCGTCTTCGTTGAGTGTAAAATTCGCCAAAGGTCTCTGGGCAATGTGTGTAGGCGTCAGAGGCGGCACTGTATTCCACCCGATAGCCCCTTTGCAGAAGCAACGTGCACAACCATCTATCTTCACCTGAAATGAACACCGGCTAGTGTCAAAAAGAAAGTTCTGACGAGTTATAAAATTCATTTACAAAGTGACGAACTGTCAATAAATGTGACACAATGCTGAAATTAGCATGAAGTTAAAATTAAATTTAAATTATTCTGAAAAACTTAAGGATATATTCAAACTAGTCGACTTTAACGACCAGCTAATTCTCCCAGATTGTTAATTTTTTAGGCTGTTAAATATTAACATGAAATGTATATTATTTTTAAAATTTTAGACTGTTATTTCATAAGACAAAAAGAAAGAAAGAAAACGTGAATTTAATTTAATAAATAAAAACAACTTGAAACGCGCGCAATTTGAAAAGAGTATATGCTGCGAAATAAAAGCAGAAATGAAAATCCTGTTTCCTAATTAATTTTCAAAATGAACGTTTTGTTATCTTAATTTTAACAATGGCTAAAAACATGCAACTGAATATTTTGTTGAATAAATCTGAATATCACCCTAACCTTGCGAATTGTGCCCTATACTTAAAAAATAAAGAAAACATTACACAAAAAATAAATTGATACCATTAAAAAGGTATTTATTTAAACAATGTCAAAACTTTTTTATGGGATAATATTTTGGAAATTATGATCATCGATTTCAATAGGAAAGTCACAGGAATTACCCATCTGGCAATGGTTAAGCTTATTTTCATGTTCAGTTTAATTTTTTACTTGATTTATTTTACATTCTTTTCTTTATGTGATTAGAGTTTTTGGTGAGCATTATCCAGAGCATATATAATACTATTTTTCAGTTTCATTAATTAGCGAATCCCTTGAATCAAATGCAGCTGTAAAAAAGTTCAATGAAGCCCTGTGAAACTTTCATATAATGATTTGCTTACATTTGACTGTTGCTATTCAACAGTCAAATATAAGCAAATCACTATACGAAATGGGAGCAATGTTTGTGCCACGTACGTTAACATTTTATATATGTATATATTAGCCGCCTTTAGCAACCCGCTTGCTTGCTCAGCTTTACTTTTTATACAGCAAAACTATTAATATGGAATGCATATTAACTACTGTAAAACTGTTAATATGTACCAGCTCAGGTGTCGTCCTCGTCATCTGACCGCATTTCAAAATTACGAGATCCATCCCAAAATAGCCCTAGTGTTGCTTTAAAATGGGACGTTAATATAACTAAACTTAAAAACTCAACTATATATTTGTACCGAAAGAGGAATGTTGACCGAGTTCGTGAAAAGACCATCCAGTTTGTTGGGCATAGAGATGGAGAGTTTTAATTTTCTTTTCTCCGTAAATTCCTTTACAATTGAAGATAAAAAAATAATTCAAATTATGCGAACTATCACCCCTTAATAATGAACAACCACATCATCGAACGTTTTGCTTAGAAGTGAGAGTCTAAAAATTATTTTCAATTCTTCCTAACTTCAACAACTTAACAATAAATTTGTGATGATACCTTGTTAGATAATTGTTCAGTTGCTTGTCGTTCACACTATTTCATCCCGATTGTTCCAACCCTTGTGTGTGTATGGGTTGTGTGTGCAATTTTTTTATAGTACTATTCGAGACAGACGAAATTTATCTTCATTTACCGATAGGAGTTTTTTTTAAAATTCAGTCTTGTATACGAATCCACGTCATACCATACATATATCCACTTCAATCCACGTCATACCATACATACATCCACGTCATCCCATACACATATTCTTAAATTGTAAATGTTAATTCCACTAATATCTTATAGCGACAGGAAAATGCATTATTTGCCTTTAAATCAATTTAAAGACATTCTAGCCACTTTTTTTCAGCCAAGACTGCTAATCAGATTTCTTTTGTAACCACAATCATCTGCCAAAGAAATCTCAAAATTTTACTGCTTGAAATAATAACGGGCCGCATTTAAGCATTTTGCAGACCCAGGCGGTAGGAATCGTGTTTTAATAATTGGTCAGTATAATTCTCAAATTTGAATCCATTTTTAACTTAAATCCACATATTAAAATTTTATTTCATTTTAATTTATTTTACATTAGTAATTCTGTGAAAATATGTGTTCATATTTATTTATTGTTAATGTGTATAGCATAGAGAAAACAAATTAAAACAATAAAATTTTATTAAAAAAATGAACCATAATTATTTATTGATGTTTTTTTATTTAGAAATAAATACTTCTTTTATAATCATTATAATTGATTATAAAAATAACAAACACTTAACAAATCATTAGAAATAATTATTGTGCAAAACTTTCCAAGTGGGACAAATATAGCGTTACAATTAAATGAACAATTAATATTCCATCATAAATAAGTATTTAATTACACATTAATTTAATTAAGAATCATTTTAACTATGCAGTATAAATATGCTGTCTATTCCTGATATTTTACGATTCATAGATTTTGTACTTTTTTATAAAATTTATTAATTTGGCAACTAATCTAAAAATATTGTTTAATCTATCTATTTGCGGCCGTTCTTAGCGCAACAGTCTCATGCAACTAACTACCTGATTGCAAATGCACAATTGATTAGAACCCATCCGCATTTGCTCATCTTAGAACATCTTAAAGCAATGTAATTCATCACATACCTTGATCAAACTGTACATATTCAATGGCCTCTTTTGATTTGGAGGCGTACGTTCGAATGGTATTGTTCTTCATAAGAGCTTCGGCGCGAAAAAGTGAGAAACATCCGGGACTACAGAGAACGCAGCCGATCATGTGTTCGGTCGCCTTTTGTAGCCAGTGCCCTATCGCATATTCGAACTTCTGGTAATACACCATGAAGCCTGTAAATAGCCAAAAGATTTATGATTAATCACAGAGTACGAGGAACATAAGTTTGGTTTGTGGAAAATATTTAATAATTTTTAGACCTTTATTTCATTAAAATATCAGTTTTATTTGCTGAACTTTAATCAAGTTTTTAATGTTTAACTTTTAGTATTGTATTCTTAATCACATATTATCCTCTGGGTTATTTCAATATGATGATTGAATACTTCCGTGATTTTCTTCTAAGTTTTCTATCTCACTTCAAATTTATTGGATAATTATAATATGATAATTAATCAAATTTGTCCTTGAAAGTAAATGTGATATTAATAATTTTAAATTAAAGGAGACGAAAGCGAAAAGTGAAAATCCTTAGTTGACTGAGAAGTAATTCATTTAACCCTTTACACTTGGAAAAGTTAATTCGATGCATAATTATTCTCCTATAACAAAGATTTGTTTATTGCTCCGAAAAAATATATAATTGTTTTAAGTTGATTTCTCCCGTTTAATTAATTTGTATCTTCTTACTACACTGCAGGTGTTTTTAATAATTAAAATTAAATAAATGAATAAATAAAACATCAAAATATTGCACCGGCTTGAATGGTGAATGAGAGGCACTATCCAAGTGCAAAGGGTTAATTTTTTCTTTGACACACGAGGAACAGAAATAATAACACATAATAAAATAATTTTATAATGCGCTTTCATTATAAAATTAATGTAACAACAATGAAAAGCATTTATACAAAAATTACATGTATCAAATAATTTTTTATGAATTTAAAATCAATAAGACACTAAGGGGGAAAAATTCACAAAGCAAATTACTAATTTTTCGATTTAAAATTATAAATGATAGCAATCATTGTCCATCCTTTCATTATTTACTTAATCAGACATAATTGACTTGAATATAAGGAACATAAGATGTATAGCAAAAAAAATAAAAAAAGGGCTATTATATTTTTGATTTACAAAAGGTTACATTAATGAATGTCAAAGTACTTGAGAGCTTGAATGAAAGTGGTTGGATTATTATTTTTTTATCCGTAAGAGCTTGAAACAAATTTAACAAAATTTTGCTTTAATACGTCTCTATTTTTGATTTCTTCGGTTCAATGCCATTTGCTTGAAAATCTTGGGGCTGCATGTTTCTATATTATTTCCTACATACAGGCGGAAAATGTTAAACTTTTCAGAAATACAGGATCTGAAATTAATCAAAACAGAATTTGCTCACTTATTTCGAAGAAGGAATACCTGTTCCGACGGGGTGTATCCTTCCACAAGCAGCCCCCAAATTCTTGTTCCTGTTCATCAGGTCAACCAGCAGTTGCACTGCATTGGGTTTGAAATCGATGTCTCCGTCCAGTGCCAAGATGAACGTGTTTTTGAGGAGATCAGCGGAGGATTTTCCATATGCCATACTACTCTCCAGACGATAACCAAGGAGGTAATACATGTACATCACCTGGACATTGGAAATTATTATTTTTGTATTGCCTTTGCACCAATGGTATCATTGCAAGATCAAATGTAAATCAAGAGCTTATCCATTGCATAGAATGCGTTCCTTAAAAAAAAACTATCTTTTAAGCATCTATTTTTAGCTGATTTTATTTAAACCTACGTGTTTCATGCTCTTAAAGATTGAAATTCAGATGCAATTTTTCTCTCACTTGTTGATGTGCTAGAGTTTTCAAAATTTGTGTACTTGCGTATTTTTAACGACAATACAATATATTAATAGTTTCGCAATTTAATGATCCACTGCTCAAATAATCAAGTAGAAAATTAAAGTTTGCATCCATTACAAGTGGTACCATTTAATTTGAAAAAAAAAATGAATTAAAAGATTGTATAGTATTTGTATTTATAAATTAGTGCCTAAAAACTAAAAATTTTTTTTAACAATTCTGTTTTTTTAATTCACTAACAAAAGTGTGTTTCTATCCCTTTTATTATATTTATAATAACATTTAATTAATTTTTAATGCCTTTTTTTGGTGAGAGGAGGATTTCCTTTGTTAAATCTTTTTTAAAGCAATGACGAGTTTCGATTCCTTAAAGCAAGGTAAATTAGAAAGGAATATTCTGAATGTTTCCAATTATCGTTCATGTTTTGTGAACAAAAGAGCTGAAGGAGAGTAAGCATAGGCAAACAACTGTGTGGCTAAAGAGTTTCTTAGCTCTGAAAGGGTGTCAAATTCAACGTCGTTTCAGATAAAAATGGCCGAAAAGATAAATAATAATAATAACGAGAAAATAATGTCATTTCGTGCTAAATATAGGCATTCTATTGATTTGTGACATAATTTATAAATAAGCATATGATTTGTCATAACATCCAATTTTTAATATCATTTATATAAAAGGCAATTTTATCTTTGGTTAAAATAAGTTTGTATTCGCACGGAATATGCGCAAATTAACACTTATCCGTTTTAAGGAAATAAGTATAATCACAGTTCTGGAAATACATTTTAGGGAATTTCACCGTAAAGTCACATTTAATCGGGACAATCACCGGGTAGAATAAAAAATATTCCATTAATATCACGTCACTGTCAGTTTTATAACCGTAAGTTAGCACGGTGGAATTAATTGCCCTGTTACTTGGATGTTGATTTCTTATTGCGTTCAGAAACTGCCCTACTGTAAATTCAGCTTAATATAGTAAGCACTGCAAATATTTTAAATCAAACGTAGCATGAAAATGAATTTGTTAAAAGAGACCTAATAATTAATAATATGTTGTTGCATGACTATTAATTGACCGGCTGGCCAGGCCGATTTAATAAATAAATCACAACGATAATCATATCAGAGGAACTAAACATACTGCAAAGTCTTTGCAGGAATGTGTATCTGGGCAAAGATTTTTTGTTACCAGGGGTTGATGGCTGCATTTAACTTTTGTGAAATAGTAAACATTAAACTTCATGCATTATGTTATTTAAATACGCAGTTCTTCCCCTTTATTAGAGCTGTCTTTCGAAAAACAGAAAACAGGTGGTTCTCTTAAAATGTTGTTTTCAACTTTATATAAGATTGCAGGTCTTTTACGTATCTTTATAGAACAATAGAGCAAGAATAGAAAAATCTTACCTGACTCCATCTCTTCTTGTGCCTTATGAGTTCTTTGTTCTTCAGGTGGACGACGAGAGCATTGTCTCCCAGCAAGCGCCAGATGAGACGCCCTCCGTATGGCGTCGGAACTTTGATGGGAGGGTCAGGCTGCTGGCATTTCTTGCTATAAACTTTGCTGCAAGACAGTACGATGTGACAGCTATTAATCTCATAAAAAAGCAGTTAACGAAAATGGCACTATAAAAACTTTTGAAGTTTTTAACCCCTAATACTGCCCGCCTTTTTTATTAGGTCAAACAATTTTTCTTGATGCTAATTTTACTACCAGTTTTTCTTGCGCCGTATAAAATATGCACAAAGGTCAAAGAAATAACAAGTTGAAAACCTTAAAAAAAGATGCATGCAAGGAGTCTGTCTCACAGATTTGTAGATATATTCTTTTAAAACTGAGAGTAAAAACCGATCAAAAGACAAGGTGAAAATATTACTTCTTGCAATATTTGATATTTAGCCTGAATAATATAATATTGTTTTTATACATCGTTAGTGTCCTTGGTGAAAAGAAAGATTTACAAACATTCTTAATGGATATCAAGACAATGATCCCAGAACTATTCAGTTGCCAAAGTCAGAGATCATTGACCTAGTATTCATTAAATATTCATTAAGAATATATATAAATCTCTCTTTTCAATGATCATATTATTACGATTCTGTAATATAGCTTTCCTACAAATTTAGTATCATCGCTAAAAAGAGAAATTTACAGATATTCTCACATAAGCAATATACAGATACAGAGAGTGTCTAGGAATTAGTGTTAATTCAGCTCCTTTGCATTAAATAAAGTTTGAGCAAGTTTATTTCAAGTTCTGTCGCAAAATCAAGTTCAGGACTGGCATTTAATTTCCATTCATAAACTTCACATGACTGTTCCAAAGGGCAACAATGAATTTTGGAAATCCTTTTTAAAATGCTTTTTGATAAACATTTGTAGAAAAGACCGATACATGGCAACAGCGTCACTAGAATTAGATTTAAACTGGAAATTTGATACCAATTCTACACCAAGATGGCTATTATATGAATAGTTCTACCACTAAAAATACTATCATTTTTTTTCATTGTAAAAAATATACTGGTAAGAACGAACTTTATTTCCATTACAGAATTGTTGTAATGTCATTGGGATATTGTTTAATTCATACTATAGCCATTTGGTACATTTTAATTCTATTAAAATTTCATGAAAAAATAATTAATTTTTTTTTAATAATTTTCCTAAATTCTATAAAGTTTTTCGAAATATACATATATTTTTTTTTGTTAAAAATAAAAAAATCATGCATTCTACGGTTAATTTTATGACATCAAAAAGGACTTCTTAAAGTATTTAGCGTCATATTTTATTTCTGAGTGTTAATGCGGATTTTAACACGCTATTGGTCTTAATAAGTTAAGGTATGATATGGTTTAAAAACATAAATCAGATTAAGAATAGCTATAACTGTGCTCTTAACAATCATTATTCAAAAATCCGTAAACTGGTGTCCGCTTTAATAAACAATTTTTCTTTGTTGATGGGTTGATTATCGGAGTTTTATCCCATGCGCAACACAAAAGTAGGCTAATTTCTCCTGAAAGTTTTCTAGACAGCAAATTATCTGCATACTTTTGAACTAAGGCGAACTCCTACCTCAGATGCTACAAGATCAAGTTGACCGATTGATCTCTCTTTTCATCCTTGTATTCTTTCCTTACATCTTCGGCACGTAGCATTGGGTAGATACAAGAGAGATTAAAATCATCAGTATTGATTTTAAAGTATACTTTTAATCGAAAATAAAGGATTGCGTCAATCCAGTTCCAGTTTACTTTTGTCGCAAGGTCAACCACACTGCCGTTGTAGGATCGTTAGTTTCATAAGGTATAATAATTCAGGATTTTGTGGTTTTTCTTTTTTAAAAGAATTCTAAAACTTTTAATTTCTAAACAGCAATTGAAATCTAAATCATCTGTTTACTTAATCGCATTTAACAGATTAACTTAATTCTTCAGGATGTAAATTTCAAATTCATTAATGGGTTGTTCTTCATTCCTCATTAATAAGGAAGGAATTATCGAGATAAGATAAAGGACAAACCTTGCAGCCGTATCAACTGCTGCAATAAAATCTTTTACAAAGCTGTTGATGGTCATTTTGTCGTCGTCATCATCACTCACAACGAAAGCATCATCGAAAAAGATATGAGCTGCAAAGAGAAATTGATTTTAAAAAAATTTACTATCAATTTTTGTACTCTTATATTCGAAGCCACAATCATATAGTAATATTAAGTATGAATTTGTACATTTTTTAATATACATGTCCATTATTTATATTTTATAATAGACTTCTTTAAAGAATACCAGAACATGTTCACGTTTCAAATGATGTTTTAAGCTATGAACTTAAATTCTAAAAGAAAGCATTTTATAGTTATTTAATTGCACAAAAGAAGATGAATATCTAGGAGATACTGAAGGATATTATCATGATTTTAATTAAAATTTCCAAATTTAAATAAAAAAAATTAAAAGAGTCACTAGTCCAAAACTTCGTAATATGGTAATGTCATATGAGTAATTCATGCCAATGCATTATTTATAAAAATTTAATCTTAATTTTAATAACATTAATGAGATCTCAAAAACTGTATTCACAATTGTTGCAAAGTGTATGTACATAAACTTTGTTACTAAATAATGAGAATTATTTTTGTTGATATAAACTTAAAAATATTTTTTAAAAAATATCAATTTTTTTTAAATGTACGGAATTATAAAACTGATATTACAGAAAAGATGTGTTTTTAATTTAAAAGTTATGTAAAAACTGTTTTTGCTTAATAAAATATTCTAAAGGTAAGAAAAAACGCTAATATTTCGAATAATTTTTAATTAAAAAAACGAATTAAAACTTTGAGAATCCTTTCTTAGAAGTATTTATTATCCGAGTAGTAATTATTTGACAAATTTAAAATCCCTACGTTCAACAATTTGCTCTATAGAACATTTTGTATAATTTTTAATCAGTCATGTCGCATTACGTTCATTGAAATTTACAGATAATGATTTATAAATATTGCCAGCTTAGAATATATTATTGAACATATGTTTTGCTTCAGATATTTAAAATACATCGCAGCTCTTAAAATTTAAATCAGTTACATGCTTAATGGGGCTTTTCATGTTTTATATGTCATATATTTGACCGATCCAATTTATCTAAAAATTTACTACCCATCTCGTGACCTACCCCCACACACAAAAAAATTACTTTGTGATTCTTTGGGGATCAGTGCATGAAAACCGGCCCTCTTTGCTCGCTCGCCATATGTTACGATTTCTGGTACTGTTCCTAACCCCAGGTGACAACGCATTCCCGTTGTCTTGAAAGTTATGCAGAAAAGATTTCTTGTTTGTTTGGCAGTCAAGAAAAGTAAACGTATGAGCGATGAGCAGCTTGCGAGGAAAAGCAGAGCAAATTTATTTTAAAGATCACACGGAAACCAAACGATTTCTTATGAAATTATCAGTTTATGAAGAAAATAATTTTTTTGTCTTTAAGGAATATTCGTAACCGTGATAAGGAATTGCTTACAGGAAATTGAATAAAAATAAGATGTGGATCGATGAGAATAAATACACTGCCAGTCAAGTTTGTTCCTGATTTTTCTTACGTAGAATATTCTATTTTTTACAAACTGGAGCACAGGGTATGTGCTCACGAACAGTGCAGAAATACTTCTTTAGGGTAATGTCCCCTATATTCTACAGTTACGAATAAGATATAAATACATTCATTATTAAAACTAAATTTAAATGATTCCAAATGCAAAGAAGTCATGTGTCAACACTGACTGAAAAAAAAAAATTAAAGCAAAATTTTTTCTGAGGCAAATTTTCTTTAAAAAAAAATCAAAATTATCAACTTTTTAAAACTTCTTAAAAGATTTTTCTCATCATACGAATATTCAATGTTAATTTATGCTTTAAATTTCTCACATATTTATGGGCAATCTATTAAACAAATATTAATGAGAAATTTATACTTTCAATTTCGTAGTAATCTGGATTTCGAATTACTAATCCATCCTGAATAGTCTTCTGAGAGCATTGGTGAACATCCATTCTGAAACAGAAAATAATTTCCAATTTAAAAGAAATTCTTAAAAAATTATTTAAAATATAAAATTAAGACTTTTTTGTATTCCATCTTATAGTCCTACCACTAAACATGTTGTTCCCAAAGGCTATGATAGAGTTTGGTTGTACAGTATTATCTACTTCAATTTATTCACATTAATGTATTTTTCTATCAAGAATATCAATGCATGTTGGAGGGCATGTATAATTAATGTAATTAGCATAGGATGAAAAACGTGATTGGCAATAGATTTTAAAAAGATCAACATTCTCCTTCATTTATTTAAAAAAGTTGTAGGCCCCAGAAAGGGGAAAGCCAAAAAAAGTTTGAGTTAAAAAGAGTAGGACATAGTTGAGTACAGAAGTTTTCAGTTCTGGGAAGTTAGATCTCTTGGATTAGGGCGCCTTTTTACCGATGGCACTTTTATATTTCAGTGTCTGTGTTAATAATTAAGACAAATACTTCTTGCTGTCTTTTCTACTGGGTCAGTTTTATCTCCCAATGGCACTGTAAATTCTAGAGTCATTTTTATGAAGAATTGCATCGTTCAATCACAGCTCAAATTTTAAATAGAATCATTTTCTTTTCATCTTAGTATATCCGCGACTTCGGAACTTCTAGGATTTCCTGTTCAGTTGAATAAATACAGTCGAACCCACTTATAACGAGCCCGCATTTAGCGAGTTTCTGGATTTAACGAGCAAAATGGAGTGTTTTGTTTGGTACAATGTTATAAATGTATTAGAATGTATTCCTTTTAAGAGCAATTTTTTCACGTCTTATTGGATTTAACGAGGTAAAAATTTTTGAAAACATAGAATAGTATCAAAAATAATTTGAAATTATGTAAAAAATGCTCATCCACTCATCGAATTTATCTTCAAGGTTATCAGCATATTCATAGAAAAAGGGGGAAAGGCTAGCTATCACGGACAAAGACACCTGTCTCGTTCTCAGAAGATAAGGAAAGAATTTTGAGGGGAATAGAAGGGTGGGGGTGTTTGTAAAATCATTTCCGGTTTCAGCGTCGCATGTTCTGCATGTAGAGTGTGCTACGAAGGTGCATTCTTCTTGAAAGCGTGCTTTTTATTCGGCGGTTCGAAATGTCGAAAAGAAAAGTTTTATCCGTAAAAGAAAAAGTTGAAATTATAAAACTCTTAGATAAGGGTGAAAAAAATGTTTCAATTTGTAAGCAGTATGGGCTTTCTTCTTCAACTGTGTCAACTCTTTTGAAAAATAAGGAGTCTTTAATGAAAGCATACGAAGCAAATGTGATTGATTGCAAACGGCTAAAGAAATGCGAAAAGGAAGATTTGGATGAAGCTTTGTTGAAATGGTTTTCTCAACAGCGAAATTCTCGTTTGCCAATAACTGGGCCAATCCTGAAACTCCAAGCTGAAAAATTTGCTGCTCAACTAGGATACACAGATTTTTCATGCTCTAATGGATGGTTACATCGCTTTAAGCAACGTCACAACATCTGCGCTGGAAAAATAATCGGCGAAGCTGCCAGTGTGAACGATAAAGATGTGACTGACTGGTTGGATTCAACATGGAAAGATTTACGAGAAAGTTATGCTGAAGATAACATTTATAATGCCGATGAAGCTGGCCTCTTTTATAATTTAACCCCTTATCAAACATTGAAGTTAAAAGGGGAAAAATGTGTAGGTGGCAAGTTACTGAAAAATCGATTAACTGTGTTATTGTGTACAAACATGTCCGGCAAAGAAAAGAAAAAACTTTTTATTGTTGGTAAATCGGCAAATCCAAGATGTTTTAGTAAAGTAAAATCCCTACCAGTGATTTATAAATCAAATAAAAACGCATGGATGACATCAGAGTTATTTTTATCCTTTCTGCATCAGTGGGATAATGAGCTTCAAAAGCAAAATAGAAAGATCGCACTTATCGTTGACAATTGTAAAGCTCATCCAAATGTTAGCAATTTACAAAACATTAAACTTGTATTTTTGCCTCCAAACTCAACCTCACTGTTGCAGCCTCTTGACCAAGGTGTCATCAGAAGCTTCAAATGTCATTACAGAAAGCAATTGATTCTTATGATGTTATGTAGAATGGAAAAAAATGAGGATTTGAAAATTTCTGTTCTTGACGCCGTACGCCTAATGACTGATGCCTGGGGAAGTGTGACGGAATCGTGTTTCAAAAACTGCTTTAGAAAAGCTGGGTGGATTGAAAAAAGTGACGGTGACTTCGAAGAGGAAGATGATTTACCACTCTCTGTTTGGTTACAACAAAAGAACATTAAACAGTTCAACGACGTTTCTAACATCGATGATTACACGAATGTTGATGACGATGTCTTAACATCGGGTATGCTTTCCAGCGAAGATATCGTCGCAGAGGTTGTAAAAGAGCAGGAAAAAGGAAGTGAATGTAGTGATAGTGACATAGAAGATGAAATTCTAGTTAGAAAAGTTACTTGTTCCAGTGCTGTGGAGTCATTGCAAAACCTCTCACAGTTCTTTGAAGGTACAGAAAATGCAGATGATGAAACATTTAATACTTTAAGTGTCTTGAGACGAAAATTAAATGAAACAAAATTTTGTAAAACTAAACAATCAACGTTGGATAAATATTTCTTCACTGCTCAATAAAACAATCTGGACGCAATTCACGTAAGTTATTTTTTGTGTATCATTTTTTGTGTCAACCTTGAATTCGGATTTAGCGAGCGACTGGATTTAACGAGCATTTTTCTGTTTCCCGAATCCCTCGTTACATGCGGGTCCTACTGTATATGCAAAAAGATTTATTGCTAAAAAAACATGTTAAAATTATATTATAATACACAATGTATCAATACAACAACTATATAAAATAAAGCGTGTTTGGTAAGAAACGATGAGTTAATGGATTTTGATGTAAATTTAATTTGCATGGAGAAGAGCTTGATTGGAATATCGATATTCCCAATCAAATTATTCTGAGTTTGCATCAGGGAAAAGCAGACTTTCATTATTCTGAAGGAACTGCTCCAAATTTCATGTTTTGATCTGGGGACATTTTGTTTTTCATCATTCTGTTCCACTTGATTGGTTCGAGGTTCTGGGAGGGTTAACTAAGGTGAAATGACGTTGTAAGCGGCATTTATAATTCCAATGCAACCATAGCTGTTGGGGGCGGCGTGGAACCACTTGATGTATGTGAAGAATTGGTCATGCACCAGAAATGTCGAGAATAAATTTTCTTTGTATTGACTTAAGGATTGTTGACTGGCTAGCTAAAAAGGGGTAGACCCGAGTGGAGGATCCATGAAGGAACATTCTCTCAGGGATGGCGTAGTAAAAATTTCCAATTTTATCACACCATCTTCTGAATTATTTTTTCAATTCCGACGTGGAGCCAGAAATGTTTTCGAGGTTTTTACATAAAAAAAAAAGTCGCATTGGTTTTGTAGTAGAGTAAGTGAAATGCCCATTTAAGTTTATTGCCTGTGATTACAAGAGTTTAATGATAGTGAAATTCTAATTATCAACGTTGTTTCATATCACTGCTTGCTATGACTTGCTAATTACTTTATTGCAAAATGTTTCAGTTGAAATTTTAAAGGGAATATTTTTAGTTTAGCGCTTGAAGATTGAGGATTTCCTTTTTGGTTGATATCAGTTTGGCTTGTGTCGTTTCAGCTAGAAATAAGACAAAATCGCTTGCGAATGCCTAGAGGTTATTGTTGAGTAACAATTTTTTTAAAGGATTTTTACTAGCGGCAAGGTTTTATAACAATGGTTCAGAACAGAAGCTTAATGCATAGTCTTTTTAATTAGACCAAAAGGCAATAATTTGAGTTATTTGAAGAAGGACTTCTCTATTGTTAAGAATATATTTAAGTGTTTCTGTAGTTGCAGAATGGAATATTAACTTTATCGAAGTTATTGCCAATAGAAACAAAATTTCTTGAATATCTCAGGAGATTAAATATCTCCTGTGATATTCAAGCAATCATTATAAATATGAGCTCTTTTTAATATTAGAACTAATGGATTTTGTGGTGGATTGCATGTTCTCTAAACCCGCCTCAATTGTTAGACCCAAAACAGAAGTTTGGAAGAAGTTATTCCATCTGATGA
Organism: Argiope aurantia; assembly: GCA_026543865.1. NCBI lineage: Eukaryota > Metazoa > Arthropoda > Arachnida > Araneae > Araneidae > Argiope > Argiope aurantia. Next base: position 42,612 of record JAPMOR010028866.1, read on the forward strand.
TGACGCAGAATTGATATCTGATATTGACATTATCGAATATTTTACCCCCCCCCCCAGCGTTACAGACGGCAGTGGGCAATTATATATATACTAGTTGCAATAATCTTATGAAAAGCTCAAAGTCCGTGCTTCACTATGCTAGCAAAAGTGTTACTGACCTCATGATGGACTTGAGGAGTTGTTCCATCTCATCCGGGGTCTCATGCCACATAGTTGCGCAAGCAAAAATTCGAGGGACATCACTCCCGTCCATTTCGGACGCATAGCTGTCCAGCCGGGCGTGTCCGTCCGGCTCCACCTGTAGCAGAACGTAATAAATATAGAAAGAGAATGCTCCGAGCTCAAAGAGACATTCAAAGTCATTCTCATTCACTGGTAGCATAAAATGCTGTCTAATGCAGTTTATACAAACAAAATATTGCTAATTTTGCTCCTATATAATATTCTAAATATAGCGAGAAATGCGCAAAAAATAACAAATTTTTTATTAACTAGTCTTACGTATCGGTAATTAATATCATATTTATTGGTGTATATATTGTATATTTTGTATAGAAATCTTAGGTTGAAATCAGAACAAAGAATAAAACATTATTTTTGCTTAAAAATGAGAAGATACTTTTAAGGTCTTTTTTTTACTTAAAGTTTGATCCCCCCTGGGGGAGGAACCTTGGAATGAGGATGAGATGCTTCCGGCATGGTGGTTGGATCTAGCCACCCTGGAGGGTACACTAATAAATGGGGGATCTAACTCCTCCCATCGATGACGGGACGTACTTCCTGCGGGGAGGGTTGTACCGTGGTCGGTGACGCCCCTTAGGACTCAACCACAGTTCCCGCCAATGTTGCTGTTGCGGCGGTCCGGGCATTCAGTTTTTATGGTTTAAATCCGTGTACCTTCGTGGCGGGTCGGAGAGTTAGATGGCTGACTTACTTAAAGTTTGAAATTTTTTCCCCTTTATTTATAAAATAAAGCATAAAATACATGACATAACTGGTCTGTCGTCCACAAAACCTCTTCCTAAAAGATAAACAGTAGTGACCTGAAATGTGCACACCATATTCTGGAGTCATTTTTAGATCAAATGTTCTATTTCAAATTAATTAGTAAAAATTAAGATAATTTTTGCTATTTTCCTTCAATAACATCGACAATATTTATTGTACAAAAATTATTTCTATTTATTTCATTGATTTTAACATTCACTTTAAACACAATTTGTAAGAATTAAATTCGAACCAATTTTATTGTTTGAAAACACCTTCATTAATGCATTTTTGCCACTTCAAAGATTATGATATTAAAACATAATTTTCTTTGGGCATTAATTGAAGCACAGAACTTTTAATTCTGCTTTTTATTTAGTCGAATGCATGCCTTTGCACGCAGATAAGCAATCCAATAATGATACTTTGATTCCTAAGCGTTTTTCGTGTTTATGAACTATTATTTGATCCGAATTAATGTGAAAAGTCACTGAAGTCAAAGTCACTGAACCTCGTTCTTATTGAACAAAGAAAAACCTGACGGTAAAAAATTGTGTTATTTAATTTATTAGAAAGTCTAAACTATTTTTTGGTTGACAATTTTTTGGATGGAAGTAATCAAAAGAAAAGAAGTTTTTTCTCCCAAGCATTTGATGAAATATTTAGTTAAAATCAATCTCAATATTATAATGTTTCATCAATAGCTTCGGAGCATTGCACAAAAACTATTTTTTCATCAGCGTAAAATTTCAGCAATACCATTTATATTTCCACATAATTTTTACTCAAATAAAAAAAAAAAATCAGAATTTTACAACAATAGTTTATATTGCTTTATTTATTGCATTTTGCATTTTTTTAAAGATATGAAACATAATTTTCGGTTTCTGTTATCGTTGTTACATGGTTAAAAGTAACTGTGAAGATATTATAAAACCACCGGAAGTGGTCACCCCAAAACTTTCTCACATACTCTCTGATAAAAGTATTATCCTAGAGAACACCTTATACGGCATTGGCGCACAGATCATGAATTATTAGCCTTTGACGGGAAATCAGTATTTTTACTGAATCTTTCGTGTGATCCTTGTCGGGGTTTTTTTGGAGATTAATCTCTTGCATTAATAGTATCTGAAAATATAATTTGTGTTTTAGACGCATTTTAAAACCGATTAAAATAATAATTTGACACAGAACTATACTTCTATCAAAAATCACATAACAAATTAGATATTTTTTTTAGTTGTTGACTCTGCATGTTTTTGAAAGAGCAGCACGACAGATGGTCCACCCTTGTTGGATTTGGTTTAAGATTTGATAGGTGTTTGCACGATACATGTTAAATCCGAGAGCAGAAATTCATCCATCTAGTTCTCTTCGTTTTATAGTTAACTTATATTGGAAAAATGGACAGACAGACTTTCTCGGAATAGATTTTGCTCAGAATTTGATATAAATTTACAAATTTAGTGTAAAGACCATATACAAATTTTAACTGTATAGCTCAAAGTGTTTTTGAATTATCTTTGTTACAGACGAGTAGGCATATAGACGTTTTCTAAAAATGTGCTTTTCGAACTCATTTTTACTTCAAAGGGTGGTCTAAAACGTAGACATTCATCAAAGTCTGGAGTTCGAATTTTTTGAAGATTAAAATACTTCCTCTATACTTCATGCACGAGAAAGTAATAAATGAATATAGTCGAATAACTTACCTTGATATAAGTGAATCAAAATATTTTAATAAAAATACGGATGACAGTTAATTGAAAAGTATCATATTAATCAACGCTAATTCTGTCCATACTTTTTCAGTCCCATTGTGATAATTTTAGTAAATAAGAATAGGAAGTTTAGAAAAGGATAAAAACTAATTTTGAATCTAACAAAAATTAAGATTAATTGCTAAAACTCAAATTATTTAGATAATATATCTTCATTAAAGATCTTTTTTGCTAAAACTCAGAAATTTAATTGGATAAATATCTCATTTCTATTTATAATAAATGCGAGTGTGTGTGTGTGACCGTGTGTTGGCCTTCCACAAGATTGATTATTTGACTTATAGCTTCTCAATTTGGTATAGGTAAACTTTGAAAGGGTGATAATTTTTTTATAATTTAATTAATTAAAATTAAAGGGAGATTTTGATGCTTTCCCTCTATAAATCTCAACTGTCTGCTATGAAATCAGCTTTGCTATGAGATTAAAATCCTTTTCATATTTCATCAACTGCATAAATCTGTGATTTTCTTCGGATGAAAAGGAAGAAAAATTCTGCTACGTATATGCGCAATTTTATGAAGAATCAGAAAATGAAACTACGTTACTACAAAAGAAAACGAACATTTTTTTTTAAAAAAGTGGAAATTTGGAAGTTTTGGATGGCAGTATTATGACATGCGACTCAATTTCATTGGGTAGATTCATGTATACAATTAACTGAACAAGTGCAAGACTATTAAAATAAACCAGCTTTACGCCTATCACAATTTGATGTTTTTTTCAAAGAATCATCAATATCAAGTTAAGTATATTGAATTGAAGTTGACTATACTTGAGATTTAATGCAAGCAAATGCGAATGAGATTTAACGCAACCAATATTCTCAACAAATCAGCTGGTCTCTAAAAGTGGCTAGTAATTGAATAAACATTGAGAACAGCAAAAATGGCAGTGATGAGAATATAAATCAATATGCAGGTAAGTATTTATTTTGACGATATTTTTAGAAGTAGACAAAAAAGAAATCGTCCTTTTTGTGTTTTCATTCAATTTTATGAGAATTAAAAAAAAAGATTCACAATAAATCAAAGAAAAATTTCTTATACTTTCTTAATAGCAAAAAATTACAAAAATAATTTATTTTGTGAATTACGCTGTATCGATTTTTAGCAGAAATATAAATAATAAAATTATTCTGTATTTCTTTGATATTATTTTTGGAAAATATTGCTTTTAATTTGAAAATCTCAGCATTTAATAAAAAAAAAAATAAACTATCACCTTTTATTTTACTAAAAAAATAAAAGCAAATATTTTGCTTAAATATTTGATTAGATTTCACCTGAATGTATTTTTATTTGCATGTTCAGAACCTTTGATTTTCATTTTACCTTCCTTAGTTATGTTTATCTTAATTTGTTCTTAAAGAAAAAAAAAAAAAAAACATTTTTTTCCAGATAAGAACTTATGATTCAAGATTTTTTTTAAAAAAATTACTCAATAATAATGTGAATTCAATCGATTTCTCAGCCATTTATAATCTAACAAATCAGCAATTAAATTCGAATGAATGAATCATTCGAAAAACATTGTAATTCATTGCAAAAAGCAATTAATAACATTTCTTATGAGAAGAAAGACTAATTCATCGTCAAGACTTTTAAGAGCAACTAGAATTAACTAAAATTCCCAATTTAAAATGAAATTATAAATTAAACTACAAGTTTTTTTTATGCATTCAAACAAAAATTTATATGTTTTTATATAAATGTCTTTTATTTAAAAATAATGAGATATATTTTATTATTTCGAAACAATAGTTAAAATAAGTTTCCATAAGATTATATAAATTTTGAATGGCTATCTGTAATTTACAGAAAGAATGTCAATCTAAAAAATTTAAACCAAAATGAAAATTATCTTTTGAAGTTAATATCTGAAATATCTTAGATGCTTTTGAGTTCTTGAACAGTGTCCCAAAAATTAACGCAAGATTTGAATTTGCCACCATTCGTACACTAAAGTGCTAGTAACTCTATTTATAAAACCATTTGACAGCTGATATTTTAAGGTTAGTAAAGATGGAGCGTTATACGGCAGAACAACATATTTTCATTGCTTAACAATATTTCAAAAATAATGAAAGTCTGGAAGCTACAGCTCGTAAATTTGAGACCTAGACATTTAGAACGTGATTTAACGCCATTGGATTTCTTTTTATGGGGTTGCTTAAAGGTCTACGCCAACAAACCGACAAGCACGCGTGCATTGAAGGAAGAAATTCAATACCACATCAACGAAATACATGCACATTTATGCAAAATGGTTATGGAAAATTACGACTAAAGAATGCGTATGTGCCAGCAAAGCCGTGGAGGCCATTTCCCTTTTTGTTATTCCACACAAAACCTTATCCTGTGTAGTTTATTATTCAATAAAAATATAACAATTTAAAGAAAAAAAGCTGTGTTTTTTTATTTAATTCAAATCTTGCGTTAACATGTTATTCTATCGTGTAATGCTCCATTTTTACTAACCCTAAACAAACAATTAACTGTCAAATGTTTTTTTTTTTTTTAAATAGGATTGTCTACATTTTATTGCACGAATGATGTCGAATTATCCTTTATGTCAATGAAAATAACAATAACTGCCAGAAACAGAATGTCATCTAATTAGATGATAGAAGCTAGTTAATCCCTGAATATAAATGCCTGAAAAATAAATTATATTAATCTGGGCCACAGATATAAAAATTATTGCTTACATTAATTACTAAACTGATAACAATGTGTAAATGCAAAAATACATGTAACACATTACCACGAAATTTGATAAAATATCAACAGTAGTTTTTTTTTGGGGGGGGGGGTATAGGTATAACAACAATTAAAAGCAGAAATTCTCAGTATGTCAGTTTGCAAAAAATATTGAGACTTATTATCAACTCCACAATCTAACCTATTGCGGTAACAATCAAATATTTAAAAATTAAAGGAGTAATAATTAACCTGTCTTTGACAAATATTGCTTATTTTCTCTTCTGGGAATTCATCAAACATCGTAGACGTTTTTATTTTCAGGTGCAGTCAAACCTTGTTTAATGAGCAATTCTCATAACGATTGATTTGCATAACGAACAAAAAAAAAATGACCCCTCCAATGAGGAATGTTTCGTACAGCGAGTGACTAGGAGATGTCATTATTTCAAATGCAGGATTTTCTGTACCTGTCAGTTTGTGTTTAGTGTTTGTTTATTAATTTTCACATTCTCTTATACGTAATAAAGAGAAAGTATAAGGATCATGAGAAAATTCGAACTCAAGATTTTTACAAACCTCCACGTTTTATAACTCCATGAATTTAAAAAACACATTTTTAGAAAATGTCCGTCTGTCTTTCTGTTACAAAGATAAAAACGCTTTGAGCTAGACGGTTGAAGTTTGGTGTACGATCTTTACACCAGATTTTCAGATTTCTATCAAATTTTGAGTACAATCTGTTCATAGGAAGTCCGTCTGTCTGGCTGCTCGAATATAAATGATATTACAAATATACACGATAATTACAAAACGAAGAGAGCTAGAAAGATATAATTATGTACACATATCTAACATCTATAGACCGATTGACGACTGTCTGTCTGTCTTTACTTTCAGTAACATGTAAAAGCGATGATTTAAGAACGCAGTGACTTCAATATATCAAATTTTTTATGTGATTTTGTGACTACAAGTGTAGTTTTGTGTCAAATTTTTGTTTCAATCGGTGGAGAAAAACGTGTCTAAAATACAAATTCGATTTTTCAACACTATTAAGGCATACCAGGAAACTATTAAACAGTCTATTAAAATATTCGCATTCATTGGCTCTGATGGACAGTTTTCACACTTTATCAGTGACAATTCAACTAAAAAAAATCAAAATCATTAGTTGTAATTTTTTAATTATATTTTTTCTTTAGTCTTGACACTTAAGCTGCATGTATTTACATACGTTTTGCGTCAAAATAATGATAATAATAAGTAAATAAAAATATCGTACCACTGGGGTTAAAATTGGAATTAACAACTTGTATAAATAATTAAAAATATAATAAATAAATGGTGTAACAAAAAATAAATAATTAAGTGTTTTCATTTGAAATAACAAAACGGAAAGATCAAACAATTTACCAAAAAAATGTATTAAAAACAACAGGAAAAAATCTATGTTTGCATAGACTAGATAATAATAATAAATAAATAGAAATATATTGCAATAGGGTAAAACTGGAATTAACAACTTGTATAAATAATTAAAAATAAAATAAATAATTAAATGTTTTTATTTGAAATTATAAAATTGAAAAAATCAAATGATTTCCTATAAAATTTATGAAAAAAAAGTCCATGTTTGCATTGGAGCAATCTCCATTGCTGCTAGTGAATGAGAGCAACAAGTAGGTTCTGAACTTGCATAATAACAACTCTTACAGAAATTGCTTTATATTTATTAATATAATTAATGCACTTTTAATTCTAATCGAATTTAATAATCGCCTTTCGTATAAACTACTGATCTTTAAATGTCAGATGATAGAAAAAAGATAAGTAAACTAATTAGCGACACAATGCATATCATTTAAGTTAAAAGAAAAACAATTCTTTTGACAAAGCTGTTTTTTGAAATCTCGAACATCTCGGAATAATAGTCATTAAGACAAATGAAAAAACAAAAGCAAATGTGAGATAAGAATATCCGTTAGACAGTACCTTTTCATTCCTCCGTCTGTTTAAAGCGAGAGATTGATCAATGAGTGCTGAGCAATACAATGGATTTACAAATAATCTGCAAATGGGAAAAAAATGAACACTGAAAAACAAGAACATTAATTGTATCTCATGAATTGCTTATCATTACCTCCAGTTAATTTTGGCTATTTTAACTTTTGTTGAGAAGACATATTATGCATTGTGAAAATACTGTGACTAATAAAGATCTATATTCATGGTTTTCCTAAAAATTGAATAGAGACACTTTTCATTCCCTTATTTGAAATGCCCTTCCCTACCCCCGAGAATTTCTTGATAGACAAGAAGAACAAATATTGTAAAATGTTTCAAAACTTCTAGAAAAGGTAATTAAATTTTCTTTCCAAAATAAAAAGCATTGTCATTATAAAGAGAGGTGTTTTTTTTCTTCAAAAGATGTGACTATCAATTTTAAAGATTATATAGTGTTCACGAGTTTCTTAAAAATAAGTCTGTGTACCCCCTAATATTTTTTGACTCTGCAGCAGTTGTTAATAAAAATTTGTTTGTTGGAAGTAAGCATTATTTTGCCATTGACATCGTTTGACAATAGCATAAAAATAATACAAATGTATCAATAACGCTAATACAATGGAACGACGGCTGTATGACCACATTACTGATGAAGAACTTGATATTAAATATGCACTCGAATTCTAGTGTGACCAAGGACA
>JAPMOR010028866.1:62716-189680 GCA_026543865.1 Argiope aurantia
GGCTGTATGACCACATTACTGATGAAGAACTTGATATTAAATATGCACTCAAATTCTAGTGTGATCATAGACATTAGTTTTCTGTCATCATATAAGTGACATTCGCCAGTGGCAGTGTGCTTAATACATAATTTTTTAAAAGTATTTTTTCTATTTTTATAAAGCAGCTTAAGATGTGTGTTTTTCTTGCAAACATTCCCATTTGAGTCGAAATTTCAAAAATGAAAAATATGAACTTACTTGTTTGTCGAAGCCATTCTTTCATTCTGAGGGTTCCAGAGATGAATTGTGATCAATACTTGGGACAGCAACCAAAAAATCCAAAAAATTCTGGTTTCCATTGAAAATCCAGATTGATCCTCCGGGCAATTCCAGTAATGGTACGTCTTCGTCAATCTTTTGTAGCCACACTCATGCTCGCAGGCGCTGTTCAAAAAACTCATTGTAACGGGCACAGTTAACAGGACGGGTAGAGCATAACTGAAACCTTGTATGCAGATCTTGCAAACAAACTTGCCGCAAGAATAACACAAAAATGAAGCCGTCATGTGAATTGCAGCTATTATCAATGGCAAATATGGTTCAGTATGATCATTAAAAAACGTAAGGGTCTTAGGAGGCTTCAAGGTGTCTGATATAATCACAGTATCATCTATATTAGGCCATATCAAAGTTAAGTTATGCCGCTTGAAGCATTTAGGAAAAGTTTTGAGGAATATTCTCACCTCGTCGCTGTTGGACGAGAGACTTAAGCAAATCAGAACAGCAAAGTAAACTAAAATTATTTTCCACGATGAAATAAATATGTAAATGAAATTTCTGCTTCTTTCAATGTCATTCTTAAAAGTTTGCAAAATGTGCGGCGAATTGATATTCACGAAGTTTTCCCACCATGCACAAGATATTAAAATGGTTGCGCAAGACATTAAAATAGTGCCGGAGTGAGAGTTGGTATCGAATTCATGCGAAATTGCCTCATGTCCATACATAGAGGCCCATATGACAATTATAATCTGGCCTACTATAACGAATAAACACAATATATTGTTCATCCAGGCTTGTACAGTGTTTTGGGAATTCCAGCTAGCGTACACGTTTAGAAAGGATGGAACAATGCACACTGCATTTGTCAGAGCCAATGCTACTATTGAATTTATTTGGGGGAAAACAACGAATACCATGATAGTAAGTCCAACGATATGCAAAGTTTCGACGACAAAGACCTGAAAATAATTATAAATATCAGTTTGGGATCATTGTAGAATTTATCCTATATCATGAGATCAAAATAACATCTTGTATATTCTTGTATATTTAACATCTAGTATATTTTACTAAACTAAATTTTTGTGAGATGTGGTTGGAAAATAATAATTTTGATATCTAAAAATTATTTATAGTTTTCAATGAAATAATTTAAAAATGTTTTATAAGATGATACCTTAAATTATCTTTCTATAGGGTTTTCATCTTTATTTAAGTACTTTTCAAAAGTGTCAATCAGTTTGTTTCCTTTTCTCAAGGAAATGTTCATGTTGACGAAAGAAGCCATTATTTTCATAATAGAATTCTCCGAAAAATCGATTAGGGATTACATTGAACTCGGGCATAGAAATTGGAGAAATAGGAAAAAACGATGTTATTCGGGCCATAGAGGTAAACTGCTTATTCCTCATCATAAAGAAATTCATAAATTGGCACTACTCGAATTTCTCTTTTTTTTTCTTCTTCTCTTTATTGTCAATTTATTTTTTATGCACTATTCTTAAATAATAAAGCGGGTCTGCGGTGACCTGGTGATGAGGTTCCGGCTTCGGAGCCGGAGGGTTTCAGTCTCAAGACCCAATTCGACCGAAGAACCGCCAACGGCTAAACGCCTTCTGCCGTTGTAGCAAGGAGGCTTGGAGAGGGGAGCGCCAACTCACGCGCTGTCCTCGCCATCTGACCGTTTGATTTTTGTTATTACATGATTTTTAAATGTTTCCTATTTGGCTATAAATATACTATGAAGAATAGATTATTATCCGCTAGAGTAAAAAATTAATATTTTTTCATTTATTTTATTAAAAATTAAATTTTTTAATATAAAATTTTAATTAAAAAAGATATACAAAGAAGATTTTGTAAATATCTTCATTAACACTGCTCTTTTTTGAGCTAAAGAGTTTTGAGTTTCATAGATCTAAAATACAAAATACATATCTCCACAGGGAATGAAAGACATTTTTAATAGATCTTGTTTAAAGTTTTCAAAATTTCCAAGATTTTTTTTTTCTCTTTTTCAAAACTGTTGTATCGTTAAAAAAAAAAGCATTTTACGGAAAAAATAGTAGAGTTAAACAAAACTAGTATAAAATAGTAAGGTTAAAGATTTTTTTTAGAAACTTTTGTAAAAGAGTACTGCAATTTTCAAAATGCTTCTTGTTTTTTTTCACCCAGAAAAACCCCAAAAAAAAACATTGTTTTACAGGATAATAAGTTTATGCACAAATTTAACTAATAGAATATGATAATTTCAACTTTTCATAAAACAAGCTGTTCCGCGGCCACCTCTGCAAAATTAAAAATCATAGAATTGAACATGAAATATCATAGAATTGAGAAAAATAAGATCCCTTGAATGTTCAGTGACACGTTTAATCTCATCATTTTGCATTTTCTTGCCATTAAATTTGTTAATCGTATACTAGTTTAATTTAATTACAGGAAACAATTATTAAAGGGATTCTAACATATACATAATACATCGATTTTTTTTTTTAAATTATGGTAATCTCTTTTTTCCGCCATTTCAAAATTTTCATATTCCTTTTTTAAGAAGTCACATAAATCTATAACATCTTAAATTACTGAGAATTAGAAGTTTCTTAAAGCTAAATTCAAAAGAATTTTTTAAATATTAATTTACCAATATGAAAGACGAAAGTTTTGGCTTTTGGTATTTTTTAAATATGCATAATCTGGCCGACCGAATAAACGTCAATATTTCGGGGACAAAGAAAATGAATAAAAGACACCACATCCAAGAATATCTTTCTTCTTTAGAAAGTTGAACGACATATTTTTGGTCCCTTTCCAAACCTGAAAAAAATAAAGAATTTTAAGATCGATCGTTGAATTTCAAGTAAAACACGAAATAAAGTAAAGGTAAATATCATGATAAAAATCAATATATATTTTACCGGCTAAGTATGAAATCTGGCATTTTATAAAATAAATAGGTATTGTATACAAAGCCTAAAACTGGCCGGCGATGTGAAAAACGTTTCATATTTCACACATTTCCTAGGCATTCTCACAGAGAAGGAGAGCACCTTCTCTGTGGGCATTCTATAGAATGCCAAATGTGATACTGGAAAACTATGAAATATATCCGATTCGTTTCGAATATCACCTTGCAAGACACATAACTTTTAACGCACGCCTCATGTATCACCGATTCGTTTCGAATATCACACAGGAAGGCATGTCTAAAATATCTTTGCATAAAATTTCATAAAAAAATTTATCATCTGTTGGTTTCATTTTCATGAATGTAAGCGCGATAATACAAAAATACAAATAAATGAAATTTGTTGTATGATTTTGTGATCAAAATTGTAATTTCATATAAAATTTTGGTATTAATCTGTTAAAACGGTAAGTAATTAAAATCCGTATTCGGTTTTCTTCATTATATTACACAGCACAAAATACTCATGCGCGGGATTCTGAAAATAAAAATCTGAGTACTCGTGATATGTATTTCCTCATTTAAGAACCACAATTTTTATAGAAGGGAGACAGATATAAAGTGTTAATAGGGAATATGGCAGATAGTTTCGAGAAGATCTCTTCCGGTGATTTTGTTAAATTTGTTTTTCAGAAACTTACCTGAGATATTGCACGGAGAGAACGTGTTTTTTTCGTGAATTACTGAAGTCATGAAAAGAAGCGTTGCTTTGGAGAGAACAGCACAGACCAAAATGATACCGAATGTAGCGAGGTACACGAGGATTTTGAGCAATTTTACTGCTTTGTTGAATGTGGGTCTATCTTCTGTCAAGCTGTCTTTCTCTATTGCAGATTCATCATACAAATCCCACTTTCTTTCTTCATCAACAATCATGAGCTCACTGAAACCAATAAAAACCATTAGAAAGAGATGGTGTTTCCAAAGCACTGGTGTTTCAAAGATGATTGCTTAAAAACAAACAAATTTATGGCATAGGGCAAAGAGAAGAATTTAAAAAAAAATAATATATTTTAGTATAATAGAAGTTATTATTGTTTTGAGGCTGATTGCAAAAAAAAAACCATTTTGGCTTTTCGTTTTAATGGATTCCGAATTTTCATACCACCGAATTCCCTCAGGTTGCAATTAGTTTGGTTGTTAGATCGCGCTACAGATAGTTCAATTTAATTACAGTAAATACGTTAGATAATTTCATAATTTTTCTAAGAATTTGCTAATGTTTCCAGCATTTTAATGCAACGAGGGAATTAGATATTTTTTCTTTTAAGTCCTCATTCATATAATGGGATAATATTTTTAAAAAATAATGTAGAATTTTAAATCGATTGTAATTTTGTATTATTGCTAGACTTTATTTAGTAGATAGAAAAATACACAAGTAATTGGCTAATAATAACTGCTTTTACTGATAATAACTGTAGTTAAATTATTTAATCTTTGATGCAGGAAACCTTCCTTTGTTTAACACTAATTTTAGATAAATATAATAAAAATTAAGTATTCAAACATTTCTTATTTAGGTCAATGTAGCAATTTCCAGTATCAGTAAAAAAAAATTACATGATCACATCGAATGGTATTTTCAATATAATGACATTTTGCAAAAAATGTCATTATATTGATAAAGAAGTTTTGAGCCAAATTTTGAAAAAAATATCAATAAAATTGATCCAGAGATATGAGAAAACAAAAAATTAAAGTGGAAAGATTCGGGGAAAAAATGTCACCGAATTCGGAAAAAAAAAAATTGGAAAGATCTGAAAAAAAAAGTTAGTAACTTGATAAGACCTTAAAAATGTTGCAAACCTCTATGAAAGTTATTCAATTTATAAGATATAAAAAATGCTGAAAATATTTGAAAATGTATTGAGTTTACAAGACACAGGAAAAACGTCAATTAATAATGATAATAAAGCATTTTAAAATAATCTTTTGAGTAAAAAAATTACCTCTCTACGTCTGATACGTTCTCATTCTGCGCTCTTAAGACTTCCTCTAAAGCAGGACTTTTCACAGTAGTGGATTCTTCCACGGTAGCCATCTCTTCACAAATATACTCTTTTCATTGGACTAAATAAAGAAAATCACTTTATTTAAGTGACTATTGCTGTTATTAGTGCTGTAGACACTATCCATGGAAGTGATCATTGGTTTTAAATAACCACTTATTTTAGAAATGTTTTAGAATGAAACATTTAAAAATTCTTCGCTATTAAAAATATATATAATTTAGCAAAATTTTTGGTACGTTAATGCGTATTGAAGATTTTTCATTTGGCATACTTTAGGTTTACAATATTCGGCAAAAATATATGACTCTACGAGCTTCTTGAAAATGCAATTAATAATGTAAAATCGTTCTTATTAGTAAAAAAAAATTGTTTTTTGATAAAACTTTGCTTACCAAGATTTCCGAGGCATGTAAATTTAATCTCTGATTTTAAACATTCATGTAATTTTTTTAAGAAAAAATCCCATTCTTTTGCTGAGGATAAACAAAAATTATTAATTCTCTAAATATATATTTAAAAAAAGCGAACTGTATTCAAACAATACCCTTTTTCTTGAAAAATCTAAATTATTTATTTTTCAAAATTTTTTAATCTGCTGCAGTTGATATTTCGATGTCAACCTCTTCAATGATTTTTAATTTTGTAAGCAGTTTTAATATGAAATTTAAAACAAATATTTGTTGATGACTTGATATGTTTTATTTTTATTTCCATCAGACTCAGCTAAAAAGAAACTAAATTCCAGCTCTACTTTAACTTTATATTAACTTAGAAATATATTATCAATGGTATTTATAAAGGAATATAAAAATCTTACATATTTTTAAGGATAATAGGAGCTATATACTAAAGGTTAGCAGTTTGTACCATTCACAAATGTGATCAAAACGTTCACACTGACTTATTTATTGCCTTATCTTAAGTTAAAATAAGGGTTATGTCTCAAGAAGTATTGAAAAAATATTTTTTTTATTAGTGGTGAGAATTATACAAAGTCCTTCATAAGATTTGAACTATCCTGATATTCATTAGTGTCGTTCAGTTTTTCAAAAATCACAGTTTAAAAAAAATTTGTGTTTATTTTTAAAATTAATTTGTAAATAAGGAAAATTGGAAATGATATGAAAATTTCGAAAGCTAGTGAGTTGATGTAGACTAGTTTTTAGAGATCGCTCTAAGTAATCCAGTCAAATGGAGATGAAAAATATCATAATGTTCCAAAAATTCTTAAGAGTAACATTATTACCTTAAATTGTGCAGAAATTGTTGTTCCGAAAAGGTCTCTAAGTTTGCACCCCTTTTACTATCGGATAAAGGTTTGGGGTTGTATGCAGAAATTGAGATACCGGTTTTACTTGTTTAAATAAAAAGTTATTATTTTCAGTGGAAAAATTTTTAATTAAATAGTTGTAGATATTAAAAAGCTATATACAATGAGTTATCGAACATTATTATAGCTTAACTAGGATAAAAATTTAATTAAAATTTTAAGTCGGAAAAATATTTTTCCAAAGATATATTTTCCACCAAAATAATCATAGAAAAAATAATTAATATAAATTGTAATATTAAGAATTAATACTGTTAATATTTAGTAAATGTATCAATAATAATTGTAAAAAAAACTTGAAATTAGATGTAACAAATTCAAAGCTATTTTATGCTAATACGAATTGCAATGATTGTCTTTTTGGATGTGAAATGTTTGTGCACATTGAGGAGTCTCAAAATATGGTACATGCAGTACTTAGAATAGTTCATTAAATTATTTTTGATTGTACAAATTTTATATAAATGATTTAAATGAAATCCAAATTCGATATAAAAAGACATTTCTTTAAACAATTTATTTTAATCTTTACTAATCACATGCAAGTTACAAATATTTTATTGAACTTTATTATTCTGATATATGTACATTTCTTATTCAGATCAGGTGAGAGATATCTTGTAAATGAGATATTAATCACATTCACAAGATAAAAAGATTTTTAGCAAGTCTGAAAAAGTTTGTTAAAAAGAAGAAAAAAAATTTCAAGGAGGGCGCTAAAATGTTTTAATGCTTTTCAATACATTATTCTTCTGCGAGACAAAATTTGTAATCATATTGTTATTAATCTCTATTATTAATAACGGAGAATATGTTTTTCTCTTTCCCTTTCTCTCTTTCTCTGAATGTGTGTCTGTATTGGCCCTCTGCAAGTCAAGCCATTTGATTTAGAGGTATTAAGTGTAACACAAATATACTTTGCAGGTCGGAGAGATTTTTAAAAATTTATTTGGATTTTAATTAATTACAAATTAATCAAAATTTTGTATTTTCTGCTATAACTTCTAAAAATATCACAGCACAAAATTAATTTTTATATCATCTCAAATTCAAATAATTATCTTTTCAAGATACCAAGCTTTTGTCTTATAATATTTCTCTATTTTTAAAAATTTAGTTCAAATATTTTCAGAGTATTTTGCTAAATTTCTGAAGTGACCTCAAATTTTCAATGTTGCTTTTAATGTTTCATCATGAACTTTTCCATAGTTAATGATGACTGTATGAAGTTTATGAACCGTATGTACCTACTGTTTATTTTTCCGCAATGAGTATGTAGGTTTCTATTTAAAGCATGCCTTTAATATGGTCTTTGAAATTTGTTGTACTTAAATGTTAAACTTCCTATCATTTTTTTAAAAAAATGTTCACTTTCAATGTTTTTAAAAAGTGTTCATTTTTAAACACTGCCACTCTTTAATGTAATATCATGGGATTTACAAAAAAATGTTATTGCTAGAAAATTTCTTTCTTATTTTAGTACAGTGTATTTTTTGATGAACTAGTGAAATTTTTATTGAATATTCCTCTATATTATAACATAAATTTTGAAAAATGTTATGTAGGCCATAAATTTTCAATTCTGAATGACTCTACTATCATAATATTAAAAAAAAATTTAATCTCATGACAGGAGTTTTCGTAATAGTTTAAACATTTCTTTTTAACAATTAAAATTCACATTTGAGATGAGAGAAGATTAGAGAGATACATTGCACATGAACGGTATGGCGCAAAACTTTTTAAGCAATGCATGTTACATTCTATCAAATTTGAAATTTAAAATCATATTGCTTAAGAAGGCCTCATGAAAAAGCTGAATAAAATATTTAATAAAAAATTTTGGCAAATATTAATATTGTCAAACCATCTGGTTGCCAAAGGCGATTAATCAAAAATAAATATAAGAAATATTTGCACTTTGAACTGACTTACATTTGGTATCAAAGAAGATAATGACCGACATATAGAATATAGTTGCAAGGAAACAGATTCCCTCATTACAATAATCCTCTCCATCCCACCAAGTGGCATCTCAAGTATGAGGATGAGAAGTTGAAACACAAGTAAGCAGATTCTCACTTTCTTAGAGGATATAATAATGACGGTATTTCTCAAGTGCTCATTCATCCAGTTTTTTGTACTCAAGATATTTTTCATTCTAGTTTTTATAATTTATTGTTATATTGTTTGTTTATGTTTCTTTCCTTGTAATTGTTGTGTAATTATTTTTAATAAAGTCCACTTACATCTATACCAAACCGGAAAGGGACAACCTGAGCTCCAGAAACGGAGGTGGGTTAAGTTAAGTGGTCCATAGCCAATGATCACCATATTTATGCACGAATCACCATATTTATGCACGTGTTACTTGGCTATTATTCTTTGGCCTGAAATATCATTATCCGCAGTGACTCGATAATTCAGTCCATCCCAGATGCCAAGGTAAAACGAAGGATCACTCTCTTTACATAAATTTTTATCAATAATAAGTCTTAATAATTATTATAATGTGTTATAACCAACGTATAGTACAATATTCTATAATTATATTTTATTATAAAGAAAACATTTCATTTACGAGCATAATCAAATAGTTTTTTTAACGTTTTATTCTTTGATTACAAACATTTCATATTGAAAGAGCTCAACTTTAATCAAAAATATTCTTTTAATTTAGTTCATATTTTTTTTTAATTCTTAATAAATATGGTACATAATTTTAAAAGTTTGGGAACTTCTTGACTTCATCCCTCTAATATTTAATTAATTTTATCAAAAATATTTCCTTAAAGCACAATATTACCAAGTTCTAAACAAAAGAAATATTTCCATTTTAATATTTTTAAATATATTGTAATTTTGAAATGCTTTTTTTTTTCAAACTCGGCCAAGTAACGTTATTAATGCATAGTCAAATTTTAATTTAATTAATAATTAAATGAGAATTGAATTCAGAAAATATTAAAATAATATATTGCCATCAAGAGAGAAAAAGTATGCAAAACTTTAAAATTCTAAATATGAGAAAGTGAGCGAAAAATCGATCGCAAATTTCCATCTTTACAAACCTGATGCATATCACATTAAATAAAAGTGTTTAAAACTGCACTACTATGTTTAATCTCTAACCAAGCGCTGACAAAACCACTGAACTGAAAGTGATCCTAACATTGTTTTTCTTTTGAAGGCTATGAAAATGATAAAAAGTAATCCTCTATTCGGCAATAATGATCGGATTCAGATTAAAGTTTACGTTTGTTACGCAAACTATAATCTGGAACATCTGCTTAAAGCAGATTTCTGAAAGCAAAAATTTTAAAGATTAAGTTTGCTGCAAATCAAAACCCAGAAAAATGTAATTTTTAGCACTTGTCTGTAAGAAATGAAATAAACATGAAATACGCTATTTTCTACAAAGATAAGAGGAAGGAAAAGATTTTGTGAACTTTTAAAATATCTACATTATTAATGCATGTTCACGCGAATGTCGCTTAACGCCAAACTTGGCAATCTTAAAATTGCGGCAACCCCTTTACCCGCCCTTTCAGTCGAGTTTTTCAGGGGTTCATTAGAACGTTGACCCGTATCGGCTCCTCAGTTCCCGCAGAAGCTGTAAACGACTTCAGTTTGTAAGGCTTAACAAAGCCAACCGCAATCAGCCATGTATTAGAACTACTCACCGCAAAAGGAGTGTATATAGTTTAAATAAAGAATTTAAGCAAAAGTACAGTCCACTGCTCACTTCGAATCAACCTATTTATGGGCCGTCAAGCCGGAGGAATTAATAGTAAAAATAATCATGGCTGGCTGATGATTAAAGAGCAAAAATCATCTCTTAACAGAAAGAGAGGTAGTATAAAATCCTCTTTAACAAAGCTGAACTCTTTTATCGAAACGGATGATTCAAAGGATTCAATAGTGTATCAAACTAAACTGGATAATTTTCTCAAGATTAAACAAAACCTAGAACAGATGAAAGAAGAGTACTTCGTCACAGCCGAGGATTCCGAATTACAAGAATTGCAAGATTCAGTGGAAGAATTAGAAGAACAGTGCGAAAGACTAGAGTTAAGCCTTAAGAAAATATTAGCCTCTAATAATGAACTTTTATCTGCTTCGAACTGTAATTCTCATTCTAATGAAGCATCAAGCAAAACAGAAAGCATTAGTTTCAGACTGCCTGAAATTCCGCTGCCTAAGTTTTCTGGTCATTACCAAGACTGGCAGAATTTTAAAATTCAATTTGAAAATACCATTGACAATAATGATAAATTAACTGAAAATCAAAAATTATATTATTTAAAATCAACTCTTAGTGGTGCAGCCGCAGAAATAGTGATAGTAGAAGAGAGCTATAGCAGTTTGAAAAGCGCTCTGAAAGAACGTTTTGATAATAAACACATGCATTCAAAGCCATTTCAATGACATTTTAGCTTTAGAAATCCATACATCCGATTCAGCAAAAGGTTTACGAGCTTTTGTGGACAATTGTATTAAACATGTTCGAGCTCTTAAAATTATAGGTTTAGAACAAAACTCTTTTTCCGAATCATTATTGATCAATATTTTGATGAAAAAACTAGATAGAGAATCAAGAAGACAGTTTGAACTTTCCTTGGTGTCATCTAATTTACCTACATGGCGCGAATTCATTGAATTTTTAGAGAAAAGGTTCCTTGTCCTTGAAAACATTCAAGGTAGCCTTTCCGCAAAATCAAAACCGCAACAAGAATCATATAAAAAATTACATTCATTTTTTGTAGGAAATGATTCAAAGAAAGTGTGTATCGCATGTAATAAGCATTTACATCCTTTATTTAAACGTGAAGCCTTTTTAAAATTAAATCCTGTGTCTAGATTGAATATGATCAAACATACGCATTGTACTAATTGTTTATCGGATTCTCATAAAATGAATCATTGCCGCAGCAATCACCGTTGTAAGATCTGTTCTTACTTTCATAATAGCCTTCTTCACAATGATTCTTTTACAAGAAATAAAAAACAACAGCAACCAGCCTCAACAAATAAATCTAGTAATTATCAAAATACTTCCGATTCTGACTCAAAAGCTTTAGCTCAAACAGAAATATCTCCTTCTCTCTGTTCGCAAGATCAACGAAAGACAAAAATTGCAAATTCATCTATTTTGCCTACTATTATTGTTTATATTAAAAACGCTGCTGGTCAGAAAATACCTTTACGAGGCATTTTTGACACTGGGTCTCATAATTCCTTTATCACTACAGAAGTCGGGAATAAATTACTTTAAAAATATAAAAATAATGTAACGATTTCCGGTGATTTCAAATAGCGATGAATCATACATTAAAATAGCTCAGTTGCTCGTTGTTTTGTCCATTTAATAAGAAATAGATTAGTTAAAATAATACACAACCACAAATTCTTGACATTTCAAACTTCTTTATTTTCCATTAAACTATTGCCAGATACATAAACTATAAAATCTTTTCCGTTACAAAAATTATTTCAATGCTAAGTTGAGTTGTTTCATAAATATTTTAAACTTCTTAAAATTAATTTAGCTTAAATACATATTTTTTAAGTTAGACTTCGTGCTAATAATATTAATATTTGTTGAAATCGCGACACTCGTCATTCCAAAAATTACTGAATGCATTCCTTCAATAAATAAAAAATTAGGAAAACAAAGTTTACCGGATGGATTCAATTTGGCTGATCCTATGCAAGGTCAAAGGGCAATTGATATATTATTTTCAGCTCCTTTCTTTTTGATATATTAATGCCAGGGAAATATATTTCAGATAATTTGATTTTGCTGAATTCGCGTTTCGGATTTATTGCTAGCTCTGAAAAGGAAGGGGAGTCAGAATTTAATCATAAATTCTGTGGTCTTGCTACGCAGAATGATAACTTAAAAAAATAATGGAACAATTTTGGCAAGTCGAAACATTACATGAAAATCAATTTTCTTTAAGTGAAGATTCAATTTATTGTGAGAAGCATTTCAAGCAAACATACAAAGGCAATGAGGAAGGTAGATTTATTGTGGAAATGCCAATTAAGTTGAATCCCCCTGTATTAGATGAATCAAAACAAATAGCTCGAAATCGTCTAGATAGTTTAATTAAAGGTTAAACAAAAACCCGCAAATGAAAAAGCTCTATTCTGAATTCATTGAGGAATATGAAGCTCTTGGTCACATGGAAAGAGTAATGGAAGATGAGTTACTTTTTGAAGGATTATTTTTGAATGATGAATTATTTTTTACCTCATCATGGAGTCTACCGGGAAAAATCCGCAAGCACCCCCCTAAGAGTAGTCTTCAATGCTAGCTCCCCTAGCTCTAATGGAGTTTCATTAAATGATTTATTGTGTAAAGGTGATGTTGTTGAGGACATTTTTGAATTAATATTAAGGTTCAGTACACACAAGTTTGCCTTTACATTTGACATTCAAAAGATGTTTCGTCAGATTTTAGTTGTGCCACATTAAAGAGACTATTTACGAATTTTATGATTTGATAGAAACTCCCATCAAGAAGTAACATTTAGATTAAACACTGTGACATATGTTCGCAAGAGCAGGAATGTCCTTACATAAATGGACTTCAAACTCACAGGAACTTTTAAATAGTTGTCCAACTTCTAATCCTGAAAACACTTTTTCCATAGATGAGCAGGTCTCAAAGGCTCTTGGCATGCATTAGAAGCCTTTCGAGGATTTATTCATATTCACAGTCAAGTATGAAAATGAATCTATGCTCAAGAAACGAACAGTTCTCTCAGTCATTGCCAGACTCTACGACTCCTTGTGTCTACTGGGACCAGTTATCTCTAAAATAAAGATTTTTCTCCAAATATTGTGGTTGCAAAAACTTACATTTGACGACCCCCTTCCTCCAGCCATTGGTAAAGAGTGGAGTCATTTAGTTCAATCCCTTAGGGCTCTTAAGCTAGTAAAAATTCCAAAATGGATTTTAAATGAAAATCTTGCAAAATTAATTCTTCATTGTTTCTCAGACGCCAGTGAAGCCGCATATGGTGCAGTTATTTATCTACAATGCATCGGTGTCAATGATATAGTCGCATCTAGACTTGTATGCAGCAAGTCTCGAGTCTCCCCATTAAAGACTGTCTCCATTCCCAGATTGGAACTTTCTGGATATCTTCTCGCCGCTCAACTAAAGGCCAAGGTTGAAAATGCTTTACATCTACAAATTGATAGCACAGTGATGTACACAGATTCTATTTCCCTAGCCTGGATTCAAACACCACCACATCGTCTCAAGACATTTGTTGCGAATAGAGTGGGAAAAATATAACAACTGACGCAGAACAACAATTGGCAGCATGTTTCCTCCACTTTAAACCCCGCAGATGTGATATCAAGAGGACTAGTTCCAGAACAACTGATTGACAACTATTTATGCTGGAATGGACCAACTTTCTTTCAAGAACTACCTGTTTCTGTGAATACTGCTGACTAAAAAATGATGCATCTCAAGATTCTCAATTTTTATTGGAACTCAAAGACAATACCACTCACACCTTAGTGACTTTAAATTCAAATGTCTTTACTAACTTTTTAAAAATTAGTAATAAGTATAACAAATTAATACGTGCTTTCAGTTTTCCCCTCAGATTTCTAAGAAACTGTAGAAACAAGAAGATGAAGGGTTCACTCTCCTCAAAGGAAATCGAGGAAGCAGAATTTAAATTAATTTCCCTTGTACAACAAAATGTTCTTGCTGATGACTTCAAAAACTTAGCAAGTGGTAAACAGGTAAACCCTTCTAGCAAATTAAAATGTTTATCCCCATTTTTAGAAGAAGGTTCTAATGTAATTAGAGTAGGAGGCAGACTTAGAAATGCCGACATACCTTTTCAGGTAAAATTTCCTATTATTTTACCTAAAACTCATATCATTACTAAATTAATTATGCAAAGTATTCATCTTAAAAATTGTCAGATTGACGCCCAAACTTTACTTCATTTAACTAGACACATGTATTGGCCCATTAGGGGCAGAGATATAGCTCGCAGTATTGTTCATAACTGTATTACATGTTCCCGATATAATCCTCACCTGTCTATTCAAAAAATGGGTGATTTACCCGCAGAACGTTGTAATTCTTCGTTGCCATTCAATATTACTGGAGTAGATTTCTGAGGTCCGTTTTTTATCAAAAATAAGTTTCAAAGAAAAGGACCTATTCAAAAAATTTATGTCTCAGTTTTTGTATGCTTTGTAACGAGATCAGTACATTTTGAAATTGTTTCAGACTTAACATCAGATTCTTTCATAGCGGCCCTAAAAAGATTTATGTCACGAGAGGCAGAATTTCTACAGTTTTTCCAGACAATGGTCGTATATTTGTAGGTGCCCATAATGAGTTGAAAAGACTATACAAGATAGTTAGTAACCCAGATAATGTGATGGCAGATTATCTAAGCTCAGAAAAAATTAATTGGAATTTCATTTCCCCCTTATCGGCTCACTTCGGTGGAATTTGGGAGGGAGGAGTTAAGTCCTTTAAATTTCCTTTTTTAAGAGCTGTAGGCAACTTAAAATTGACTTATGAAGAATTCCTAACTGTAGCAAATCAAATAGA
Organism: Argiope aurantia; assembly: GCA_026543865.1. Lineage (NCBI taxonomy): Eukaryota > Metazoa > Arthropoda > Arachnida > Araneae > Araneidae > Argiope > Argiope aurantia. The sequence goes on from JAPMOR010028866.1 coordinate 77,893, forward strand.
AGGAATTTTAAATTCTCGACCTTTAATACCGCTTTCCTCAGATCCAAATGACTTGCAATCTTTAACCCTCGCACATTTTTTAGTTGGCAGACCTATTTCCGCAATTGTTGAACCAAATTTAACAGATTTTTCTGATAATGCCTTGAAACGTTGGCAAAGTGTAACTAATAACCCAATATGTTTGGTTTAGATGGCATAGAGATTACCTTAATCATTTACAGCAAAAGTCAAAATGGTACTTTCAAAAGGACAATATTAGTCTCGGTACCATGGTAGTAGTCAAAGACGACAATGTCCCTCTTAATTCTTGGTTGTTAGGACGTGTTGTTAAGGGTTTTTTATGGTAAAGATAATATTATTCGAGTGTGCTTTGTTAAAACAGCCAAAGGGACTTATAAACGTCCAATTACGAAATTAGCCATATTACCAAATGAAACCTAGATGTTCATTTATATTGTGTTTATTGTACTCTATTTTGCATACTTATATATCCAGTAGTTTGAATTTAGTTATTCTTTAGTATTTAGTGTTTTCATTGTATTTTAATGTGTATTTCAACTTTATGTATATATTCTTTCATATTGAATTTTGCATTTGTTATTTTAACTTTCAATTTAAGATTAATTGTATTTCTATATGTACTGCGTGCAACGTCTTTGTACTTTTGAGAGACATTGCACGGTCGGGCGGTATGTTCACGCGAATGTCGCTTAACGCCAAACTTGGCAATCTTAAAATTACGGCAACACCTTTATCCGCCCTTCCGGTCGAGTCTTTCAGGGTTTCATTAGAACGTTGACCCGCATCGGCTCCCCAGCCCCCGCAGAAGCTGTAAACGACTTCAGTTTGTAAGGCTTAACAAAGCAAACCGCAATCAGCCATGTATTAGAACTACTCGCCGCAAAAGCAGTGTATATAGTGTAAATAAAGAAGTTTAAGCAAAAGTACAGTCCACTGCTCACTTCGAATCAACAAAGCAATAATTCTGTAAAATTTAAGACAAGCATGAGTTGCACACACGCGCACAAACACACATACACTGAGATGGCAAAAATCATGAGATAGAAATATACAGATAACAGTAATATCGCATACAAAATGTATAAATGGTCAGTGCATTGGCAGGGCTTCCATTCTTTTCCAAGTGAATCATGTTAAAAAAATTCTGGCGTGATTATGGCCTCACGACAGGAATTAACAGACTTTGAACGCGGAAAGGGAGTTGGAGTTCGATGCATGAGACATTTCATTTCAAAAATCGCTTAGGAATTCAACATTCCGAAATCCACAGTGCCAAGAGAATACCTAATTTCAGGCATACTGTTTGACAAAGACCAGAAACGTGTTCGTGGAATTATCAGTGTTAACAGACAAACAATAAATGAGTGAAATAACAACAGGAATCAATGTGGGACGTACGACGGACTTGTACGCTAGCGCAATGAGGAGAAATTTAGCTTTAATTGGTTATGGGAACAGAAAATCGACTCGAGTGCCTTTGTTAGCAGTAGGATATCGCCTGTAGCGCCTCTCCTGGGCTCGTGACTACATTGGTTACATCCTAGACGTCTGGGAAACCGTGCTTTGGTCAAATGAGTCCCGAGTTCAGTTGGTAAGAGTTGATGGTAGGGTTCGAGTGTTTCGCCATTCCACGTGAAGTGCTGCACTTTTCTGGGCAAAAGGAGGTTAGACACATTATTAAGTGATATCCCATGACTTTTGTCACCTCAATATATAATATATGCATACATTATATATCTTTATATCTATCTATCTATCGCTCTATATATATTTATAATTGGGTCTTAACACCTAATTTCTGAATAATTAGTATAAGGAATATGTATCTAATAGGAAAAATGTTCAAATGAAATAAAGAATGCTACCATTTCAAGTAGTTTGATTCAATAAATGTTCTAATAAATAACGAAATTTATAATTTTATACAGTCTCTCGATTCAATGAGTCCTGTTTAATAACATTGTATTGAGACTTTATTTTAAATAATAAGAAAATTAATTCTATTGCTACTAAAATTAAAAAGAATTAAAAATTTCAATATTACTATCATATAAAAAATCGAGAGTTTAGACTGCTTCAATTACCGCCTTAAAGAATATTCGCCAATCAGTTTTCGGAGTCTGATTAATCTAAAATTATGAAATTATCGATTAACCTAAAATAAGTATATTCAAAACTTCATAATTCGGTCAGATTTGGTAGCAAAAGATAGAAACTTTTTTTTATTTAAAAGTTAGAATGTCAAGAATATTTCACTGAATATGATTCCTTAGAACCAAAGGACTCTATAAAATTTAAACTTCATAGTATTTTTAGAAGTACATTGATTGACTTAAAAAAATTAAATATCACTCTTTACGTGATTTAAATCCTTTTGAAGGTAAACTAAAAACTGAATTTTATGATGAATGGAGAAAATTCTTATTGCATAATTCTTTGAGATATTGCATAAACTATAAAAAAAATACTCTGTAGTGCGTATAAGATTTCAACGCTTTTGATTCTCTTTTCTATATTCATATTAAAAAAAATGTTTCGTTTCAACAAAAATGTTTTTGTATTAATTAAAATTTAATCTCTTTCGTTTCAAAGTTCAAATTTTACGGGAATTGACAGAAAATTAAGGAGATACACAGTAAAATGAACAGAATAGGCTTCTCTAATAGCAAAAGGTATATGAATATCAAAATTTGAAGTTTAAAAATATTTTGCTGAAGTATTTTGCTGAAGAAGCTATTAAGAGAACAAGTGACATAAAATATTTGTTTGAAACTTTTAGAAAGCATTAAGCCTAGCGAACAAGCTGGTCGCCAAATTAGCTAGTTATAAAATAAACAGTTTTCTTCTTAAGTATTTATGTTCTGTAAACATAAATAAGAAAATAATTATTTTTAAGTAGAAGAATGCAAGAATAATTAAATAATTAGATTTTCTTACATAAATATTTGCTATTGTAAAGTTAAATAGAAAAACGGTTTTAAAGAAATTTAATGGCTGGAAATTTATCAAATAAGTCCTTTTTCCTGTAAGAATTAATAAAAAAAAAACTTTTTTTAAATTAACTGGGTGTAAGAATACTTTACTTTTATTGAATTAGTCATTTTAATTAAGTTGTTTGTTTCTGAAAAAAGATCAAAGATATCTTATCTAACAATCATAATTAATTTGCACATGCCTTTCACAAATGTTTTATGATATGTATAGTTTAGAATTATTCTAAATTTTTTGTATAAAATAGTAAATATAAATTTGCATACAAACATACCAGCGTATATCATTTCAACAATACAGAAACGGAATCCAATTTCCAGAGTGTCCCTTGCTGTTCCACCTGTTACATTTCTGAGCAAAGTGAAAGTTCCAAAAGGCACTCAAAAACGCAACTGAAAATGTATTGATTAGAAGCTTATGAATATTTTTTTTAAAAAAAGAGTTATTTTCTTATCGGAAAATTACTATCAGTCTCTGAAATGCAATAATGTGAATAATTGCTCACTTTTTTTGTTTTTAATGCTACTACTGATAATATTTACTGATATGTAAAAATTGGTATCGTGCATTTTCTTTTTGAAATAATTTAAAATTTATTTATGTTATTTGATACAGCGTTAGAATATTTTTTTTCTTCAGCAAACTTCTAATTCCCCCCCCTTGACATATGATATTCAATCGTGACAACACAGATGAAATCTCGGTTACATGACAAAGGCTTTGGCGCATGCATTTTGTGCTGCGCCGTTTCATCCTGTTTTCCTCGTTCTTGTAAGATTTAATAAAATCCAAAATATAATCAATTTATTTCCACGAGATACACATAAAATGTGCATTGCTAAAATAATTTATCACACTAATATCGAATACCCAATTAGATATTCGATAACATAGCAGTTGCATTTGTTATGTGACTGTGATCTCGAAAATGAATTCAATCATTATTTGGAGGATGGAGCTGCGCTTTTGACTAGAATCAAGTGAATATGAATTGACTCCGCAGATGCTTCTCTTCATTCATATCGAAGTGGAAGCGGTGGCCTAGTAGTTAGGACACGGCTTCGGACCAGGAGGACTTCAGGTTCGAGACCCGATTTCACCGAAGAACCCTCGTGCAAGCGGGTTTGGTGCTCGTTAAATTCGTCGGTGCCACACGTCCTCCTGCTAGTGTGGTGTGGAATTTTGGAGAGAGGGTGCCAGATCAGGTGTCGTTCTCGTCATCTGGTACGGGATTAGATGCCTAACTTTGAATTGGAAATAATCTAGATAAAAAATATTCAGTACGATAAAAATAAAAGTTTCAACTGTTGATATTACTCCATTTAAACAAACATCAGATGAAACATTGTCTAAGTTTTCAATTATTTTTCAAAATTAATATTTTAAGATTGTTATCGAATCATCTTTAGTTAAATTCAGTTTGATGATATTTAAAACGTTTCCTTCATTTAAGCGCCAGCGTTTTTAAAATGCATCTTAAGTATGTATAAACAATTGATTAAAAGGATCCCATAACCCACTTTTAATGGGGAAGTCATTGACTAACTATTCCCTGACCTGCTCGAAGGCACACGGAAAAAGTTCAGAGACTGAATCGCCGCAACAGTAACACTGGCGGGAATTGCGGTTGAGTCCTAAGGGCCATCACCGGCCACAGTTCAACCCTTCCCTAAGGAAATACGTCCTGTCATCAATGGAAGGAGCCAGACTCTCACCTTTTCGTGTACTCACAAGGGTGACGAGAGTCAATCACCCTGCCAGAAGCTTCTCATCCTCAATTGCAAGGTGCCTTCCCCTCGTGGGACTACTTTTAATAGAGAAAACGTCACTCTTCAAATTAGCTTTTATTCTATTCAGTTTCTAATTTGCTCACAATTTTATCAACAATTGTGAATTTTTCTACAAACAGCTCATTATTTCCGGTTTTAAAATTCTAAACATTTGTAAGAAGAGTCAAGTATTTATTCAAAGTAATTACTCTAAATAGTCATTTTGTGCTAATATTTGTACAATATTTTAATAATGCATTATTCCGAAATTTATCTTAACAGTTTGAAGTTACAAGGCTCGTTATAACAAACGAACAACAAAATAATATTAAAAAAATAGGCAATTTTTTGGAAAAGCATAAGGAATGAATTAATCGAATGGCCTTAATTATCTGTGATAATTAATGATCGATGATAAATTTTCAAATAATTCGGACAGCAAGCATTGAACGCCTAATATTTAACAAACCACTCTTGAGAAAAAGTCGACTCGACAATTTTCCCTTTTAATAATAAAGTAAAAAATTGGCAGTATCTTAAAGAAGATAAATTATAAGATAAAATATATCAAAATTTTGGTACTAATTATTAAACAAAAATGATATAGTGTAAACAATTTTTCCCATCTAATCTCCAAAACATTCTTTCCATGCCGGAAGGTTCGATTTGGAGATTAGTACATCTTTTGAATGTTATCGTTTACGAGTGCTCTTCAGAATTGTTTTGTTGATCAATTTATTTATCTGTTTCTCCCTATTTTAAGTTCAGCCAGTGAAATGAGATATAACTAGTCGAACTTTCACAATTCATTCCATTAAACTCATTACAACGTCAGTTGAATAATTTTACAGATAGAAAAAAAGATAAAAGAGAAACGAAGATATATTCGTTAATAAAGAAACTATTGTACATTCGTTTTTCGATCTGCTGATTTCTTTTAGAATATTAATATAAATTGGTTTCATACGGAAGCATGATATGTAAAAATTATTATTAATATACGCAAAAATGTAAATTTCCTACAAAACGCTTTCTTACTTGTTTATTTAAATGTAAGAAAATATGCAATCAATTTTAGATGAAGTGAAAATTCTGAAAATCAGCATCATTAATGCAAAAGAAAGGATTCACCTTATGTAGCGTCACCACCTCAAACATAACTGTGAATACCATGTAGCAGCATACCTACATAAAATGGTGCCTGGGGCAAAAACCAAAATATTGCCCCACCTAATTTTTTTAAACTAAAATTCTCATATCTCCCCCCAAAAAATTGTTTAGCCGGGTTGGGAGTTGAAATTAAGCCTAAGCAATTATATATAAAACACTTTTCAACTAATGTGACCTAATAGCTGGTCAATACATCTTAATTATTTAAACAGATCGATTAATCTTTATAACAAAATATGTAATATAGGAGTCCAAAAGGTGATTGTTAACAAATGTATAGTTAAAATGTGTAAATATATTAAATTATGTTTTAAAACATACTGACTGATAAATCGAAATATACATCATATGTGATTATTTCAGAGAGAACATCACATTTCCAAGAACGTCAGCTCCAGGTGCTCTCTGGCCGCGGTGGCCTTGTGGTAAGATCTTGATTTTGGAACCGGAAGGTTTCAAGTGCAAGGCCCGATTTCACCGAAGAATCGTCGTGTAAGGGAGGTCTGGTGCATTCTAAATCAGTCAGGGCCAAACATCCTCACGCTGTGGAAGTTTGGAGAGGGGTGCAAGCTCAGGTGTTATCCACGTCATCTGACCGCGTTCCGTCCCAAAATAATCCTAGTGTTGTTTTAAAACAGGATGTTAATATAACTAAACTAAACTAAAAAAATCCAGGTACCCTCAGTAAGCATATTCTGGCTTTGATCAATACAATGAAGGCAAACTGAGTTCATATTTTTCTAATATACCAAAATTTTCATTCGATTAACTATTAAAATCTCATATTTAACTATTTTCAATAATTTAAACTATTAACATATCGAACATTTCCTGAGCAAATAATACAACATTTCATTACAAACATTGGAAACGGTTTTAATTTTTTTAAAAAACATTTTTATGATGTTGCATTATGATTCCCTGTAGATAAAAGAGCCTCCTGTATTTTATGTTTGTTAACAATTCTATTTAGTAATACTAAAAACGGAAATGTGTCTGTCTGCCGGTCCATTGCGTATGACAGGCCAAACTTGCGATTAAAGTTATCAAACTTCACAAATATACTTTGGTAGATGGAATTGTGCATTTGAAAGCAATTATTCAACATTTGGATTCGATTAATTAATCGGCGAAATTTAGATTATTTTAATGATAATTTCTGAAAATATTACTTCATATAAAAATAGTTACCAAATATCATCTTAAAATTCAGAAAAAAATTACACCAATTTAAAATTTAAACATTCATTTGATTTACTGATATATGTAATTGTGCGATTCTTACTTAACTTTAAGAAATATTTTGAATAGTTAAATGAAATTTAATTTTAAAGAAAAATAAATTAAATTTTAAAGAAAATTCTTAGCATAATAATTTTTTAATAGGTCTTCTAAGTTAAATCTCAACAAATGAAACTACTGGTAGAAATCATGCTTCATTTCTTGATATTTGAATTAGACCCACTTCCTCGTTTGATCAAATTTTTAAATCTTATGTTTTTTTTCTGTTGGAAAAATATTATTGCATCTCAGATAACTTTTTAGAATAAGAATTTTTACTTTATTCCTAAGTTCGGTTAATTTCTTATAAAAGTTGCGATGTTAATCAGTATTCTAATCTAATTTTTTATATTTTCAATGATTGTAGCATTGTCTGCTAATTTATTTTCTTTAATATCATTCAATAAAAAACGAGTTTCCAAATATTTGAAGTCAATTTTCCTATTTCAAACCAATGTACCTCAAAAGCTCATTTGAAATATCCGTTTTCAAGCGCCTCACTAATATTATGGAGAAAAAAGTCTTTTTTCTTTCTTTGCTGTAACCAAATGATTTTACAATGAAATATATTCATTCTTGTCTCAAAAAGTAGCTAAACTATCCAACTCTCTTCCACACCTCTTCCATGATGCGTTTTTTTTCCTGTTCTGTTATAATTTCTGTACTTGGTACTTTTACTAATGAGGAAATTTATTTACAAGTTTACAAATTTAAGAAAAAATTTAATCATTGCTTATTATCAACGACTGCAATTTCATCCAAGAATCTACAGCACATACAAACACGGACACACACACAAACACGCATGCACACACACACACACAAGACTTGAAAGATTCTCCGGTAAATCAGTGTTTATGTGTTAAAAGCTATTCAGACGCTGTATTTAGTGCCGTAACCCGCCAGAAGATGATTTTTGCCAATCCCTTTTTGTCATCATCAGAGACTTAGAAAGTATAAATGCCTCCCACCTTATTAGTTCCAATTTCCAGCAGAATAATGGAGAATGTAGTTTTACCATTCCCATGATCACCTCAATCTAAAATGCTTTCCTTATAAATATGCTGAAAATATTCATCAACAAATGATTTATATTTAAAGATCATACAGGATGCGGCACAAAAACTCGGTCAAAGTTATTACATCATGGAATAGAAGTTAATTCATTTCTTTTTATCTACCACTTCATTTATAACATATTTTATAATGTATTTTTTAGTTTTTGTACTGATTTTGGGCCTTTTTACAATGCCAAGCAAAAGATATGCTATTTTAAAGCAAGGAAAACGACTTTATGAAGTCGTTCGTTTGTTTAATGTGTCTCGGCAAACAGTGTCTGATGCAATCTATCGTTTCAAGGAGCTTGGCAATGATGGTCAAAGCCCAGGAAGTAAACTAAAACATATGGTGAACACTTTCAGTACCCATAGGTTATCAAAAAGCGAGTTCAATGAAATCCGAAGGTTCCAATGAGAAAGATCGCTCGTGAACTGGAAATAAGAGACCGATCAGAGCAACGAGTGGCAAAATCAGAGCTTGGACTGGAGCCTTAAAGATCCAGAAAGTTCTGCTTCTCACTGAAGAAAACAAACTACAAAAATGCCGAAAATTTCTGAAACGGGCCGCAGGTCAGAACTGAGAGAGATTCCTTTTCACTAATGGCAAGCTCTTTACCGTCCAAAAGCTCGTAATTCGTAAAATTATAAGATCTGGTCTGTAGACGCTGCACCAAGCACTTCAGTAATTGTTAAACATCGCAAAAATCCAAAGTCTGTCATGGTCTGAAGCGGAATTTGCGAAAGCTGCAAAACATCTCTGGTTTTTGTGGATGAGGGAGCTAAAATAATTCAAAAAATGTACCAGTGGGGCATTCTAGAAGCTGTTATATTTCTGTGGACCAGAACGCACTTCGGCAGTGCAAAGTGGGAGTTTCAACAAGACTCTCAACTCACAAGGCTCACGAGACTAAAAAGACCGAAGAAGGTGGAAAGAAAGTTTTCTGGACGTGATATAATCTGCAGAATGGGCACAATACTCCTCTATTCTCAATACCATAATTAAAGTGTATGGTCCATTTTGGAGTCTAGGGCTTGTACTAAACGACATAAAAGTTTGGACTCTCTAAAGCAATGGCTGAAATGGGATAGATAAAAGGAAGAATATTTGCGTCCCATCGCTGAAAATTTCAATGAACGTTTGTGCCTCTGCATCGCTTCAAAAGGTGGCCACTTTGAAATTAATTAAATTTATTTATTGTTATTATTCATTATATTTTGTTAATTTATTTATTTTTAATCAAGTTATATTAAAAAATGTTTGTCCGGGTTTTTCTACCGCACCTTGCAGCTTTATTTTTAAAATACCCTGATGTTGAACTTATCTTCAGTTATTGTTAATTTATCAATATACCTACATGTTTCATTCCTTTTTAAGTGGGAAATTAGTGTTCTTCACAGAATAATTTCTCGAAGGTTTTGGATCCATTTATCTATGATATTAGACAAGAAATTTAAGCAGATCTTCTCGACTAGTTTTTTTCTTTACAAAATCAGTTCGAAAGAAATGGAATATACATTTTGTCATTCCAGTTATTAGACATCCGAACTCTCTATTTTGCAATAACATCGAACCATCGTAAGATCTAAATTTTCCTGCATTTAATGATTAAAAAATAATTCATATCCCATCAATGCATTAATTTTACTGGAAATAGGAAAAGTCGGATTTGCAAATTTTATTTCACTAAAGAAATATACATTTGATAACTCAGTTCGAATAGATCAACTCTGACAACTGACAAATCCGTTATTTTTTATTATGAGTAAAAATGGAACAGTTCTCGAAAAATCATTATTTTTCATGTAATATTTGAAGTTGATTTATTTTTGATAAAAGATTCATTTATGATGATTCCTGAAATTGATGTATTCAATTTTTTTCAACTTTTCATGTATAGCGAATAAGTACTTAGAATATTAACGTCATTTCCACCATCCAACAGAACTTAGTTTTTATCATAGAGTTGAAATACTGAAATATCATAATAGTGGAATATCAGAATAGTCAAAATACCAGCTCTATGGTTTTTATCTTTCGACAAAATTAATTTCCAGTTTTTGTGGTAGAAAGTAAATGGTTATACTGTAATTTGGAATATCTAGCAACGATCGCTAAAGTACCAGAACTTTGAAAATATTATCTAATGCATCGGACTTAATTCATTTTACCAGGAATTCCCTTCTAATTTTTAATATTTCGAGACTCGAGATGGATTAAGGAATTAATCCATTAGACAAACTAAAGTTGGTTTAGAAATTTCAAAGAATTTCTCCACAATTGATGTTTTTTAAGAATTGTATTCGATTCGTATACGAATGCTCATATTTAAAAGTTCACAACAACTACGTAACAAATATTCTATCTTTGATGAGATGCATTGTAAAGCAGTAGGTTTAGTTTTATTTGATTTAAACTCAAGTTCTTATTTATTACAATAAGATATTCATTCTGGAATATTAGAGTATGTTATTAGAACGGATTTTCCCCAAACTGATTTAACATCATTACTTTTGTCTAAAAACTTTAAAAGTCAATTTGAAGAATAGAGTTTTTCGATTCGAGCGATAACTTATAGTTTTTTCTGGTGTTTATCAAGTGTTTCTATTATTATGTTTTTTAAAATAGTTTTTATTAAATCGTTACATTCTATTTCTGAATTTTCAAGATTTTGTTAATTGTATCTGCATTTCTTAATCTCATAGAATTTAAACTTAATATTTCTAATTTTAACATATTTTGAATAGAATAAATATACAACGGTTCTTTAATTTTCGAAATGATCTCCAAGAATTGAAATATATTGCCACTCAATTGCTTCTCAAATATATTGCCACTTACGTCAATAAATATAGCTTCTCTACGAAGAGCAGCCTCTAACAAAGATAAAATTTGATCGCATGTTAATACTTATTATTCACATAAACTGATTCTTAAAATTAGAGAACTCTTCCTTTAATCCTTAAAATTCGGTACTGGAATTTTAGGTAATTTCAATTTCATTTCCAATATGATTTTAGATCCGAATTTTAGTCATTTTTATTTTCCAAATATTTCATCAACTTTAAATGTAGAGAGCGAAGTATTTTGGACTTGCCTCTAATTCTTGGATCAGAGCTTATAAATTCAGTATTTCTTTATCATATTATTTGTTCATTTCTACATCTTCATCATATTTTAAATAATTATCGTTAAATGGTTCTTTATCACTTTTTTATTTCTTGAACATTGTCTTGTTTTTGTTGAACACATATCACAAGTACTTTCTTTCTCTTTCTCTCTCTCTTTTTTCTTCTCTATTTTTTGATTGAACATTGCACATGACTTTTTTTAAAAAATTTGTTGATTTTGATTTTATTCTCTGTTGAAAAGCTGTAGGATGTTTCATCAAACCGCAATTCTTAAAAATAAATTTAAGTTTGATTTAGTATTTTTCCATTAAAAGGGAATAGCACAACATTTTTCTTTCTTTGTGATAATTGAAGATTGAATCACATGTAGGTGATGCTACAAACATGGATTTCTAATTGAAAAATTGATATTCTTCGTCTCAGATTTTCCTGTATAATTCACGTTATTCCAATTTCCTTAGGCACTTTTTTAATCTTTCTTAAAATAAGAGAAAATACTTAATTTTCCCATTTTAAAACTCCAGAATTGAAGAAAAAAATTTCTGGAATTTGTTTACTTTTAACATGACTCAATAACGCGTCAAGCTAGGAAAAAGAAATTCGGTATATGACTTTTACGTGGAAGAGCAGGATTTCTTTAAACCTTTGAACAAAATCTATCCGCAATTTTGACTATCTTTACGTCCATGATAAGTCATGACAAGTCAAAATGCAACAAGTTAAGTGGAAGAAATATTTCTTATTATTATTTACTAGATTTGTACATCTGTAAAAATTTTTTGAACCAAATAGCCATGGGTTAACAACGTATCGGTCTAGGCATCTGTATAGCATCATGTACAATTCACACTTTATGGGGTTTTTTTCTCGATTGATAAGCCAACTAGTTCAATTTAGTGATTTTTTTAATAATTGAGCTGCTTTATTTTGGATCTCGTTGAGCTATATTAATCTTAAGATGACTGAAAAAGAAAATATAATACAGAAAAAGATGCTTACAAGAGACAATTAACAAGATTTGCCGTTTTTAGTTGACAAAGAAACTGAAAATACTTTTGAAATGTGAAATGAAGTTGAGCAGTTTAAGAAAATCATGTAAAAAAAATAGAAAATTTAAAAATTAGATATTTTAAAAATGGATATGGATGCATTCCAAAATGTGGAAGAAGCTGAAGAGAGAGATGGAGACAAAAGAGATTTTTTTTTAGTCTTTCAGAGACTAAGACAAAAAAAAAATGTTTAACTTGTAATAATAATGATAAGAACGTTAATGTTAATTCTGCTTTGAATGATTCGAGATCAGATAAATTAAAATAAATAATTCAGGCAAATTATTATATTTTGCCTGAAAATTTCTTACCTGAATTATCACGTGATTATGACGGTATAATTTTAAATATAGTTTAAAACGTCAATAGACTCAAATGATAAAATATTTTACTCTCAAAGACTCCACTATTTGAAATCAACTTTTAGAGAAAGCACTTCAGATGTTGTAACTGGAAATGATTCCCAAGTTTCACTTTTGGAAACTCGGATTTGAAAAATCAACGAGCTATAGGGAATAGTCATATGAGTGAAATATTATTGTTAGAAATAGCAATGTAAGATATGACGAAAAGTTTAGGGATATAAATGTTAAAAACATATTTGAGCTTTTATAATTTTTGGATTAGAGCTTAATTAACTTTCGTAATAATTCTTAAAAAGATAATAACTAAATATAATAATTCTTAAATATAATCCATAAAAGCTGTAATTCTTATAAAGCTCTATGAAGGATAAACGAAAAATGAATTAGCACTGAAGAATGCGAAATTGGCAAGATTTTATTAATGCAAAAACATTATTGTATAGTTACATTGTAACATTATTGCGAAGTATTTTTAAAAAGCAAGTCTAAATTTATATCATGTAGTTACAAGCTTGAAAACTATTTCGTTTAATAATAACTACGCATGTGTTTTGTGTAAGTGAAATCAAATTCCTTATAAATGAAATAAATTCTTGGATCAATTTTTCGGAACTAGATATTTAATAACAAAGAAATTTCATGTCGGTTTAAACCGTTTCAGGATAAAACTGCGCAATGCCTTTCGAAAACAGGTTGTCGGTTTAGTTCAAAAAACATAGTGCATTATTGTACAGACAGTAACTAGCTAAGAGCAAACACCTGCTAATTCAAAACAAACAAATCAAAGAGAGAAAGGGATCATTTCGTCTCCGAATGAAAGAAATAATTGAATCAAAATTTGTAAAGATATTACTCAAACTTTTTTGCTATGAAATTTATACATCGAAAGGAAAAGGAAATATGTTGCTTTTAATGATTTGTATTGTTTACTTACAGAATTTTAATGGGATGATTATTCCTAGTACACATAACTCGATAAATGGATTTGGAAGTTGTTTTATTACCAAATTTTTTTGACGATTCTTTGAAAGTTGTAATGTAAATAAGCGTCACCTTTATTTATTTATTAACCAAAGTTTGTTTTCAATGCCAGATTGTGGCAACAGCAAATAAGATACAAAAATAAAAATGGTGTTATGTTGTTAACAACATATATTTATTTTATTTAAAATAAGTTATAAATAAGAGTATCTACTAAATATCTTTTCGAAGCTAAATAATTTGGGTAAAATTATTAGAAACACGAAACAAAAATTAAGAAAAATAAAGCTTAATGTTTATATTTCGGTACAATTTTAATATAAAAAGTCATTGTGGATATGTCTATGAATAAAAATTAAGCGAAGATCATTTTTATAAACATATCAAAGGTATAACACCAGGTGGTTTATAATAACTGCGTCATTAAATGAAGACCCTGATGATCTAGGAGATTATGGAGTTAATTGCGAAGAAGATTACAGCAATAGAACCGCTTGCAAAAAAAAATTCCCTTGTTTCGTGAACTTTATTATGATTGTATAGAAGAATATCAAAATATCTTGCTCACATGCAGAGGATGAAAGACGAAATAGAAGAAGCATGCTTTTATTATCTCCCGTGTCATGAGGTTTACCAGCCCCTAAACCTTACTGCTAAGTCGGATTACTCCCCGTTTTTTTTAATATCTTTAGCCCAGTAGGCAATGGGAGGTCGTCGAATGATATTCAGTAAATGAAGGATAATATGAAATAACGATCCAGTTTAGAAAACACAGATACGTACTTTTAGCTGACATAGAGAAGATGTATAAATTTAGAATAGAGAAAATTGTTAAGAATTTTATGAAAATGGGATGTTGAAGCCCTCATAGAAATTTATAAATTAAATGCGGGAATTTATGGAACGACATCATGGGTTTTATTTTTAGCTATCCTTGTTTTAAAACAATTGGCGATATACGAAATAAGAAATTTAGTAACGTATCAGGAGTTCAAGCGAACGACTATTAAATGTTGAATATTATAACCATTGGTAAAAATAATCTTGATGCTGAAAAAGATCTTCCTTTACAATTTATAGAATTTTTAGAAACTGCTGGTTTGCAATTACACAAATAGAAATCTAATCAATTCGTGTTATTTCTAAATGTTAAAAATGATAATTTAGATGTATCTCGCTATATTTTTTAAAGATGAAATCAAAGCCGTAGGAGTTGCCTGGAAATTTAATTTACATGTTTTTACGTTTAAGATAACAACTATTCCGAGAGATAAACGATTTAAAAGTCATATTTTGTCAGATATCGCCAAGCTTTTTGACTTGCTTTACCTGTCAAATGATCCTAATTGAACCTGTTCAAATGAAAGACAAAATTTCTATGTAAGATTTTTGTGTAACTGAAACTTGGTCGAAGTGATCCTACTACTGATTCAACGATTCAATCTTGGATTAAATTTACCTCATCCTTAAAAACTTCAGATTGGTTGCTATATTTTTTGTTCTTCGTCCTTTAACATATGTAATAGGGTGCCCCAAAAGTTTCTTTCTTATCGCGCTATGAATAGACTCATCTGGCCCTGCTTGTGCAAACATGCAGGCTCATCTATTAGCCGTCTGTGTCATCGGTTTCAGTTGTACCAGAGCTCTACTACACCCCAAAAAAGTTCTTCTATCCATTTGGTGGGATTAGAAAGGCGTAATTTTCTACTTTTCTCATTCAAGGTGAAACAATATATTCTACGAAATACTGCCATCAACTGGATCAATTAAAAGCTGGCATAGCAAGAAAAAAAAACCCGGCCAGAATTAATGAACGGACGAGGTGTTGTTTTTCCTCCTGACAACGTGAGACCACATATTGCATTAGTCGTAAAAGAGAAGCTCTTACAGTTTTATTGGCATGTTTTGCCGTATCCTGTATACTCACCAGATCTTGCTCCATCTGGTTATTACTCCTTTTTGTCCTTAAAAAATTATCTTCGTGATAAGTGCTTTAAATCCATCAGCGAAATAAAAGCGTACCTCGAGAATTATTTCTTGTTCAAAACAACAATTTTGGAAAGAGGGCATAATGTGGCTTCCTGAGAGATGGAAGAAGGTTATATAGCAAAAGAGTTCTTATATAACAAAATAAATAGTATCTTCAACAGTAAATATTGTGTATGCATTTCATATTGGAAATAAGAACGAAACTTATGGGACACCCTAATATTTGTGCGGATTTGCAGAAGCTTCATCCGTTGCATTTGGAACGGCAATCTATAATCCTAGCTTCTGATTATATGGGAACTTATTATACTTGCATGGGTTATCCCATTGCATATATTTCATCAAATGAAAAAAAAAAAAAAAAAAAAAACCTCACATTAGCATTCCAAATTCCTGCTGCTTGTTCGCACTAATAGTATTCAACATTTCTAACTCAATAATTCAAAAAATCTTTTATAAATTTAAGATGAACTCAGAACTTCATTTCTGATACTTTAGAGTTCATTAAAAATTTTATAAATTCTTATCTTTAATGTCAGGAGCCTTACATGAAAGTAAAAATAATTTTTAATTTGCATAAACAATAAAAACCTCTAAATGCGAGAGTGATTTTTATAAATATCACTTCGCGTTCAATGATTGTTGAATCTATTAATATATTTTTATTTTAAAATATGTAATTAAATTAAAATTGCAATTAATATAAAAAAGAAAACTCAACTGAACAAGCTTATACATCTATGTGTCCTTTACTTTCCAATATGGACTGAAATTACAATAAATATCTCAGATAAAGAAGAATTATAAAATTAAAGGAAGATAATTTGAATAGAATAAATTTAAAATTGTCGGAACCACAAGTCAGTCATAAATCTCCTTAATTTCTCGAAACAATTTAATCTTGCTAGAAACTGAAACTCATATAAAGAATACGAAGTGTAATAAAATTATCAGAATTTTCTTAGATGTGGAATAGAAGTTTAGACGCAAGGATGAACAATCAGGTGTCGTTCTCGTCATCTGACCACAGTTAAAAAATTATGAGGTCTGTTTCAGAATAGCTGTCTTGCTGCTTTTAAACTGACTTATAATATGATTAAACTGAAATTTTTCCATTAAAATAAACCTTCTAGCTTCAAGCAAACTCTGAAAATTGTCACTAATCATTGGATTCTTTGCATAAACAATGAGTCTGTATTCAGAAAAGAGAAATGTAAAAAGAAAGAAGATACAAATCATATCTAAAACAGCAGAAATGTCCTTTTCGAAATGTTCTCACTTTCTCTCCAATAAAGGTGTTGTCCCTTCTTTCCCGCATAAAATTGCAGTGAATACTCAGATTTTTATTTTCACACTTGAAAATTGTATGCTTCGTAGTATAATAAAGAAAATCGACACATACAAATTAATTGCTCGCCATTGGCGCAGAATAGTAACGAAGTGTGGATATTTGGTGTGAATATAGCATTTAATCTCTGGTAATTTTTGTAGTGGTCCGTCGCTTACATAAGGTTAATACCAAGTATAAGAAAATCGAATATATATTTTATTCGACTTTTTCCCACCTGATTGAAATCAAAAGTTGGCATAGAACCATAATCTTGCTCACAGCATAACAGACTTTATTTCATTTACTTCAGACATTGCATATTTGAGTTATGATATTTAATGAATGTGAAATTATAGACAGGTAGACAGTCTACATATTGACAGATTTGGTTCCAATTTGATAGGATCTATATTATCTAAATCTTTGTATCAAATTTCACCTATCTAGCTCTTTGCGTTTTATAGATAGCCAGTCAGACAGATTTCCTATAACTGGGTTTCTTCTAAATTGGAAAGAAATATAATTTTGCTATAAAGATCATATACCAAATTTCATCCGGCTAACTCAAATCGTTTTTGAGCTATCGTGTTCACAAATAAACAAAATTCCAAAAATATATTTTTCGGTTTCATGAAAGTTTTGAAATGTGGAGATCTGTCAAAATATAGACTTCGAATTCCTATCACGATTACAATATGAGAATGTGAAAAACCAATTCATGTCAAACATCAAAGAAAGGAAACCCTAAAAGGATTGAAAATAGAAAACAATCCTTTATAAAAATCGACTCATGTTCCAGAAAAAAATGTAACTTATCATCTAATCAGCGCCCGATTTACACATAAACTTTGGAAACTATTGCTTAGGGCCTCCCGTTTTCTTGAGGATCTCCTAAAAAATTATCAGAATGAACGTCTGTCGTATATACTACTTAAATAGATTTATAAAGGGTCTCCATATCTTATATAGCTTAAGGCCTCATGGATTTTAAATTTTGGCATCTATCGTAAAACTGAAACTTGCATATTTATATGTTGTTTTTTAAGTAAATTTCTTATTGGAAAATTACCTATTGCAATGGTTTTCATGACTTCGGAAATTTTTTTTCGGTTCTTTACCGGTCATAGTCCCTAAAACACAAAACTATCTTTCGTTCAAAAGTTTGTGTGTGTGTGTGTGTGTGTGTGTGTGTGTGTGTGTGTGTGTGTGTGGAGATATGAATGGAATATGTTGTTAGAAATGTAAAAATCTCGGATGAGTTCTTAAATGTCCCATCTACCTCAAAAGCGGTGGAAATGATCGGGGTGGTGAAATTTTAATTTCATTATAATTTTCTTAATATTGAAGATAGAAAAATCAATCCAATTATCCAAATTAGCGGCTCATTCAGACGAACCACTTTTTCATTTAAAGCATTTCGATAACTGCAATATCTTAGAAGTTAGGAGTTGAAAAGTGATTCTCAAGCCCAAATTTTGACTGTTTCTAACATTAGCGATTTATGTTCCCAAGTAGTAACTTAAATGTAAAGAAATCTACCTTTGCCTTCCAAATTGCAGAGAAGAATTTTTTGCTATTTTAAGGTACACAATGAATCCTAAAATTTAATCAACAACGCCCACTTTGTAGCATATGAAACACGAATTGATTTCATTAGTATTACTTTCACTTTAAAGAATGGAATTTTAAAACGAATTTGCAAATGTTGCAAAATGCTCTGTAAAAAAATTATGCTATCTAAAATGGGAAGTCTACATATATTATCAACTAAACTTCAAGGACTTACCTGATAAGCATTGTTTTTGAATACCTGAAATCGAAATCATTGTTCTGTAATCGATTTTTTTTATTATTATTTCTTTTTCTGTTGCTTCTTAAATATTCAAAAATTAAATTTTTTATGTGGTATTCACATTTTGATATCATTGAATCGTTCACACTTGCAATCATCATCTTAGATAAAAAAAATAATTGACTTAATCTTAAGGCGTTGTACATTTTTCTACTGATGGTGGGGTTGCAATTCAGTGAACGAAGGCATCCTACACATTCTCAAATGGGTTATCGCGTTTACATACATTTGAAAGTATAGACAGGCAGACGTTCAACTATTTTTTGAATCTGGATTCAACTATTTGTTGCATCAAAAAGTCATTCGAGTAATCTGTTTTTAAGCATTATGATACCAGAAATGTTCGATATAGCTTAAAATTTCTTCTCATTAGCAATAATATGATGTCATATGCTTTGATGTTGATGATGTTTTGATAATGTGATGTCACATACACAAAAGGTTTTAAGGCACTTTTATGGAGATATTGTCGTAATTTCGGTTCCAGTTTAGAACTGAGATATAAGTCGAATCAATTTTAAGGCCTCTACAGTCTCGAGATGGAAGGCAAGTTCCCCTAACGCCAATGTGAAAAATTGCCAATGCTTTGTAAATAATTCACGATCAAAGTCAACCCTTTAGTCGGCGTCCTGGCATAAGGGTAGCGCGTCTTTCCGGTGATCGTCTTTCGAGTCCCGGTTCCGGTATGGTTGTTCTTTCGTTGTTCTATCTGTGAGATATTTGAATGTCCCCCCCCCCTGTAAAAAGGGGTTGTGCAAGCAAATGAGTGATGTGTGAGTAGTAAAGTCATAGTTGGCGTTACTAAACAAACAAGAGACGCTCTCCCACCGGCTTAAATCGCTGTTTTCGTAACAGTGGGCTTGTCCATGACAAGTGCCATAAGAAACAACAAACACAACCCTTTAAAAGTTTTACGTAAAATTCTTAGACAAAGTCTGTATATTTCTAGCATATTGCAGAATCTCAATCAGAGTTATGTATTTTGATGCTAAGAACTACAGTGTTTTACCCTAAAGCAGGAAATCATTTTTCCAGGAAGTTGTATTTCACAATCGAAGATAAGTAAGTTGCAAATGTGTAAGACACTTCAGAACAAAGAAAGTCATTTCGGGTCTTATATGATTCTTTCAGTTAATAGTACAAAGTCCAGTTTCTCTTAGTTACTTCGGAGTATGGCGGAGTCACATTTCTAAAGACCAACCTCTCAGCCGGAAAACGAAATGAATGGAACACACTAAAACTGAAAAGCATTGGCTTTTTTCTTTATTGATCAATCTCAACAAATCTGTCTGCAACAAGTTGGCTTAAGCGAATTTCCATAGCAATTTCAAATTCAGAAATCGATGTTGTAGTAAACTGTTCATAGCTTCCTTGTACCGATAAAACGGTCTTAGAATCCAGTTTTGTTCTTGGCTGTTCTTGATGAGACTGCCACAAACTGATCCATTATTTCATATGTGGTTCCAAGGTCAAGACAAGGTTATATTTTGATAAAAATTCAAATCCTTCTAAACCTTCATTTATATTTGATTCCCCGGCCTTTTTAAATATGTTATATCAATGGATCATTATTTTTGTCCTTTTTCTAAATGAAGCATTTTAATCATTATTCATCTCTTATACTCGTTTAGCGATTTTTCATTTTCCTTTTAGAATTGCTCTCCCAGGAGAACTATCATAGCTAATGAATACTGATGTCTCTCAGAAAATAATGTTAGCTTTAAACAAGACTTGCATGAATTCTAACATGCTTCTATTGCAGAGTATGCTGTCACTTGCCAAATTTGCACATTTCATGCGGTAACTATGCATATGCAGGCAATATTGCATTCATTTGCCAATAATTGCTTAATTAGAATATTTTTTTGTTTGTTTTGTTTCTGTTTGTTTATATTCAAGTGCAATCAACTTTTTAATTCCGTATACGTTTTTATAAATATTTTTAAGGCTTAAAGATTACAAATTTTAAATTTTTACGTAATATGTTTCCGAATATATATTCCTCTATATTTTAATACTTTTGTTAATATTTCCTCACACAATTTTTAATATTTTTTAAGGTTCATTTTTTACTACTTTTTTTTTGTTTATACTTTTTGTAACATGCACTCTGTAAATGATTTTTTTAAACAAAATACCCTTTCTTTAAATAAATAAATAATTATCATGGATAATTACATATTGATGGATCAATTCCTATAGCTTTTTAGACATCTTTAAATTTATTCTGAAAACTAATTTTAAAAAATTAGTTTAATATAAATATTTCTATCACCAAAACCAAAATTAATTTTTGAATATTATATTTAGATTTTTCATTCATTCACGGAAAATTAAGAAAGAGTTTTTAAGCATCTTTTTAAAAATAATTTATACTCTCCAAGCCATAAAACGTGAATAATAACATTTGAAATTTTATTTATAAATTAAAATTTAAGGTGACTGAATCTGATAAAAATAAATATTTATAGTAAAGGAAATTGCACAATGTCATTGAACTAATAAATAAAATCAATAAAGCTAAGGAAAGTTCAGAACGCACCAGCTTCCATTAATAGAATCAATGTTTGTACAAAAAAAAAAAAAAAAAAAAAAAAAAAAAGCAGACGGAAAGAAATATTTTTCTATAAATCATATCCTCAGGGAATTATGATCTTTTTCGAAGGGTTATAACAATGTAATAAACTTGTTATGTCTGCAGAATGTTGATGTGAATACAAGAGTGCCCTACCAACTCAAAAACGAACAATATTAAGGAATATATAATTTTTAAACAGGCTGTTAAGTTTCATTGTTTGCCAAGTGCAGAAAGAAATTGTAAAACCAAAGAATTATTGTAATTGGCAAAATATTGACCTTACGGTCTTGATGAATCTTCACTTTATAGACTATTCTGAGTCAGAAGAGTGTATGTTTGATATTATATCTGTCTATCTCTCAAAAACGCAATAACCCAAGCGCATGGAATTTAATTTATGGCTTTTGCACCAACATGACAGATTTCTATCAAATTTCAAACGAACTTTGTCAGAGAACATGTAAATACGATAACGCAGAAACGCAACAATCTAGATGGGTGAAATATGGCATATTAGCCACCTTCAGCGACCAATTTCTCGACATGTTTATCAATCTATTAAACGATTAATATAGAATTGTTAAATTATAGAGATTATCCATCTGACAACGGTTAAACCTAGTTTAATGCTTGTTAAACTTTCTGTTTGAAGCCTATTTCTTTATTTCTTTTACATTTTGTTTGTTCTCAATTACGGAATGCCAATCCTCATCGAAGCACTTCTGCCGCTCCATTAATTAGCTAAACATTGGATCCAACACATCTGTAAAAACATATATTGAAGCAATCTGAAACGTATTTATAGTGATTTGTTTACAATTCACTGTTGACATTCAGCAATCTATATCTATATCTATACTTATAATAAAGATGAATGTGTGTGTGTGTTGGCGTTCTACAGGCCAGATCATTTGACATATGGCCGCCAAATTTGGTACATGTAAACTTGCAGGTCAAGAATGTGCACCTAGGTGGGATTTTTTTAAATTTTTAACTATAATTTTAATTAATTAAAAATTAAGCGATATTTCGGCATTTTTTCGAAATAACTTCCGAAAACATTATTGGATAAAAACGATTTTTACATCTCTTAAATCTCAGAAAATAATCTTCTCAATGATATCAATATTTTAATCTATAAATTAGGCATCTATTTTTAATGAATTTTTAATATATATATATATATATATATATTAAAAATCGCAAGGATAGTTTCTAAAAAACAAATGCAATGCAATGTTTTCTATGATCTTTTACATTATCTATATTATTAATTTAATAAATCAGCTTTATTTAAGGCAAACATGGTTTAATATAAATAGGAATCCATTAAAATCAGGGTACAACGGCTAATTTGTAAACCTTTAGTAATGGACATATATCTGTTAAAATGGTCTAAATGAAGTAAATAATTATAATTTTATGTATCTTAAATCAATAAATAATGGATGGGGAAAATTAAAATCCGGAACGAAATTGTCGCAAGGATAGTTATAAAAAAATAATAAATAAACTACAATGTTTTCAACATAACTCATATTTTCAGCAACAACGTGGTGCAGTCTAAGACAAAAATTTAAAGACATCCGTGCGAGTATGTCATTTGGAATTGTCTCATATGTAGTGCAGCGCCATTTGTTGGTGGAACTGTTAACTAAATTCCCAATTTGGTGGAATAAAATTCCCTGATTTCCCAAGCGCAAAGCCGCAAGCTATATATTTCTATCGAATTCCGTCTTTTTTTTTTTTTAAATGGCTTTCAAAATACATCAGCCATCTTTCTCAGACACTCGGTAGGCGCCGATTTGAAAATGTATTCCGAAACATAGGAATACATTAATTAAAAGTTCCCTTATTCAGAGCAGCTTATAGTCATAACAAATCGTCTGAAAAACATATCATAAAAATACTTTACAAGAGAATGCAATTAAGATGAAATTCTTAAAAAACAAAACCACCTCTAAATACCGCAAAATTTTGAATGGTATTTTTAAAAGTTTTCACGATATTTTTTTTAATATATAGTCTCGAAGAATGATTTCAGTTCAAAGAAAAGAAATTATATTAAAACAGAAGAATTTCCGACCGTAGCAGTGTAAAAACAAAATCTTGAATGAAAGAAAAGCAAATAATAATTTAACATGAAAGTGAAATAATTTCAAAACAGCAAAGCCGAGTTTTGCTTCGGACAGTCACACACAAAGACAAACGAGATTAGTCACCCCAAAACTTTCTCGCGTATTCTCTCATAAAGGTGTTAATCCCCTCACCCACCGCAAAAAAATGTGGATCTTGGGTAAGGCAGAGAATACCTTATATGGTATTGGCGCACAATGGTTACGAAATATTAGCCTTTGGCTCAAATTTAACCCTTTTACTGAATTAATCGTGTCGTTTTTGGTGAGTTGTTTGGCGATTAATCCTTGGCATACGGTCAAAAGTATCCGAAAATCGAATTTGTGCTTTAAACAACTTTTCCTAACAGATTGAAACTAAAATTTGATACAAAACTATAATTGTAGTCAAAATCACATGACAGATTTTATATATTTCAGTCACTAAGTTTTTGAATTTTCGCTTTTACATGTGTTTCAAAATGCAGACAGACAAACGTTCAACTCTTTGTTAGATTTGGCTCAAAATTTGAAAGATATCTACTGTATAGATGTTAAATCTGTGCACCGTTTAGTTGTCTACGTTTTGAAGTTATCGTGTGAATTTATATTCCAACAGCCGGATAGACAAACTTCCTCTGAATAAAATTTGCACAAAGTTTGATATAAATTTACAATTTTGGTATAAAGATCATATACCAAATTTTAACAGTCTAGCTCAAAGTGTTTTTGAATTATCTTTGTCACAAATAGACAGACATTTTCCAAAAATGTGTTTTTCGAACTAACACTAAGTTGTGTCACTAAAACACCAAGTTGTGTCAAAATCTGAAGTTCGAATTTTTTGACGATTACAATACTTTCTCTATACGAAAAAGGAAAAAAATAACTTACAGTTAACCAATCCTGGTTTGCACTCAGAGCGACCTGGCTACCCCTAAACTCAACATCTTTAACATATTGTTACGAAATTTTCTTTACCGGGGTTCGTTTGGATAGTGGAAGTGATATGGTGTGTAGAACGCTCAATTAGCAGGCAGAAGTAGAATAAAAACAACGACGTTTATTTACACGAAGACACACATTAAAGCACAAAGCGACAACTATATACAGCACAGAAGACGATTATCTTCAGCCGAGACGTGTAACATACACAGCAGCATACAACCAGAATCTACTGCAGACAGTAGCGCACAGCTCAGTTCAACACTAGCTTGCCTCAGTCGCTTCCGACCCCTCCGTCTTCTACTTCTCCGACTCTGGCTCGGATTACTGACTGCGTCGACTCGACTCCGCTGCTCTCGAACTCGGACTATTCCGTCGTCTTCGACTACTGGCTTCGTCGTCTCCTTCCGACATGACTTTCTGGCAGCCGCAGCCCCTTTTATAGGTCTCAGGGGGCGGGGCTAGAAGCCTCTCAACCAATCAGGAACGTTCGAGGCGTATCTCAGTTCCTATTGGACGGATCGGGAAAATTCTCGACGTTTCGAGTATTATCTATTTTGGCGCCAAAGTCACCAAATTCGTGGCCAAGTCGCCAAATGGTCGCCAAGTTTGTCGCCAAGCTCTGGGACCTCCGACGCGCTAGTCCCATTCAGATGACTGTAAAACTTTCTTTCTATTGATGGAATAAACTATGCTGGGAAGCCGAATTGCAGGTTTGTAACAATATAATGCTTCGCGCTGAAAAAATGTGTTTACGTACTATGGGTTTCACGATAAATGTCATCAGGTATTTGAAATTTTTTTTTATTCGTCGTATATTTTTCCCTTGTCTTTAAGCCATCCAAAAAATTTCACGCTTTCCTGATGAATGATTGGTGTTACAAAAACATTTTAATAGGGAAAATTTTATTGTGGACACCCTATATGTAAATGATGCACAGCTGACGTCCCTTTGCTTTCAATGACACATCAGAAATCATTTTACGATTACCGATAGTTCAAACCGATAGTGTAACTAAAACTACGAATTGTATCAATACGCTTAGTTAAAATAATGTTGATGCTTTGATAAAGCAATCGATACAATAAAAATATTAGTAATTGGTGTATTTGAACAAACTCTGCATAATGAAGTACTATATTTGAAATGACAGTTGTTTACTATAATATGATTCTCTCTGTGCAGCCCTGGTTACAGAGTCAAGCCATTCAACTACAGATCAGTTTCCCGCAATGGTAAATTCTGGTACCCATATTCTGAAAGTTCTAAGAATTGCATAAAGGAAGGCGCCAACTTTAATAAAATGGTGAATTTAGTTTCTCGTTTCAATCCATATTAAGCTTAATTGACATACCTATGATTTATTTTAAATTATTTCTTCTTTTATTTCATGAGCATTATAAAAATGGATTTATCTTTATTTATCCATTATTTTAGTATTTTTCGATTATGATTTAAGACAGCATGATATTCATACTTGCACAAAATATCGTTGTAGCAGGAAGTCTGTGTTTATAAATATTTTAATTACAAGTGAGCGTAATAAAACTTATTTGAATCTGACCAATTATACTTGAAAAAGTGATAATACTATCGCAATATTTTATAATCGATAGAATTAATATTTTTTTACAAATTTTTTTGTGAACAAGGAAAATAAAAATATCGGTATATGGCTCCTTTTCAGCGTCCTGACCCTAGGTAGCTGCCTAGTTTTTCTAATTGGAAATCCCCCAGTGGTCTCTTATAACTTTCTCCAAACTATTCGTTTAAATATTACTAACTGACTGATTATATCCATTGAGAAATGATATGCCGGCGTCCTGCTTTAGGAGTAGCGAGTCTTCCCCGTTTTGTGAGCGTCCCGGGTTCGAGTCCTGGTTCAGACATAGTTGCTTTTTACCCTTTGTTCTGTCTGCGAGGTGTGTGTGAAACAGCCCCTCTCCCTCCTGTAAAAAGGGGTTGTGCAAGTGAGTGTCATCTTCATATGAGCTAAAATTCAGACTTCTGTCCTCGGGTGCTCAGGGGCCTTTTCCTCAGAAGCTACTGCACCCCTCTTTCCCCGATCTCTTGGACTTGGATTGAATTGGTGTTCAATCCAAGGAGGATAAGCAACAACAATAGCAAACAACTCGAAGACAACAAAAGTTTTACAATTAAAGAATATTGGCAATTTCTTCAATAATATAAAATATGCCTATAGCAATGCCACCACAAAATGTCCATTCCCACTGAAACCTGCATAATTAATTCTCAAAGTGTACCCACCTTAGATTTCCATTTAATGCAAGTGCTTCGCTCCATAGTTTGATTTATTTGGTCCTCTTAGATATTTATAGTACATTATTACCGAATGATTTCTTGCTTATTTTGCACTGATTTAGAGTAGAAATGTTTAGGCTGAAATAATATCCAATTTCAGTCAGATTCGATTGAATAAAACATTATCAACGAAAAATAATAATAAGAAGAATCTAAAGCGAACAAAAATCAGCAAAGCATTGTTATCAAGCATTAAAAAAGATTATCCTATTTTAGGTATAGAAAAAGTTGGAAGGAGAAATGCGAAGCGCGTGGAAAGTGCGTGAAGAAAAGTGCTTTGACAAAAATTGTAAACATTAAAAAAAGGACTTCAAGTTTTAGATTAATTTTTCCTTTTCAATTTCTCTAAGCCCGATGAAGAAACATCTTTGTTTCTCTTACACGAAATATAAAAGTCCAAAATAATAGTTATAAAGTATAATCCAAATATTTGAACTCAAGAATTTCATGAATGTTAAACCTCCCTGAATCCGAAAAACACATTTTTGGCATTAAATCTGCTTGTTTATGTTTTAGACAATCTATTTGTTTGTCTGTAAGCACGGTGACTCGAAAACGCTTTCAGTTAGATTTTGTAGGCATATTTAACATCTAAAGTATAGATACTTATCAAGTTTGAAACCAAATTTGTCAATGTGTAGACTTTTTGTCAGTCTGTACTTTCATAAACATCTAAAAAGCGAAACCTCAAAAGCCCAATGACTTAAATCAATGAAATTGGGTATACAATCTTTTGACTACAATTGCAGTTTCGTGACAAATTATAATGAATTGAATTAAAAAAAAAATCCAAACTAATTCTCACGGTAGATTCAGTAAAAAAATGCTAGGATCACGCCAAAAACTTATATTTCTTAATTATTGTTGATCAATGCCATGCAAGGTAATCGCGGCATTACGCAAAACCTCCAATTTAATGAAGGCGGCAGGATACTGTGCAATACCACTACCTAGCCAGAGGCCATGCGAGAAACTTGATGGGCAGCCGAAGAGCAACCCCACCTAGCACGAAGGAACAAACTTCACTTGATGACATTGGACCCTTGCAAACAATAAAGAATCCTCTAGAGAAAATGCATATTGGTACAGAAAAAGAATAGGGGGAAAAAAAGAAAGAAAAAAAACGTTACATTTTTTTTAACGTGGGAGGCGTAAAAAAGGGCGGACGGCGGGAGGATAAAATAGTAATAATAATAATAATGAAAACCTTATTCGGGAGTATGCGAAAAATTATCGGGGAGTCCGCTCCCGCATGTTAAAAGTGTATCTGTCTGTGGAAAATATAACCAAAACACAGCTAGACAAATGAAATTTATTATTCAAAGCTTATAACAAAATGTAGAAAAGTCTACCTATCTGTCGTCAGAGAACATAATAACTAGGGAACACAATAGGTTAGATAAATGTAATTTGATAAGTGACTTAATTATTACAATTATATATTTGTATTAAAATTTTGTCTATATTTAATAAATAAATCAATTTGCCTAAATTCAATAAATAATCGTATATTTATTTAAATTTTTCATTAAATTTTTATTATATGTTTGACTAATTTTTGTCGATAAGCTTGAATTCTATAGATATGCTTTAACTCCATATGGTAGCGCGATAACAGAAAATGCAATCCGCAGGATAGGTGAATTTTGATGTAATATCGTTACATAACAATTACGAATCTCCCTGTCATTTTGACCAGTACTGCCAAAAAATAAACTGTCTCTTTTTTGTTGGTTAATGAGCATGCGAAAACAGTAATTTAAAACCGCAACCAGCTAAATAAATGGACTTTGATGTATTGTTTTCATTTCTATATTGTATGTATGTATCAAATTTCGGACCCAACCAGTAAAAGAATAGAGGTCCAAAATGCATATTCTATTTTTCTTCCCTTTACTACCAAACTAAATACAAAATGCTTCAAATTGTGTTTATCTCTCTATATGTACACTGGTGTGCAAAACGTAAGCAACAGGTATGTTACTGGGATGAAACCGTGTCCCGACCTCTCTCCAAATCAATTGGCGTTGGGAATCGCTTGTAACATCACGGAAAGAGACCGTTTCGGTGGTCCTGGAGTTGTCGTCTGAGGAGGCATTATGATGAACGGGCGGACTGAGCTCCACTTTTTCGACAGAGGTTCTGTAACCGGAGATCGCTATTATCAGGAGGTGATCCTTCCCCATGTGCGTCTGTTCCGAGGTGCCATTGGATCAGACTCCGTTTTTATGGATGACAATGCACGACCACACAGGACATGCTGTTAAGGAGCTCCTGGCAAGTGAAGATATCACTCGAATAGATTGGCCGGCGTGCTCCCCTGATTTAAATCCGATAGAACATGTGTGGGATGCTTTGGGGAGACACCTTGCGGCACGATTACATCCTCCTGGGAACACCCGACAACTTAAACAGATGCTGATTGAGGAATGGGCACTCTTACCTCAAGAACTGTTGGACAATCTGGTGCTGAGTATGGGGAGACTGTGCGAAGCAACCATTGCAGTAAGAGGAGGGTATATCCCATACTAAGGAATATCTGCTTGCTGTTCTTCCTCTTGGGCAGACAATCATGTGTAACGATACTATGAGTTCAATAAAGCCTTTTTTGTTTGATTCTATACTGTATGCATTGTATTCATTTCTGCGCAACTATGCTTTCGTCATTCTTTCAGAACAAAATGCTGTATCTCATTTCTGAATTTCATGTGTCTCAGATGATTTCTCGTGAAGTTATGGCAAAAAACATGCCTGTTGCTTAAGTTTTGCACACTAGTGTATATATATTTAATGTTAACGTACCTGAAGTAGAAATCGTTTTTATTATTTATTGTAGAATGGTTACAGTCAAATGTAAACAAAGTATCATACAAAAATTTCATACTGTCATTGAACGTTTCTACACCTACATTGAATTATGTACTTAACTAACTAACAGAACTGCAAAATATTATTAGAATTTCATGGTTGTGAAATTGTCATGTCATAAAAACTCCATTCAGTTAGAGGAAAGGATATATAAAAGATGTCAAAATGTTAGTCAAATGTCAAACCGGGTTTCAACTCAAAAATAGGTTTAATCATCGTCCGTTGGATAATCGTTATGGCTTCTCTATATTTATATCTTCCAAAGGTAGTATTTCCCACAAATAATTTTTACATAATCTTAAAAATTCGAGAAATTACATTTTAATGATATCAAATTCGTTTCCGTACAATTTTTTCTTTATTTTTAATTTTTTAAATCTTACTTTGGTTCTCATCCGAAACAAATTTATAGTGAAATTCAAGCTCAATCATCAAAATACTCTATCGTGAGCTCTTGCCAATATTTAAATTAAGATTTTAAAAAAATGTCTTCTTTGCACAATACCTTCAAAGTAGGATTTTCATTCCCACTTTTATTTCATAGTGCACACATTTTTTTTAATTCGCACCCTACTAATTTGTAATATGCTGATTAAGTTAAATTCCTGCCCAGTCGTATCAAATAAATTGCATAAAAGCATTCCATATTAACAGTTCAATGCCTAAAAATTCAATAATCTAGACAAACGAGTTGATCGCCAAAGGCGGTTTGTTAAAAGAAAGTAGGAAGGGAGCGAACATTTCTGCAGCTTAAAAACATTTTTTATTAATCGAGTGTTTTACATTTTTCATTCATTATTCACTTTTAAGCAAAAATGGAACGACAGAGGACATTTTTTTCAGAACCGTCAGGGATCCGAGACATTTATTTTCATACTGAAAAAAAAATTATTTCAGGTTTTAAATCATTTTATCTTAGAACATGGCAATATTAGCAGTTTTAATGCATTATACGTATCTATGAACAAAAATTTTGGATATTAAATGAAATCGGAATAACTCCACAAAAGTAACATATTAATTGTTATTCATTTGTTAATACTTTATATGTAGCTATAAACAAAGTATTTTGAAATTTTTTTTATATTTACAAAATATAATGAAATCGGAATAGCTTCCACAAAAGCAACTTATTAATTGTTGTTTATCTTTTTTCAAGTATTTCATCATCTGGCTTCCGGTATTATTTAATAGCAGAGACAATTATTGGAGTGAAAAGAGTGAAATAAATTATTGAATCTAAAAGAAGTATCCAGTGTTTGAATAAAGAAATGTCAACATAATAAGTCCAAAATTGTAAGTATTATGAATAATTTCAGATGATGCAAATGCCAATACATTTATTGTTTTCACTGATTACATGTTTTGGAATGTTTTTATATTGTTTCGAATTTTGTCCGAGCTAAATTAAATTTATTGACAATCATTTTGCGCCACGTTTAAAAACCTTTCTGAAAAGAAAAAAAAACCTTTTTCAAATTTTTTTTATACATAAACTTACGAAATTTCTTATACATTTTCCATATACCTTAATTCAGAAATACCAGTTTTACTGAAAATTTTTATTGTATTAGAATGCTTATTTGAGTTTGACAATTGATATCAGACGATTTTCTTTATGTAATCTATGTAAACCTTTTGATATCAGAATATTTTCTAACCTTAATCCCAAAACAATCACAACTGACGGATATTTTTTATTGCATTGTTCAATCGAAAAAAAAAATCTTGAGTTATTCCATATTGTGTTATGCCTTCTGTTTCAAATCCTGTTTGGTTTATATAGTATGTTTAACTTTAAAGACGTTTTCAGCTATCATAAATAACTTTTTAAAGTGAATTAGCGCTATATTTTCAAACCAATATGTCAACATTTCATGCATAGGAAAATATAAATCAAATTACAAACATTGAAAATTAATTACCTCATGCAACCAATTGGTTCACAGGGAATATTAATTATTATTGACTTCAGAAAAATCGTAGAGATATAACTTCATATCTATATTTCCGCCAAATTATTGGATATTAAAACAATTTTATTTTAATTGTCTTATTTAAATAAATATTAGCGTAGTAAAGCGTTTCAAGTTCAATCGGACCAAACATTACATTTTCAAAGTTCGATACTTTGAGAAGCTATTAGCTATAGGTTTGCTATCAGGCAATTAGTTGCCAGGGCTGCTGGGTTGAAGGAGTCAAGTTTATTAAAAAATTATATTAGTCTAGTTGCCAAATAAATAAATTCCTAAAAGATATGAATACATGTATATAAATTATTCAGTATTCAGGAAATAATATTTTGCCAAATGCAGCTGGTCAAGATCCTATCAGTTTCATTTCATATACTTTGTTACTTAAAAATGAATGTAGGTATGTGTTAGCGCTCTACAGGCTAGATCGTTTGCTCTAAAATTATAAAATTTGGTAGTATGCTTCAAGTGATGGGAATGTGAACCTGTTTAACCCCTTAATGAAATTTTAATTTTAATTTAGTTAAAAAAATAAATCATATTTTAATGTTTTCTTGCCGTAAGGTTTGAAAATATACCTCCACTAAAATCATCATCACTGCATTAATTGCGTCATTTTGAAATTTAAAAAAAATTAATGATGCCAATTTAATTTTTGTTAATCTGATTTAATTCGCTTTTAAACATATGTTAGATCTATTTCACAACAAGAAAAATATATTTTCGATATATAAAAGAAATCGTTTTCATTGTTTCGTCGCATATTTGATTGCGTAATTTTCTCCTATTGTTGACAGCTAAAAAAGGATCATGCTTAGTATCTATGTAATTTACAGAATGATAAAAAAAAAAAAACTGGATATAATACAGCTACATTTACAGACGAACCGGGCACATTAGCACTATAATGTCATGGAAATGGTATCCATTAGAAAGGTTCACATGTGCAATGAATAAAACATACGTAATAGTATTAAAATAACAAGACTTTAATATCTGATAATTTGATGTAATCAGGGACATGAAATTTTATGATATGGAGAAATATAACCAATATTTCTAGAGAATCGAAGGCAACTGGTTGCAGTAATAAACTCAGAATGTCTCTTCAAATAATATTGTGTACAAACATGGATGCCATTTAATCAAGAATCGCACTAAATCTCTACAAATAATAAAAATGAAAGAATGTGTGTGTGTGTGTGTGTGTGTGTGCACTGTGTTGGCGTTCCAGATCTACAGGATAGATCGTTTGACCTAGAGATACCAAACATGGTACATGTATATATTTTGGAGATTGGGAATTTACAATTCTAGGCGATGCGTTTGAAATTTTATTTAGAATTTTTATGAATTAAAAATTAAACAAAAATGTGACGTTTTTAACCTATTTTCCGAAATTATTATAACACATGAATAATTTTTACAATTTCTTAACATTTAAAAATTGTTTTTTCAATGATTCTTTAATATTCCAGCAAATTTTTTCTGACTTTTGACAATTTAAAAAAAAATTTTTTTGCCTGATTTCCAACAACATTATTGCCCTGAATTTCAAACCATTTTCTTGCTTCATAAAATATTTAATCTCGTGATTTCTTCCATTGTTGAAAGTTAAAGAAGAGGGATTTTATTCAATGTAGTTTAGAAGATAAAACAGCGGAAATGGTTCTCCCCAAAGCATTCTCACATATTCTCTAATGAAGCTGCTATTCATTTCCCCGCATAGAATTATAAACTTTGTAGCAAGACCTGGAATGCCTTACATGACACTGACAAACAATAATCATTAAATAATGATCTTTGGCGTGGATTTGGCATATCTTCTAAGTCACTCTTTAGTAGTTTTATGGGGCGATCAATTCGTGATATTAACAATAGATACCGGAAAATCAACTTTTTGTTGCCAACTGTTTGGAGAAAAAAACTTGATGCAGAACTACAAATGTAATCACAAAATTACATATCAAATTCGTTATTTAAGCCATTTCGTTTTTGAAGTATCGTGTTTGCAAGTTTTTGAAAATATAGACCCCTTAATGGATTTGGCTCCAAAATTGATATCTACACTTTCGATGTAAATCTGTCTATCAAATTTTGTCTGTCTAACTCTCTTCCTTTTGTAGTTAACGTGTTAACTTTTATTTGGATATTAAATATGTTGGATACTTGGATATGACTTACATTTTATATTAGACTTCCTCTGAACGGATTTTGCTCAAATTTGGTAGATATCAACAAATTTTATGTGAAAATCATCTATCATAATTCATTAGTTTTGTTAAAAGTATTTGTGGGTTATATTTGTCATGGACAGACAGACAGATAAAATGCCAAAAATGGGTTTTTTGAACTCGGGAAGTTCTAAAATAGGGCTATTCATCCAAATCTCGATTCGAATTTTTTGACGATTACTATATTTTCTCCAATACTTTGTATAAAAGAAAGCAATAAAAAAAGTGAGGTTACAAATCCGCGGAATTTAAAAAATACATGAATTATACATTTATGTTTTCA
Source organism: Argiope aurantia (assembly GCA_026543865.1). Lineage (NCBI taxonomy): Eukaryota > Metazoa > Arthropoda > Arachnida > Araneae > Araneidae > Argiope > Argiope aurantia. The sequence goes on from JAPMOR010028866.1 coordinate 112,196, forward strand.
ATAGCGCTATGATGGGACTAATCATCATTAAAAAAAGTTCATATACACAGTGAACAGAACATATATGAGATAATAAAAAAGTTGCGCGATTTTAATATTTGAAAATATGATGGAAAGGCAGACCTTAAATTATATCTAGACTATTAAATTAAAATTTAATATAGTCAATGCTTCTGACTAATCAGCTGGTCACCAAAGGGAATAATAATTAAAAATAACAAATACATTTTCTTAAATTTACTGAAATAAAAAATAACTTTAAATAAATTATTAAAATGTTGATTAAGCTAAAAATTAAGTCGAAATATGAAACTAAATTCACCAGTTTGTGAAAAGAATCGCATGAAATTCACTTCTAGAGTTACTAAATGCCGGAATCCACTACTGAAAGATATAGAAAAAAAAATGTACCCGAATTTTTTTCCCTCTCTTTTGATATCAATGTTGACAATGTACATACATTGAAAATTTTCATAATTCAAACCATTTCTGTTTTTGCAGTTAAATGCTGAGCATAACAAATTTTTTTATGGAGTGTGTAAACACAGCTTCTTTTTCATTTTCATTATAATTAACAGAAAAATAAATTTAATAAAAACAGTTTTTAATCTCTCTAATTATTGTTTTAAAATAAAGAAATTAGTTTTGTTTTGAGTAGTTCCCAATTTTAGTTTTTAATTAGTAATATATTGTTCTAAATGCTATGGGATTTTTTAAACCATTTTTTTTTCTCAAATTCGCTATTAAGTGGTGTTGCTGCTTTGAAATAATAAATTTAATTAAGTTTATTGATTAACTAGCAATTAAGTTTTGAAAATATTAAAATAGAAATCGTGTACAAAATTTGACTCTAGAAAAATTCCAGCATGTCAGAAACTAAGTGAAAAAAATCTATTAAAATTTCTATTTTTTCTATTTCTATCTTATTTTAAATTTCTATTTAAAATAAGCCATACGAAGTGTGTAAAGGACGCAATAACTTAAAACCATGTTGATTAATTTTTTTATAAATTATTTGCTAATATATTTATATATCAGATCTTTTGGGTTATCCTTTTAACGAGAATAATTATAAACACGTTTTTAGAGCAAGGGTTTATTGCGCCATTGGTTTCGAGAATACAGCATAATTTTAAATATTTCGGTGACATTGCTTTTGTCAAATTCTCTGATATTAAAATAAAAGAAATCATTGCCATTGCGATTTTTTTCAAAAATACTTTAGATATTATTTAACTAGAACATTAAAATAGGTCACAAGGTATTTTATATTATTTTTTCGTTTTATCATTTATTGCTTGTTTTTATACAAATATTTACTTTGGATCTCAAAAAATTATACAAATAAAAACGGAATTTAGAAAATTTTGTTTAATCAATAAATTTTAAAAGCCTCGGTTTATAACTAGAACCAATTTTTAACAACAACAAAAAGCTTACCTTTTACAGATTCTATTTTAGGAAAAATTATTCTTTTCTGTATTTAAAAACGGATGTCAGCTCTTGTTCCTGCTGCCAATATTGAAGACAAAAATTATTCCCATTTTAGAAAATAATCGAAGGGACTATATTCAGTTATTGTATTAAATGAGGAAGGGCGATTAAGAAGACAAAATAAAATTAGACAACTGTGTCAAAAACCCTTTCAAATAAATCCATCATCCTTTCCTGTTTAGCGACACTTTTTATCTTATCAATTCATAAAAACCAGATCACTGTTTAAGTAATTCAGCTGAATAGATAATGCCACTGAATTATCTTATAACGCGAATTGCAACATGATGAGCCGTTTTTTGACAGGTGGTCTGTCTCTCTGCTTGAAATTCCAGTTCGTTCTCTTTTTCTCCAAATAGCAATAAAATGAATTATAAAAAACAGTGACAATTAATTATAATAATTAAATATTATATCCATTAATTATAACATTTTAAAACAATTTGTCTTTAAATATTTATTTTGCATCGTAGAAATTTATGATCTTGATTTGCTTTTAGATAAATAATTTACATCTTTCAGAATGTTTTAAAAATCGTTTGCAATTGGTAAAGAACTTTTTTCAAAAGAAATTTGTTGATATTAATGTGTAAAAAAATCAATTAAGTTCAGAGAGTTGTAATTGAATTTTGTTTTTAAAAAATTTACATAACTTGTAAAGAAATTTTTTCAAAAGAAAATTTGCTGATAATAGCGTGAAAGAAATTGAATTATTTTTTTAATATTTCTTTTTCATTGGTTAAGTCTGAATCTGGAAAATTTTATTTTAATAATTTGCTTTTTAAAGTAATTTTTTTATTTAATTATATTTGTTTATAATTCAAATTATTCTTTTATGTAGTTTATATCTCTCAATTGAATTTCAAAAAATTTTAGGAGATGTAATTCAATTAAAAATAAAATCTTTACAAATAGATTCATTAAAAATTAGGAAATTAAGAAATATCTCTACATATATACGTTATTTAATGCTCTGGTATTTTTCAAGACATCTATCTATACTTATATAAAGCTCAATGTGTGTGTGTGTGTGTGTGTTGGCGCTCTACAGGCCAGATCGTTTGACCTACAGCTACCAAATTTGGTACATGTATACCTTGGAGGTCGGGAATGTGCACCTGGGGTCCCTTTTTTGAATTTTTAATTAGAATTTTAATTATTAATTGAAAACTAACTTTCCCGCCAAAAAAATCTTTTCATTTTCCCCACCGCCAAATGAGTAAGACTTCAGTTTTTTTTCCCACGCAAATCAGGCTAGGCTTAAGATTTTCCGGCCGATTATTTCAAACGATTCTGTTTATTTTCTTAATGTTTGATGCATTTAAAATTAAACATTGTTAATTAATTGATTTTTCAGATCCATTCTGAAGTACTTTTGAATTAAAATAAAACAGAATAAAGGAAATTAAAAATTTCGAATCTGCATAGCGTTACCCCAACTGGCGTTACAACAACCTGTTTTTGACCGATTATTTTAAACAATGATGCATTTGATTGTTTGATGCATTTTAAACTAAACATTGTTAATTAATCAATATGTTCATGATGAATCTGAGAAACTTTTGTTGAAAAGCTTAAGATATTATACATATTAAGAAATATATTCTTTAGCACCCATAAGGTTTAAATACTCAGCGACTCTATTTTCAGTACTCATATTTAAAAAAATTCTTCGTTTCAGTAAAAAAAAAAAAAATGTTCTTATATCAATTACACTTTAATCATTTCCACTTTAACTTAAAGCATAAATTCTACGGAAAATTAGAGAGATACATATTACGTTACGACTGAAGGCATTTATAATATTATGAGTTAATTATATGACTATCAAAATTTGAAGCTTTAAAATATTTTGAGTTAATTATATGACTATAAAAATTTGAAGCTTTAAAATATTTTGATGAAGAAGCTATTAAAACAGGATTTACATAAAATATTTAATTATTAAAATTTTAACGGTGAACTAGCTGGTCGCCAAAGGCGGCTAGTTATAAATAATTGGATTCGAATGTCAGCTTGTACTGGAGCTTATCATCATTTTAAAAAAAATTCTAATGATTTTATTAAGTTGAAGCTTTAACCAATCACAAAAACCTAAAATGTTCCGAATTGTTACAATACAATTAATTAATTTCTAGTCAAAAAATTCAATTTTTTCTTTAAGTATCAGAAAAAATATACAGGATAACAAACATGGTTCATTTTTATTGTGTAATATAGAAATTTTTTGTATGTAAAATAGAAAAACCAACCTTCCAGCCCAACCATTGACCACATTTAGTCAATTTTTATTTCATATGGGAGCTCATGATCTTTAGATATGCCATAAATGGTTTCAGCTTCTTCAGTTTCCATTACCGGGAATATCTTTGCATAGATACAAGAGAATATCTTTACATTACAACAGATATTGAAATTTAAAAAAAAAAAACTTTGGCAGAACCTATAAATTTTAAATAAAGCAAATTTCGCTAATTTTCTTCACTAATTAAATTAGCCACTTTAAAATATAGCTAACCAATTTAGAATCCTCTATCATTGTTGTATAAGTATAATTTAAAGTTTTATTTATTTATTACTTATACTATTGTAATTTTGCTTCCATTATATTTTTATTACGATAAAATATGACTCATTAAAATTGATCGGCGTGGCTAAATTAAATTTTATCAACATTGGACGCCTATGGCTACCATGTTAAAGACATTAATGTAATCAACTCGATCCATTTTAATGAAATATATCTTATTAAAATAAAAAAAGAACTATTTTAAATTATGATGATAATAATGCATAATAATAACAGGGAGGTCTCGAAATCTAGTCGAATTAATATGAAAATGTCAAAATTTGAGAAAAAAAAATACATAACAGCAGTTTTATTGCTTTTAGTTGTTGACTTAATTAACCAAAACAAAACTCTTAGTTTGCTTTCTTTATAATTTAGTTAAAACAAAAGTTTTTAATCTGAGAAGTAAAATTTAAATAAGAAAGTAATAACTTTTAAAACAACTTGTGTAATAAATCATAAGAAGTTAAAATAAGTTAAGTGAGTTAAAAATAAATTTTAAAAAAGCACAGATTTGAAAATATTTTTATTTATTTGTTTAATCACTTATTTTATTTTATTTTTTTTTTCATTTGAGAGATTTTTTGAAAATATCCACTTAAGTATAGAATACACAGAAGGAAATATCTGGTAAAATATTATTTCGATATCTGCATTATTTTTTGAAATAAAGAGTCGTATGAATATAATAAAGAGTTTGTGATAAAGTGGCGTTCAATGATTCCTATATGTACTTTTCTCTATCTTTTCTATCTTTTTCCTATATATATATATATATATGTGTGTGTGTGTGTGTGTGTGTGTGTGTGTGTTTGTGTGTGTATAAACCAGTTGGAGTGTCTCTCCAAAACTTTCTCGCATTCTCTCTAACAAGCATGCTATTCCAGAAAACACTTGTAAGGCATTGGCATATAATGATTAAGAAATGCTAACCTTTGGCTGGAATTTAAAATTTTTATTGAATCTATCGTTTGATCTTTGGCGAGTTATTTTGGCGATTAATCCCTGGAATGCGGTTAATGCTCAAGCGAAATTGCAAAAATTTCACAGAAATTTCCAAAACATTTTTCCGCTAATGCACTTTTTAAAATTTATTCCTAACCTAATTAAGCTATGATAACATTTGATAGCTCACTTCATATGATTTTTAATATTTACAAATTTTTAAATTCATACTTTTAATTCAAATTAATAGCTTTTTATTTAAACCTGAAAAATCAGCTTTCAACCTGCGGCATATCCGGGTGCTTAGAAGCTTATCTAAGATAGACAACTCAACAAGTTAAATCAACGGGACTATTTTTAAATAGTCAATTAAATTGTCTTTTTTTATGTCAAAGTGGAAATTCGACTGCACTATCTGATTGGTTAGCTATGTCTGCAAAGCAGCAAAATTAATTAGTAACGAAAATTGATGAAATCAGTCCAGGTATTGAGGTTGATAACTCTATCTAAATTTTACTTTGCAATATTTTTCAAACATTAAGGCAAAGTGGGATGGGTGCCAGACAACCCTAGATGACGTACCTTGGGCATCATGAATTTACATTTGAAATGAAATTGGAAAAATTACTGTGATAGAATGCTTTTCTCTTAAAACATTGATGAATAACAAGGGACCAGTGATGGCATATCTAGATGCTATGAAGTTTCAAACGATATAGAAATTGGCTTTAACGGTACAGTGATTGTGACTAGGGAATTGGTACTTTGGTTTTATTAATTACTAGCCTCCTTTGGCGACCAGCCGGTTCGCCAATCTTAATGTTCGTTAAAATTTTAATAATTAAATATTTTATGCAATTCTTACATTAATAGCTTCTTCATCAAAATATTTTAAAACTTCAAATTTTGATAGACTTATAATTTACTCATAATATTATAAAGGCCTTCAGTCGTAACGTAATATGTATATCTCTAATTTTCTGTTAGCTCCCGTAGAATTTATGCTTTAAATTAAAGTGGAAAGGATTAATCTGAAATTTATATAATAATATTTTTTTCTGAAACAAAGCATTTTTTTATAATATGATTACTGAAAACAGAGTCACTGAGCGTTTAAACTTTATAGGCACTAAAGAATATATATCTTAATTTATGTAATATCTCAAGGATTTGTCAACAAAATTTTTGCAGGTTCATCATGAGCAGATCGATTAATTAACAATGTTTAATTTTAAATGCATCAAACACTAAGAAAATAAAACGAATCGTTTAAAATAATCGATTGAAAACAGGCTAAAAAAATTACTTAAAAAACGATGTACTTAAAACTATAAGCATATACAAAAAATATATATAACTAACATAAATACAATTTAATTACAAAAGCATACAACAAACCTAAAAATAATTTTAATCAAATCTGCATCCGTTGAAAATAGTTGTCTACAATCTAAACACAATGCGCATGCGTGAATTTTCAACGCCTGTTATGGTAACACAAATGCATAAACTTTTCTACGCCAGTTGGGGTAACGCTATGCAGATTAGAAATTTTTAATTTCCTTTATTCTGTTTTATTTTAATTCAAAAGTACTTCAGAATGAATCTGAAGGATGGATTAATTAACAATGTTTAATTTTAAATGCATCAAACATTAAGAAAATAAACAGAATGGTTTAAAATAATCAGCTGAAAAATGTTAAGCCTAGCCTCATTAGTGTGGGGAAAAAAAGCTGAAGTCTTACTCATTTGGGGGTGGGGAAAATGAAAAGATTTTTGGAGGGAAAGTTAGTTTTTAATTAATAATTAAAATTCTAATTAAAAATTCAAAAAAAAGAAAGACCCCAGGTGCACATTCCCGACCTCCAAGGTATATATGTAACAAATTTGGTAGCTGTAAGTCCAACGATCTGGCCTATAGGGCGCCAACACACACACACAAGTACACACACACATTGAGCTTTATATAAGTATAGATTTTATGTATGCAGATAGTAGACAAATAGCTGGTGCCAAATTGGGCCAGTTTGAAATTGATACAAGCGGAAATCACTGCGATGTGATCAATATTTTGATTCAAAATATAATAAAAAACAAATCTGTGAGAAATATTAGAATAAAATAATTGATCTTTTGATGTTTATTTTGTGTCTATGAAAATAAATGTCGAAAAATGCGAATTTAAAGACATAGTATAAAATATAAAGAATTTTATCAATTAATTATTGTATATTTTGTTCTTTGCCTTTTAATTAAACATTGGCGTCGAACTGAAAGCGGTCCTTGAAGAGCATGCCGCAACAGATGCCAGTAAACGAAAAGAGTTACTTCATTAAGATCAGTAAGTAAGATGCATCATTGCATGCAGTTGCCATCTTTCAACTTGAAAAACCATGACCGCTTCAATGGGAAAGACATATTTTGAAAAACATTACGGCTTCTGAGTATTTAAAAACAGAAATTTATATATCATCACTTGTCATTTCAGGTTTGAACAAATTCTACAGCATATTTAGTACCTTTATTGAATTTTTTCATAGAATTACAACATTGCTAAAAAGTAGTATTTCGAAAAAAGATCAGCAATACTGGATAGAAAGTTTTTAGAAACAAATACATTTATATTCTTCGATTCTTACTTAATCTGTTATAAGTTCCATTGGGGATGGAGGGAGGCACCTCTTAATTGAGGATGAGAAGCTTCCGGTATGGTGGTTGGTTCTGGCCACCCCTGTGGATGCACGAAAAGGTGGGGGTCTGGCTACTCCCATCGATGACGGAACGTACTTATTTAGGGAAGGGCTGTACCGTGACTGATGATTGTCCTTAGTACTCAACCACAATTCCCGCCAATGTTGCTGTTGCGGCAGTCCGTTCATTCAAGATTTTCCGTGTGCCTTCCGGCGGGAGACGCCAGTTTGTGATTAAACTGCCCGGGGTCACTTCAGATATGGGGGAGGAAGTTTCCTGAATGATGATTGGTTCTTCCTACTATGGTGATATAGAAATTGTGTAAGATTCACTAAATATTGTCGATAATAGGACGTGCCTTCTATGAGAGACGTTGTACCGTGGCCGGTGAGGTCACCTAGTATTCAACCATTATTCCAACCTATGCTTTCATAGCATTCCAATGATTGAGATTATCAAAATGTCTACGGGCGGGGCTTACTAGTGTTGTTATACTGTCACAAAATTCCAATCCAAGGTCAAATATTTATCACACCGTTTTTTAATGGAGTTCTTATGAGAAGATTAATGTGAAATTTAATATTTCTGTTGTGGTCATTGCAAGCAATATTCAACTTTCTACTGTTTTATCATGCCAACTAGACGTATAATTCAATTTGTTTTTAATGTTTTATCCAGTTAACAAAAATATTCTAACCATATATTTAAGTAATTAGACATACAGGATTAGGCGAGACATTTCTTACTTTCGATACTTGCTTTTTGGTTGAGGAAAAATTCGTGATTCATTCCGAATTTGAATAGCCTTTTTTATTTTTGTATTTTACTTATTCATGTTTTAATTTTCTATAGTTTTTTTTTAATTAAGGGACTGATTCGATTTAATTTATTACAAATTTAGTTGTTGAAACTAATTAAACAATCATCTTCACGTTTATAAAATAATATTGGAGTCTCATTTTTTTAATTAAATTAATTTACTACATTGATGACCATCAGATTTCATCAGAATGGAGGACACCAAGTTTTTAAAAATGTAACAGAAACAGTTTTTTTTTTTTTTAAAGATTTAAAATAAAACAACATAATTTATTTTAACATTTTTGTTAAAAATATATTGTTACTTTAAAATAACTTTAATGATTTTGATTATATTGAGTTTGCAAAGTGTTAGTATACTACTTAATTTCTTTATTATGATACTAATTACTGCGAGTTTTTAGCTATACGTTTTATATCTGAAAACTATTGCAATGTTTTAGTCAGATAGAGCTGAAGCTTCGAAAGACCAAAGTAGAAAACAAGTTTTCAACAAACAAGGTTTGTTCCAGGAAACAAAAAAAAACAAAAAAAAAAAAGCAGGGAAAGTATGATTTCATTTGGAAGTTACTAACTAATATCCTCTACGAATTTGATGTCAGCTTGTATTGGTTCAAAGATATCTGATGTTGCTGACTACGGTATGCTTTATCTGAGAGCTGTCAATCAGAGTTTCCCCTTTTTTGCTCAGAATACCATGGATGTCAAGAAAACAGAAGCACGATCATAGACTGCGTGACACCTTTCTCTTTCTGTCTGTCTCCATTGTTCTCTGTCCGCTTCTTCTTTCTATCTTTTTCTTTCTACACATGTTTAACTGTACGTCATTACATGCTTTTATCGTTCTTTTTATTTGTCTTCTTCATTGAAGTTTATAAGAACAAATTATCAACCTTATAAAAGGAAATAAAAGGAACAAATAAATATCAAATCAGAAATCATCTGCTAATGACGTTGGCATTCCCCCCCCCCACCTCCCTCCTCTCAGTGCATATTCTGGGAGTAATGCAGAAAAGAATATTCCGAATGATGTTTTGAATACGAATGTCAGGTGCTTTAACTATCGAATAAAGAATTTTGGTACGCCCCATGGTGAATGTTTAGCTAGATAATGAAATAAATTAAAAGGATTCTGGAGGAATGACTGCTTAGGACCATAATTTTCGGTTTAGAATATTAAAAAAATTATCAAAAATTCTACGAATTTTTTTTTTTTTACTAATGTTAAAACTATTAAGGCATAATTTAGTTCAAAATCAGAGAATTTTTATCTTTCCGTAAGTGAAGTATGCAAAATATTATCATCGTCATGAAATTTGAATTAGAGATTTTCATGAATCTTTATGTTTTAGATTTTCCTGAGTCTGTAAAATGAATTTTTGGGTTATTCTGCCTGTGAACATAATAACTCAAAGATGTTTTGAGCTGGACACATGAAGTTTGGTATATGATCTTTACATTAAATTTCTCTCAAATTTTTAATGAAAACAATTTTAGGAAGTGTCTCTGTCCAGCTGTTCGATTACAAGAAAACTCGATAACTATGAAAAATAAAGAACTAGACTGATAGAATTTGGTATGCAGGTTCAGTATCTAAAAGTAGATATACATTTCAAATTTAGAACCAAATCCCACAAAGGGTTAACTATCTGTCGGTCTATGCTATCTATACTAAGGGTTAGCTATCTTGTATGCATGTAAGGGAAATGAAACGACTGAATACCTTGTATGCTTCGGGCAATCAGAAGCAAATAATTTGGGTTTAATAGCTACTTGTTAAGCAACTTTTAAAACAGAACAAAAACTTGTTACAAAATACAACAACTTCCTGTAGTAAATGCAAACAACTCCGTGCTAGCTACCAGAGGCGGTGGCAGAGATTTGCCGACGGGGAGGCACGACAAAGCCGATAGGGGGGCAAGCACAATATCTCTCATTTAGCTTCAAAATAACTCATAATAATGATTTTACATTTAATTAAAGAAAATCAAGTATTATTTAACTTCTTTTTTATTCAGATGCTGAGCCTTTCTTTCATTGTTAAATTTTAAAACTTTACAAAGGAATTTGTAAAAAAATGTTCTCAGTTTCTTTTAATGACCGTCAAAAAATTGTCAATATTTGAGTCTATTTCTTTATGAGACTGTTGAGATTTAATTTCTCTGAGATCTAAAATTAGAAAAAAATATATTCCTTTCTAGATTGTAGTATATAGATAGAAACACAGATTACGCCAGAATGACGCGACATGCTAAATGAACAAATGCATGCTCTTATTTTATATCAGAAGCTATATAAAATAAATGTTCAAAGAAAAAGTTTTATAAAAGAAACTTTTTCAGAAATCTAAAAAAAAAAAAAAAAAAAATGAAAAATATTCGATGTTTTCCCCAAAAATCTATTTTTCGGCGTAGTTCCCCCTACTTAAAATATTTGCAGCAACGAGCCGGAATTCAGATATATTTCGAATCCGAGGATTTTAGTGCGCAACAAAAATACAACAAATTACATTTAATACAACAAAAAAATTTACTATGGTTCTGACACGGTCAATATAGAATGCGGAAAAGATACAATGATGTCGTTTCTTAAGAATACTGGGGAAAATATTTTGTAAATATATGTACAAACTTACTATTTTATGTAAGATATGAAAAATATTCTCTTGAAAAATGTTCATTACATCTCCAATGTATTCATTTTTCAATATATATTTAGACTTAAAAAACCAGTGAATTTTATTAAGAAAAAATTAGATCTTGAATATGAATTCCCCTCTCTTCATTTTGAGGCATGCGTTCTTATGGTTTACTTTTTTAATTCAAAGTTATTGCAAGCTAATATTTCCCACCCAAAAAAAAGTGAGCTTTATCTCCTCAATTGCATGCATTGGTTTTTCTTAACATCTTCGTACACACTGACGAGTCTGCTTCGTTATGGAATTACTAAATGTTTAACTTTAAATCTGCAATTAAGGGAAAGTATTAAGTAACTTAAAATGCAAAAATAACTTAAAAACGCATCATTACCACAAATGCCCTTATATTTTCTGAGGATTAAAATAACAATAATTATCCCAAATAGGATCTGCTGTCTAATTAGGAAGTTAAGTAAATTCGTATGTCAAGAGATTAATGTGTCATATATGAATATTCTATGAATAACAATTTTAATCATCCTTTTATCAAGACATATTTATATAAAGTCTATTATAAATTTAGAAACATCTGAAATCATATAGTTTTTGCTGCGAATAGTAATTGAAAGAAAAAAAAATAAAAAGATAAGTTCCCCGATTACATAGTCATAATATTGAATGCAGTTTGAATAATTTAGGAATTATTTAGCAAATTTAGTGCATACTTGGTTAAACACTTTTAATGCAGCTAAAAAGCTACGATACCACAAATATTTTTTTTGTCGTCAGTTGTAGTCGAGAATACTTCTTTAGAGTAATAATTGTAGCTTGATAAATTAGATTGCGAAAGAAAGCAGATATTTTACTGTAAATAAACTTAATTTGCAATTGTACAATTTACTTACTTAAGTAATTTATAATTAAGCCAGATAATTTCGCTATAGTAAAGTAACTTTTCTTAGCATGCATATGCACAACTGTGTCAAAAAAAAAGAGTGTTTGATGAAATTTAATTTAACCATTAACTAGATTTTAGTCAGGCAATTCTCATACTGAAATGAATTCAATAAATTTACCGATCCGTTACCTAAAAAGTAACAGATGAATAAGACGGCGATTAACTTTAGAACTTGAATTTGAATGATGAATTGTGGAAAAAAAATCTATCGTCCTATTTAGGATATTTATTTATGCCCTATTATAATATAAAAGCTTCAATTTCTTTAATAATTCCACTGGCAGGTAATTGAAGTGCTCGGTGAAAATAATTTTTTACCCATAATCTATGATAAAATCTTAGCCGAAGGGAAAAAGATTAGTCGAGAAAAATGTGACGTCTTATTCACTTGACAGCTTATTGCTTATTCTTTTAAATATAATATAAAGTATATGCTGAATGAACATTATAACATTTAAATTAGATGACTAAGAATTTGGACTTAACGTCGTCGACATCTATCGCATTGAAGTCTGGGTCGACCGATCAAACTTTTTTGGCAAAATGCGACATATTTTATGTTTTATTCACATGTCCCCTTGTCGGTTATATTGCCAAAAGTAGTGAAAATTAAAAGCTTGATGAGCGACATTTGAATCAAATGACTGAAAATCTGCAGGTATAGTCTTCGACATTCATCACATTCAGTTCACAGTCGGCCGCCTTAAATTGGCCGGCAGAATGCGATATCTAATTCAGTCGGATATATTGCCAGGACTATGTTAAATGAATGCCAAATTATATTAAATGAACGACATTTCGCTCAAATGTCTGAAAATCTGCAGACTTAACATCTTCGACACTCACCGCATTGAGTTCATAGTCGGTCGATCAAAAATTGCCAATAAAATGAACCTTGTCGATATCTTATTCACTTGTTAGCTTGTCGGTTATATGTCAAAAGTAGTATAAATTATAAGCTGAATGAAGGACATTTGAATCTGATGTCTGAAAATCTGCGAACTTAACATCTTAGACATCCAATGCATTCAGTTCTTAGTTGGTCTATTAAAAATTGTCCGCAAAATACGTCATATTATTGACCTACCACTCTATCGATTATTTTGCCAAATATAGTCAAAACACTTTAATCGTTACTTGGATATTTCGACTGTTTACATTACATTAACTTCAAGGCTGTTTTTAGATAATCATATTCAGTAATGCGCATCTCTCTACAACCCTCCTGAAGTGGTAAACACTTTTACCGACGAAACTCTGAATCTCTCGCCGACGGGGGACAAGACACTGCCGACAGGGGGGAATTGCCCCCCCCCTTCCTCCTGCTACCGCCGCTTCTGCTAGCTACAACACGAGCGAATGAGTGTAGGACTGGATTAATAACTTGTCAAAGTAGGTAATTGCTTAGGGAATCTCTGATGTCCTCGGATTATTATTTTTTTAGAGAAATTTAATTTACAAGGGCCGTGGCCTCGAACTTATTCAAATAATATCATGTACCGTTTAAAGTTTGGGACATTATTCCAACAGCATTCCTAATTGATGATCGCTTGCAAGTTTTATATTACGTTGCTGTATGACTCTAATAATATATATTGTTGCTTTATAACACAAAGGTCTTCCGATTAACTGATTAAATAATATTTAGACTGTGTTTAAAATTTTTTTCATTTTTTAAAAATTTCTTTAAAGTTATTTTCAATTTTTTTATATATTTATATATTTGAAGTTATTTTTAATTTTTATATAAATATTGAAATCAGTTTCCTTGAAAATAACTTCAAATTAAATGTTTTGTCACTTCAATTTATCAAAATTTAATATTTAAAACTACATATAGAGAAATTAAAATTAATTTTAAAAAAATCTGGCTTCTGAAATTGGAGAATGTAACGTATGCCGAGATTCTCAAAGAAACCACCTCGACCACTATTTGTGCTATGAAACTTAATTAGTTTATCATAATTAGCTGATAATTCTAATTGGTTAATAACTTAAAGACGCACGTTTTTGGCTTGCAAATAGGTTTCTATTATAAAAGATTACTATTTTATAAATAAATAACGGGAGGGGGGGATAAAGCTTTTACTGAGACTTATGATTCCCATTTGAGTCTTTAATATTATAGATCTTGATATCTTACTAAGCAATTGTAGTCTCTCTCTGTTTCTTTTGATTGATTATTTCTCCGCACTAAATCATGCAAATTTTTTAAATTGCTATAAAAATTACTAATAGTTTCACACAAAGAGACTTTTAGTAACAAGATAAAAAAGAAAGATATTTCCAAAATCAAGAACCCAGTTTTCATTATACTATCACTTTACCGCTACAAAAAAAAAAAAAAAAAAAAAAAAAAATGAATTACCGTTAATTTTAAGAAATAGAGCATTTATATATAAATCATTATGATTTTAATGTTGAATATTTTTAATTGTCTACTTTCTTTTTTCTCTTCTCCCATTCTCACTCTAAGTTTAGCAAGATTCAAAATTTAATAATGATAATAATAATAACAATCTGCTTATATTTTGAAAAGGCTTTGTGCCAAGCATCTACAATAAAAGAATTAAAATGCATTTTCTTCTAATACAGAAAGTTACTTTATAATTTGATTCTTTATGAAACCTATATAAAAAATAATATTGCTCTATAATACAGGGTGGTCATAATTTAAGTGCAAATGTTTGAAAGACTTTAGACGAAAAAATGTTTAGAATACGTTGAAGGAACTTGATATTTATTATATTTCGAGCATTCAGAAATGAATTATACAATAAAGAAAATTTAGCTTAATTTTTTTATAGATAGCGTTGTAGGTTATTAAAACTTTTTTCTTTCTTTATTATATCAAAATGCCTACAACTTCAATTTTAAAAACATTTAGCTGATAAAAGTAATGTGTCTTTTAAATACGTACATGACGTTCTCGAAGGTTGAATATGTTGTCTTAATAATATGTTTTTATCAAAAGAACAGTAACTGTACCGCTGCTTTGAAAGAATATCGTCGTCTTAAAGATTTGTGAAAAGGGCAGATGTCTGCGAATGGCTTGGAGAAACTGATTAATAAATTTGAAGCTTCAGGAAATTCCGGGGGGTGGGCACCCTGGAGATAGAGGACGACTCGCTGTGAATCAGGAAGTTGTGGAAGAAATTAAGGAAGCAATTAATTCAAGGTTAATGGATCAGCGACATGTGAGAGCTAGAAGTGCTGCAAGGACTTTAACAAAACCATGGGCGACCGTACGCAAAGTCTTACGCTACATTTTAAGACGTTATCCGTATAAAATTAAAATTTTGCAGCACTTGCAATCAGGCGATCCATAACAAAGAATTGATTTTCCCAACTTCACTCTTTCCAAAATTGAGATGACAAATCATTGATTCGAAAGATTTTCTGTGGAGTAATGAAGCGCATTTAACTTTATCAGGACAAGTTAACACTCTGAATTGTAGTATATTTGTCCGATCCAAACCTCATACTATTTCTGGAAAATCCTTGCATTCAATGTTTGTTACAATTGGTTTGATATAACTGCTGACTTTATTATTGATCCATTTTTTTAAAATCTTACAAGAACAGTGCTTGTTTCGCTGTACTATGATGGGCACTCGTTACAGTAAAATTCTAGAAAATAATATAATCCGTGCTTTGAAAAAAAAAACACCTCCTAAATTCAACAATATTTATAAAAGTTGGATCCTCATCTCATATTGCTAAGTCTGTTAACCAACTTCTTCACTAGACTTTTAGTGAGAATCATATAATTAGCAGATGTTTCCGAAATGCTTGGCCACGCCGCTCACCTGATTTGAATCTTCTGGCTGTGGGAATACTTAAAAGACAACGTCTATAAGGACAAACCTAACTCTTTTGTTGATTTAAAAAGCAGCATTACTAGAAAAAAGAGGAACTTAGAAATTTACCAAGAAATATTAGGTGCTACTATAGATTACACTACCTTACATTTGCAACATTTGATTGGACTTGGATGAATTGAGAATTCTTTTAAATGCTTCTTAAGCTTTTATATTCTGACAATAATTAAAAGTACCGCTTCACCCAAATGTTTATAATTTCGTGACCTGATACTTTTCCTGATAGTATTCACAAGTTCGTGGAGAATATAGTTCCTATAACATTCAACAGATGGTAGTAAAGTCATAAATTAAATTATTTTAAATATGAATTGAATTAATCAATTATTTTTTATTTGGCTGTGGTAATTCTGAATCAGAACTTATCTAATGTGGGAAAAAAGTAATTAAAAACTTGCTATTCAATTAATTCAAAATAAGAAAAAAGTTAAGTTATGGATTCCACCTAAACATTGTCGAATGCATTAACGTTGGGATTGTCATAGCATCATCAACATAATCATAAGAACATCATCAGCTCTTATTTTACATTCTTTATCATAAGCAAAAATATATTTTTCATATTCCTAAAAATGAGTAATCCGCTTAAGTTCTGTCGAATACCATTCATTTCTGCAGTTATAATTTTTAGATAATTTTTAAATTGCATGTCCTTCAAATGATGATAAATAAAAGTTTCAGCACAATAGTTGTCGCTGGTTCTCACAAATGACTGTTCAGAAGATCTGTACATTAAATGTGACAGCACATAAATATTTAATTTATATACTCAAAGTGTCATTCCTCTCCCTTCTGTTCTTTTGAAAGATTAAAATGCTTCTAAACACCAACGTTATTGTTTTCTTTTGCAGAGTTCCCTTTGTTTACTCGGATGCTGGAATGTGGCGTTGAATTCTATTTTTCAGAGTTACAAATATTCGACTCATAACGTTCATATTGTTTGTATTTTGCTAATAACTCCCGATCATAAGTTAAATTTTACATTTAACAACTGTGCATTTCTTTTAAATGAACCAAAGGACCTAGAACCGTAAGGAAAGATCGCCTATAGTATTCATCCCATTGCGAAGTCATTATAACCATCCCTAAGAAGATTCTATCTGCAGAGACATGGTGCAACAGCGTTACTTTTACCATAATATCTTTAATACCCTGAAAGCTTTTTTCATATTCCACAGCTCCACTCTCTTTTATTCCGTTTCTTTGCACCAACCAATAATATATTCAACGGCGATAAGATGTTTGGAATGTTAAGTATAATGGTAATAATTAATCATGGTCAAACACTGATGCAAACAGTTAATAACCACACATTTGATATATTCAGTAATTGCCTTAACCTTATCGCAATGTAGAGTGCATCTCTTATTATTAATTGTATTCCTAAAAAATCGATTGTTTTGTTGCGAAATTCTCACTTTGACTGCTTTTTTACGATTCCATAATTTCTATATAGAATGAAAATTTCTTCCAAATGCCTTTTCCAATTTCTCCAATGACTTCCACAGGCAATCAAGAAATTATACAGAGTAAGGAAGCAGTAATCAATTCTCTGTAAAACTTAGGTAATAAACTTCGGAAACCAACCTAAAATTCAAAAACGGAAATTCAGAAATTTTGAACTGTGTAATAACCGTGATTTTTGCTATATCTGGAGGGTATACATATAACTAAGGATAAGCTTATCGAATCTATTTTTAAAAACGCCTTTACCCTGTAGCATAGACATACAATCCTGAATATGATGTATTTATTAGGTACAGTAACACATATCGAATTCTAAATCTCCCCTAGGTCGCCAACAAAATGCTTCTTTAAGGACTTAATGTAATGGGTTAGCCCATCAACTCTAAGAAAATTAACATAATAACTTTTAAAAATTTGGTTGGAACAGACCAAAGAACAATGAATTATAAAAGCAGTGAATTTATCCAGTGGATTGACCCTAGATCGTAATGTGTGGTAGGCGAGGGACTTGCGGTGTATTCACCAACGGGTTAGAGTGAAGCCGTCGTATGAATGTCCGACCTAAGTGTATAGGATAAAAAATACAATGGCGAGGAATGATTAAATCACATAAAATAAATCACATGTTAAAATAAAATTTGTAATGGAGATAGTAGTTTTTAAAAATCTTTCGATTGATTCAGTTTTTTTCAAATGTGTGTCGAACATCATATTGCAATTAGTGATGAGAACTAGAATTGATTTTTTCTTTATAAATTCGAAATTACATAATTAGACTAGTATGTCAACCGAATTTGGTTACATTCGGCTGAAGATATTTTTCCATAATCGAATTTTAAATATGTAATGTTATTTTATGATCATCGTGTAAAATATATTTTTCATTATCAATGATGTATTCTGGTAACAGACAATGCATTATAATTCGTAGAAAATGGACATAAATTAACAAACATGGAATGTATTACAATCTGTTGAATGATTTTTAATAACAAGCGAATTATAACTTTTTTTTCTTATACGTAACTGACAATGAGAATCGTAAGAAAATAAAATGCAAGAAAAAATTCCATGAACGTATTTCAATCTGTTAGAAATATATTTCACAGCATTGTTCATTTCTAAACAGATTAAATCACTATTTTTTATGCAAAAAACAACAAACATTTAGCACATTAATGAAACTGCATTTTTTTATTGATATTAACAAATCATTTTACTTGCTATCATAACAAATTATTTTGCTTATTAAATGTTTGACACAGAAAAGATACATCTTTTAATTTTTGCTTACATTACAATTCCTGTACCATGTTTTTTTTTTCTTTTACCTTTGCTGACAGACCAATGCAATTGCTGAACCAGTAAAAAAAAATGGAATTTCATTCTCCTGTGTAAAATTTCCTTCTGTACTCTAATTGCACATGAAATATCTTCCTTATTATATTGTGCTTCTCCATAAAGTCAGGAGATTTTGATCAGCGTCTATTAAATCAATGTTGGTGCCAATGAATTTTGTGAACCATGTTTTTGTGACTTTCTTTTCAAAGAAGCATTCTTATTAGGGAACACACAAATAATGTAATAATGAAAAAAAAAGTAGCAATCGAAAGAGCAGAGTGAAACATTTTTGACGCATAAATCATTTGCAATCGTCTCCCCGACATCTATATATACGGTCTTAAAGTCTGGCGACATTTTAAGAAAAGTCACCAACTCTGACGAGAAACGAACTTTTGGGGAAGTTTCTCCAAGCTTGTGAACAACTTTATCACATCCATGACAAAGATTCACGTATTTGGGCTTTGAAAAGCAGTACTTTGCTAAAAGTTAGGGATTTCACAGCATCTCTCTCTTGGGTACAGAAATTTAAAAATCGATACAACATTGTGCCACGAAAAATCATGTGTTTAGCCTAGAGGATAATTACACAGAATACAGCTCAACTGGAAAAATAGATCACCAGTTTGACCGCTGAAATATGTCCAAGCACAAAAAATAATCCATCCACCTAGTACAAATCAGATCAAAGGGATTTTGAGAAGGAGACACATAGTGGCTTTTTTTACACACGTAGAGTAAAAAAAGTTGAAGTTGCTTCTCAATCAAAACACAATGTAACAAAGAATTATACTATTCAACCAGTGATTAGTGCTGATGTTCGATTACTCTCACCGATGCTTATCGTATTTCAAGAATCCAAAAGCGAATTGGAACCACGCGTAAGAGAAATTATGTTCAAACCTGATAATTTAAAATTGCAATTCTTTTATTCTTTGCTATACTCTTTTGCCAGTAGTCTAAAAGCTTGAGTAAATGTTGATTTTGCTTATATTCGTTTTTTAAATGAAAAAGTCACAAAAGCGTCGATAAAGACATGACTGCAAGATGTTTATTTTCCCTTTGCTGGAAACGAGTCCCCTCTTGTAGTGGATACTGTAACGCAATATTGCAACGACATCATTGTAAGTGAAGCGGTTTTTGAAGCTGGGACATCTCAATTAAAGAAAACTCTACCATGTGCTACTGCCAAAGTTCAACCTTCGGATATTGGATTCTTCCGAACCTGAAAGCAAACTGCTCGACCTATATCCGATAGGTCAATAACATTATTAAACTTCAGTCACTTGTTTATTTCCAGTTTAGTGCACAGCAATATTCCGACATTATTCGCTATACTTGGTACAAATCTGGATTATTGCAAACTCGGTGAAATCTTATTCCGAAAATGTAATAAGAACAACTGATTGGAACAGCGCCGAATATTATACAATACTGCTGATCAGATATAGCATTGAAAATTCTACATTAAACAAAACTGGATAATATTGTGAAAAATATATCGTAAATTCCACATTGAAAATGTTTGAAAATACTGTAAAAAATAGACTGTAAATTATATATTTATAAACGATGATCAATACTGTGACATAATACTATAAATTATATTTTTAATAATATAATATAATAATTTTTTAATGTTTTTTACCTGAAGTGATGAGACAAAGCGGATACAATTTTTTGATATCATGATTCTGATTTAAAAAGCATCCGAGTTTTAATAAAATAAATGTCTTAACTGGTCTTTTATTAATTTCAAGTAAAATCAATTAATATTAGAAAATGAATGTAAGAAATTAAAGGAAGTAAAATAAAAAAATAATAACAAAATGTTGCTTTTGATAAATTCTTCATCCAAATTTTGTTATAACCTGCTAAAATTATCATGTATAAACTCAAGACATCTGTGAGCAACATTTATTTTTAAAAAGAGCATTATTGTACCTTTTCCTTAATATTGAAACTTTGATTTTCATAAATTAAAAAAAGGGGTCAAAAGCGGATAAAACTCCACCACTAAAGAAAGGTTGGATTTGTGAGGAAAGTGTGAAATAAAAATATAGTACATGAAGATAAAAGTAATCCCGAGAAGTGTCGAATTGTTTACTGATCCTTTCACACTCTAATAAGTAATTTAAATTAATTGTGAGTATATTTTAGAGCATTGGAAACTGATTTCGTAAATACCAGAAAAACTATATTGTATCGGATTCCAATATGTATATAAAGGAAATCATATGAATTAAACGATTTTAATATTGTACAATATTCTTTCCTCAAATTTTACAGTATCGTGTTCTACTCTTTATTCATGGATTCTAAAGCCCTCTGCGTTTTAGCAATACGATGAACTCAGATTGTTCGCAGAAGTCAGAAGCGTAATAATCGCTTATCTTTCTGAGTATCATCTCTTAGGGAAGTATAATCGTTGAAAAGTAGTAGTCTCGGAATCCTGAAACGAGCAGTATTAGCGTTTATTATTACTATTATTTTAAATTCATTGTAATTTTTCTTGTAAATGATTCCTTAAACTCAGATACTGCTTCTTGAAACATTTTGTTTTTAGAGAACACAAATTTTTTAAACAATTGAAAAACAAATCCGTGCTAAAATTTTTTTAATTATTATTCCTGAATTGAAAAGTCCTAATCTAGCCAATCATTTTTTTCCAAAATTGAAGAAGTTTTAAATAGCAATTTTTTTCAGTCATAATATTTTATTGAAATAAATATTTCTTGAAGGTCTCTCTTGAATTATCACTCTTGAATATTAGATATCACTTTAATATTTGTTGATGGAAGTTGGTTTGACAGGGTATCCTAGGGGACAACAGCCAAAATGTGTCCATGCTACGCTAAATAAGTTTATTTAAATCATAGGTAAAATGAAGTTTGAAGGAAGAACAATGACAAAATTGTATTAGAGACAATTTTTAAAAATTTCAGTTTTGATAGTTATTTTCGAGCAATACTTACAAAACCCAGTTCATAAGATTATAAATATGGTGGAAATTCTTTTGTTTCGTAAGCATTTTAAAATAAATTTTAAGTGTGCGTATAAATAATGCTGATTGATTTACAATACGATACATTGTACTGCATGATGCCCACTAAGACTTCTCTGAATGTTAACAATGGGGTTGAAGGTAAAATATTACAGCCTTTATTTCACTTTTTCAAGTCACATATGACAAGCTGATGTTAATTTACAATGTACTGCGACATCATTTTTTTTTTTTACAAGCGATGTCCAATGAATTTTAAAATTGCATTGACGTGAGGCTTTGATGCGTGTCACATGAACAGAGATTGATTATATGAGAACATTTCTTCTCATTTTTTATTTTGATAACAAAAAATATTTTCAATTTTCCTGATTGCTTAAAGTTTGAATTAATCAACCACAGAATTTCTGAAGTTTCCCAAATTTTTTTTCAGTGGAAATTAGTTCCGCATAAAATCTCTAAATGTTGCCAAAGAGTAAAATTGCTTTTTATGAGTAATTGCACTTTATTTTTAATTTAATTGTCTAAAGTCATTGCTAGGAAATTTCATTTATATAACAGAAAATTTTCTGTTCCAAAATAATCATAATTTAAAATTAAAGGATTAAATTTTCTTTATAA
The DNA here is from genome assembly GCA_026543865.1 of Argiope aurantia. Classification (NCBI taxonomy): domain Eukaryota; kingdom Metazoa; phylum Arthropoda; class Arachnida; order Araneae; family Araneidae; genus Argiope; species Argiope aurantia. The sequence goes on from JAPMOR010028866.1 coordinate 134,624, forward strand.
ACTTAGTTTTAAATTCGTATTTCATTGGCTGCCGCCATCGGAATTTCCTCAATGCACAGCCAATCAAAACTTTTATCTTCACTTCCAATTCTTTTCTCTTTGCCATGTGGAGCGCGATAAGGCAGATTGCCGGTATTTCGTGTGCTTACTTACGTTAGTGACTCAAGTTTTTAATAATTGTATTGTATAAGTTAGTCATTTTATTTTATTGAGTTCGAAACCAGAAATCTATGAATTATGGATTTGATCAGTATCTTGGAAAAGACTGTATCTCCAGGTATACGTTTTTTGGAAGTTACTCCTTTTTTTTCTCTTATCATAGGCTTAGTTGATGAAATCCGTTAGTTAGGCTTAATAGACGGCAAATTAGTGAGATTTCTGTGTTGCCGTATTTCACGTGTATATGAAAACTATGACAATGTATAGAATCTTAAATGAGTATTCAAATGTGTTATTCATTTATTATATATTGTCATTGAAGGGTAGAAAATTAAAGTTCATGCTGTCACTTAGAATTAATAAGTATAGTATTATTTATTTTGACTTGAGTAGTAGTTACCGTATGATTGAAAGTTCTATTTATTAAATTTTACTTATTTTAAGTGTTTTCTTCCGTTAATTGATGTGGCTACTTTTGGTGCGTAATTAAATGAAATCGTTAGACGATCGGTTATCAATTTGTGGCTGGTTCTAACATTCTCGACAAAGAAAACGACGAAGTAATTATAAATCGGTTTCTTTGATGAGTCAATCGCCTTTTCTTTGAGTTGATCGAGTTAAATAATTATTAATTGGATTAATCGTTGTCTACGCAGTATGCTCTCTTCCAGAAGATGTTTCACAATCGTTATTAAATGCATGCAAAAAGATTTTATTATTTCATAATACAAACGTTATAATTTTTATTTCGATTGATACATTGATTTTTATTTAGAGACATTGTAATCATAAAGAGAAATTTATTAGTTCCCCTTAAGATTTATTATAAAAAATATCTTCATTTTTAAATACAAAATCTTTTGTACGTATTTCGTTAATTAGTAGAATATAAGTAAATCATTTTAACCTTTAGATTGTTCTAGATTTTCGCTTTTGCTGATAATATGGAAGGATATCTTTGGTGATAATTAATCAAATCATTTTATTGATTTGTGATCTATATTCTTGCTTTGTTTCAAAATAAGTTTTTTTAAAATTTCATTTTTAAGATTGTTATGAATTGTTTAAAGCTGCACATGTTTTGATAAGCTTATTCTTAAAAACTTGATTTGCTATCACTTTTAGAAGCAAGAAACCGCGATGAGTTAAAATAATGAATGGGTATGGATATCTTATCTGCATGTGATGAATATGTATGACCATTAGATTTATATGCCGAAGGCTAGTGACTATTTAAAGTTGATTTTGGGAAATCCATTACAAGTCATGTTAGTCTGAGAAATGTAGATAAAGTGCTTTGTTAGGGAAAAAATGAAACTGGGAATGTTATTTTTTTTATGTCTTTTACTCATTAGAATTGTTTAAAAAATTTTATTCATTACCCTCCTGCCCAGTAATTTCTAAATTTATAATCTTGTCTTCTGCTATATTGACCATTAAACTGTTATATTTTTTTTGTACCACCATTTAATTATTAAATGCAATTATCTTAGCAGTATTGATATCTTCTTTGTAATTAACAAAAATATATTGAGTACATAAAAGTAAAAAAGATGAGTATTTCTATAAAATTAAGAATTATTTCTTAAATACTTCATGAATTGAAACAAACTTGTATTTAAATTAACTTAAAGCAAACTAACTTAAAGTAACATTTAAAAATCTATGATTTATGATTTTGCCTTATGAAATATTACTATGTCAAATTTTACAATAGTTTCTTGTGTAATTAATTTCCAACATAAGAAGATTTGTATGCAGAATTAATATTCATTATTTAATTCCTAATTGTGTTAAAGAGGAATATATTATGGGTTATTTGATAATTGGGTATTTCCTTTCTGACACAGTAGTTTATTAATTGAATGAAAATGATTTTCTCGAGCATGATCAATTTAATTTTCTTTTAAACATGTTATTTATTTTAATCATCTAATTATATTATTAATTTTTCTTAAAATATGTGTTTGAATAAGAAATTCACATTTTTGTTATCTGTAAAAAGTTTATTAGTCAAGCTTTATGTTAATAGTTAATAGTAAACATTTAAATTGTAAGTTATTTAATTATAATTTTAATTCTATATAAATACAGTTAAAGACAACTAAAGTTAATATTATAGAAAATTATAAACTGAATTGATTTGTTTTGGCCATACAGAAGAATTGGGAAAATTGGTGTTAAGTTGTAACATTTTTAAAAAAATGTTACAAAATGTGTCAACTTTTTAAAATTTCTCATTATATTAGTTTTGCCAGTCTTAATAGGTTTGGCTAGAATTTTTTCACCATGGTGAGAATCTGGCACTGGATTTCTGTTTATATGAAGATATCTTGGAAATAAAATGCCTTCTTTTCTAGAATGTGAAATATGTAATATTGGGAAAAACTGAACTGATAAACCAAGATCTTTGTAAATATAACAAAGTATTTATTTAATGTGATAGAATCAAACTTGTTCTATATGATATTCATTTCACATGGAAAACATTTTATAATTTGTTGACATTACAGCTTTAAAATGTCTTGGTTATTTGTTATTCCTTTTCCATAAATATTGTTTTACAAACTAATTCCCATATTGTCAACTTGAATTATCATTCACTACAATTTTTTCTCCCATTTATTATTGTATATAGATTATTATTTTACTGTTTTAGTGTCTAATTCAATTTTCTCAATTTAAGATAAAACTGAATTGGAGGCAGCACAAGTTTATTTGGAACAAGCTGCTGCAAATAATCTGGTAAGTTTCTTATTTACTCTTAATATATTTAAATGTATTTGTGACTGAATTAATTTAATTAATGAATGATTTTTTAAATAGCATTTTACTTCACAAGATTTGTTATCTGTACATTCTTTTTAATATTTACTTGAAGGGTGAAAAAAAACTAATTTGATGAATATAAGCTGCATTCATATTAATCTTCGATTTTTAAAGAATCATTTGGAAATTAACCTTAATTTAGCTTTATATGTAGGATTTGTTGCATGGAAAGCTTTAAATAACTTAGATTTTGATAATTATTACATCTGATAAAAAAATTAAATGCCATTAAATGTTACAATACTAATATGGATTTTTTTTTTGTATCTTGAATGTTTATGGAATATGTTAGCTAATAATTGGTTTTTATAATATATTTAAAGTTATATTGAGTTATCATACTTGAATATGTATTTTACAATTTATTCTTCTCTTCTTTTAGCCTGAATTTTTAAAATCTTTATCTAATGTTCTCCAAAATGCAAGCAATACTCCTGTGGCTCGTATGGCTGCTGGCCTGCAGCTCAAGAATGCACTCACTTCAAAAGATCTTGAAATTCGCCTCAAATATCAAGAAAGATGGCTGCAGTTTCCGGCAGAAATTCGGAATTATGTGAAACAAAATGTAAGCTGAATTTTGTGGCAGACATTAATTTTGTATTCCTACAAAGATAAATATTTTATGCATTATAATCATTTTATGTTCCAGATTTCTATTTCTTTTTTAAATTTATGCTTTGATCTAAGAAAAATGTCATATTTTTATTATTCTGATGATATTTCATTATCAACTACCTTCTGTGAATTTGAAGTTTTTGGGATGGTGTTGATAATGTTAAGCAGTTTCATATATCTGGGTGCATTTGAGGTATCAGAATGTCCTGTGTTTGTTTGATTTCATGGTTTTTGTTTTTTTTAAAATTCTAATGAGCTTAAGTCATCTCAATGTCATGGAGCAGTATATATTCTGAATAATGAGAAATAAATGAATGAAAATTGCGTAAAAGCTACTGCCTGCACATGTTCAAAAAATTAAATGTGCTTGAAATACAAAAGTTGTTTAAAATAAATGTGTAGTCAAAGGGTTAATAAATGGTTTTTGAGCATAGTATTGATCTGGCATTATATATAGTTTGTCCATTTAATGAATTTGAGGGTGCTACTAAATAAAATTTAGATAGTGTTATCTAATTTAGATATTATTATATTGTTTTATAATTTTTTTGCTGAAAAATATTGCTAAATCTTCTTAATTTTATATGGATGGGGGAGGTTCTTGTTTAAAAGCTTTCTGACAAAAATATGTTTGAACAAACCACATTAGATTTTGTGCATTATTATTTATATTTTACAATTTCATAAGCGCATCATTAGTAGAGCCATTAAACTGATTAAATTATGTTTCTAGCATTGATGGAATTAAATTAAATAAAATAATACATTATTGAAATCTTTAGGATATTTTTTATGATTGTTTTATGCAACACACTGTTATGAATATTCCATTTCTCTGTCATTCTTTAAATATTTTTAATATATATTTTTGTAGGTTTTATCTGCTTTGGGTACAGAAACAATTAGACCTAGTTCTGCTGCCCAATGTGTTGCTTACATTGCTGTGGCTGAGTTGCCAAGAGGAGAATGGCCAGAATTAATACAAATGCTTACTCAAAATGTAACAAATGCAAACAGTACTGAAATGACCAAGGAGGCAACGTTGGAAGCTATTGGTTATATTTGTCAAGATATTGTAAGTATATATTGATGCTGAATTAAAATAGCAGTTATATGGGCAATAAAAATTTGTTTTGTTTGGTGCTTGGAATTTAACAGCATTTAATGTACTGATTTCGAATTGATACATTTATCACCGTTAGCTGTACCTATCAGTACATTTTGTAAAGTTAAGATAATAATTGTAATAGAACCTATTTCTTGTACAAGGGAATCTTACAAAAAGAAAGAGGAAGAATATTGGCATATGTTCTGGCATAAAATGTCTTGTATTTAATGAGAAAACTTGCCATAGCTTTAGCTATAAAAAACGGTTATAGAGATAAATGGCTAATTTGTGTGAATTTTAAAAATGACTGCGTTCTAAATCGGCAGAGTTCATAAGAAATGTCTTTACTTCTTGAATCTATAGAGTAGCAGAGCTAAACATTGAATGACATTGAATAAAAATAAAGGAACTTATAGGAAATGTTGTTATGGAAGGGGGAATATATGAATCTTTAAGAGGAACTAAGATTTTTTACCTCCCTTTGCTGAGTATAAGGCTAATTGTGGTTAATGTAACAGTTTTATGAAAGTCTATAATGGTCGCATTGTTTGGAATAAGAAGAAGAGATGAAGCGAAAAACTCTAAAAAAAAATCGTTAAGATCACCAATTCAGCGAATTCTCTGTATCATTTTAGTAATACAATTCTACTTGCCTCTGTTGAATATAAGGCTAAATATAGTTAAAATAAGTTTTAACTTATGAAAGCTTATAATCAGTGAAGAAACTTTATGTGCTAACCCTATTGCCATATTTTGCATATCGGAGCTAATGAAGAAAATCATTTGCTCTGATTAAATTAGTAGTTATATGAATTTTTCATTTAGGTTATCATGGAAAATAAGATGCATTTACTATTATTATTAAATATTTTAGTATACATGAACAAATTACCTATTTTTCTGAAAAACATTATTGTATTCTATATTTTTCTAAAACATATGTATGAAGGGATAATTTAGTACTCTTTTCCAAAAGAATTATGAGTGACTTATTTATAATATCTATAGTTTTAGCTCCTTTGATTTTAATGAATTTTTATATATGTTAACAGTTCAGTACTTTATAAAAAACAATACATGTATATTAATTGCAAGCTATTATCATAAATTTATGTTATAGGTAAACATGGGCAATAATATATATTTTAGAAATTAATTGCTGTATATAATGCATAAGCATTGTTTAGACTAAATACTTGAGTGACATTTATAAATAAGATAATAAACTTTTGTGTATGCACTTTATTTAGAAAAAATTATTAATCAGACCTGAATAAAATTTATCCTATTGTCAGTAATGATATTGGCACATTAATCAAGATAATAAGATAGAATATCCATTAGCTGAACAGAACATCATTTTTAGTTTTCAGATGCTCTTCTTATACCATTAAATGAAATTTTTTAAAGAATATTACTGTATTGATTGCTTGTCATTTAAATATATCTTATGATTTTAGGGATTGAATTAAAGATATTTGATTTTTGGTGTTAAATAATTGGGGGGGGGGATAAAAATATACTTGACAAGTTATTTTAAAATGCTCTTGGCTTTTTTAGTTCTTAATTTTTTCAATTTTACATAGATTTTTAAAAGAATCTGTAAATACCATTCTTAATCTTTAGCTATATATACTTGTAAAACTATAATTTGTCTAATATTAGTTAATAATTATTTAGTTTTATGCTTCAATATATAATTTTAATATATATCCATGAAACATTTTTCTTTTATGTTCTCAGTTAAAAAATAAAATTCTAGATAATTCCATATAAAATGTGATCCATATCCATGGAAGAATGTTGTATTCTTTCAGGAACCAGAAGTGTTAGTTACTCAGTCAAATGATATATTGACTGCTATTGTCCATGGTATTCGAAAGGATGAGCCTAGTGATCATGTTAAACTGGCGGCTACAAATGCCTTATTGAATTCTCTGGAGTTTACAAAAGCAAATTTTGAGAAAGAATCTGAAAGACATTTTATAATGCAAGTAGTCTGCGAAGCAACCCAATCTTCTGATACTAAGGTGAATTATTTTTAAATTGAATTATATCTGTATGTGCATGTAATTATAAGCTTTTTTCTAGTAATCTTAAACTAATTGTTTATAAAATTGCTTTCCTTCCTACAAAACTGCATTAAGAAGGATTGAATGATTATTCGGTTCATTTGCTGACTCTTAATAATATTGCAAATTTCCTTAAAATACCGAACTGTTGATTAAAAAAATTGAAATATTTGATATTTAATAGTAAAATTTTTTTATGATCGATGGTGTTAAATTAAATAAACTAGATTATTAATGCAGAGCATTAATAGAAAATATTTACAATTTTCATAATATTTATGAATAAATATTTAAAATATTATAAAATTTCATAAAAATTTTAATAATGCTTCAGAGCTGTATGAAAAATTTTGAAACATACATAGATCAGTGTAGAAGCTGACAAAACAATTGTTATTCATGGACAATGTCCATTTATCTAATTTTGAGTGAACTATGCCTCATCTAAACTTTTAATCATGTTTTATTATAAATGACTGAATATATTATTACTATCATCAGAAAGGTCCATAGATCCATCATTCATATATTTGCATTTTCTCCTGGAAACATAAGCAGTTTTGTAGCCATCGGTGTCCAAAGGAAACTGAGGAATAACATCTTATCTCAAGTGAAAATATAAATTATGATAGACACTTCAAACTAAACATTTGTTTTTATATTAGCAAACATGTGTTTCTATTTTTATTTGTGAAATCCTGATTCAGGCATTTACTGAACCTAGTTTGACTTCAGAGAGAGAGGCAGAAATTTTATGGGACCATTAATATTCCTTGAAAAACATGGATTAGTAATGACATTTAATAGAAATTGTTCCAAAAATCTGATACACCCATGCATTACTAAGTCTTTTGGATCTTTTCTGTGGTGACACAAAGATGCAGAGTCTCCTAAAAAAGAGTGGGAATACATTGTAAACATACATATATGTGCGACCTTCGTCTCAGAGAGTTTTAAAAATATTACAAAAGTTTTATCCATAACATAACATACATACATGTGTGACCTTCATCCTGGAAAGTTAAAAAATTTTTACAAAAGTTTTACCCAAAGCATAAAGTTCATAAAATACCTTCATGCTATTTCACGTTGCAGTTGCTTCAAACATTTTTCCTGTTTTAGATATTTATTTTACAATAACTACTTAAATTTGTAAAATTCAATGAATGTATTTACTTTAATTATTATTTTATGAAGTAGATTTTATACTGTAGTGGTAGCATAGCATGACCCTGTTCATAAGGTACCCATCACTAAATGTTGTAACATTTTTTTAATCTTGAAAATTAATAATTGTATACTTAATGTCATTTCTACAATATAAACAAATCATTTTATACCTATTATTCCTAAGTATCCTTGATAACATTAACATAGATATGTTTGTGGTATATCCATGTGTTTTAATATGAAGCATTATGCTGATTGTATTATAAAAAATATGGTTTCTTGTTACCATTTTGAAAATTTCTTAGAAGCATAGTAAATTATAAATTCATGCTTTTCTTAGAAATTTAAATATTTCTTGCTTCTTAGCCATTTTGGCAAAATATCCTATAAATTGTTAACTTTCTTAAATATTTGATTAAGTATTAATCCATAATTTTTTGTAAATGAGAATATTACTTGGAAATCTGAAATACAGCTCTTTTTTCTTCTGCAGGTTCGAGTTGCTGCCTTACAGTGCTTAGTTAAGATAATGTCTTTATATTATCAGTACATGGAAGCATACATGGGGCCAGCCTTGTTTGCTGTAAGTTTGTAATGAATTGTTATGAATAGTAATTTTGTATTTCTGTAAAAACTCATTTTAAACTAGCTAATTCAACTTGTCTAAGATTAAAAAATGTTATTTTGCATAACTCCATCAAAGATTTTATTTTTTGTTAAGAATAATTCAAATTTTTATAAATATTAAGGACTTTTTTAAACTGTCAAAGTGCATATGAATCAGAAAACCATCTTATTTGATAAAGAAAGGATATGTTATTTTGCATAACTCCATCAAAGATTTTATTTTTTGTTAAGAATAATTTAAATTTTTATAAATATTAAGGACTTCTTTAAACTGTCAAAGTGCATATGAATCAGAAAACCATCTTATTTGATAAAGAAAGGATAAAGCTTAACTGTTGTGTTGCTTCAAAGCATTAAAAAAAGTCAAAAGATTAATTTCATATTCTGCAATTTAAATTGAGATAAATATTATTCAAGATATATTTGCTTATTAATTTGTGCTCTTTGTTTAATTTTAATAATCTTTTTTATTAAGACTTGAATTTTCAGTTTGAAATTTCTTTGTATCTTCATAATATAAGTTGGAATGTATAATTTTATGTATATATTCTTAAATTCAACATTTTCCCCCCTATAATAAGGATTTGGTCATTTTCACTTGTGTATAATCAATTTTGATTGGTATTTAATCAGAAATGAAATACAAATTTTTACCTTTTTTAGTTTTTTTTATTCGATTAAAAAAGTTTTCAGATTCTATAATATTAAGAACTTTGTCTAGAAATGACACTTTATTCCATTTTTAGTAATGTAATTGGAAATTTTGTTGATTTAGATATCTTTATAATTATAGATCACAATGGAAGCTATGAAAAGTGATATTGATGAGGTAGCCCTTCAGGGTATTGAATTTTGGTCTAATGTCTGTGATGAAGAGGTGGATTTAGACATTGAAGCTACAGAGGTAAATGAATGTTTCTCTTCATATAAATGAATTTGGAGTGGTCCCTTTTATTTAGATAGATATCATAAACAACTTTTATTTGTAGGCTGCTGAGCAAGGAAGGCCGCCTGCGAGGACATCACGGTTTTATGCTAAAGGGGCTCTTCAGTACCTGGTACCAATTCTGATGCAAACATTGACAAAACAGGTAACTTGAATTGTGTAATTCTAGATTTCTTAAATGTTTTACATGTTACAATAAAGGTTAAAATGTAAAACTATTTTTATTGTAGTATTTTTGACTTAAAGAGCATAAATCCCCAGCAATTTTGGCTTGGTTTATAATAAGAGGATTAATTAGAACCATATATATGTGAATATGATTGTGTTATTAATAACCAGTTAAATATGATAAATCAATCTTTTCTGGTTATCATTTATAACCAGTTAATTTCGTTGATTGTAACATATATTAATTGAATGTAGGTTTTACTTATTAAAGTATTCGTATGTGAAAAAAAATTAAAATGATAGTTTATAGTTATATCTATGTACTTTTAATTCATTAATTTTATTCAGCTGAGGTTTTTTTTATCTGATTAAATGTTTGAATTTTAACAGGAATGCCATGACACTGGGAGAACCAGAAAAATATAGGGAATTTAAAAATCATGTAAAAATCGGAAAATTTGAAAAATTCCATAAAAACTGAAAAAGTACTGGGAATTTTAAGTTTTTTCATCTTTTTGTCTAAAAAATGCCAATCTAAGGCATTCAATTGATCAGTATCTTCCCTTTCCTATTTAAAATGTAAATTTTGCTGCAGGCAATAAATAAATAGAAATATATATATATATATATTCTTTATGTAAATATAAGTATACTTTTAATATGCTATTATTTCAAGATATGTTAAATTGCTGCTCCTTTTCCTTTTTCCATTCATTAAAACTATGGATTCCACTATAACCAACACATGATTACTGTTCGTCTATTTCCTCTTATATTGCATATGCATACAGGAAAATATATATATATATATATATTTCCTCTTTCTAGATTTGAATGACAACCCTGTTCAATCTGTATACATATATTAAAAGTGTGTAGCAGTTAGTAAATAAATAATATTTAGCAATTATTTATTCATGTAATTAAGCAATATTTTATTTTAATAGGATGAGCATGATGATGAAGATGACTGGGTACCTTCCAAAGCAGCAGGAGTTTGCTTGATGCTTATGGCTGCTTGTTGTGAGGATGATATTGTTATACATGTCCTTCCTTTTGTAAAAAACAATATCAAGAATCCAGATTGGCGATACAGGGATGCTGCTGTTATGGCATTTGGTAAGGAGAGAAAACCATAACTTTAAAAGTATCTGACATTTTTAAACCCTTTACTAATTCAATAAATTGTCTTTTAACATTGTTCCATTATGAAATTTATGCTCTTGAAACTCTATTAAGACTTATTACACAGTTGGATAAATGTTAGTTTGAAGCTCTCATTTAGTGAATCTAAACCTATTTATTGTACATTTGACATCTTGATTTGCAGCTATTTGCAATAGATGTTAATATATAATATACACTTTATTGTTTCTTTGTGATGAATGTTACAAATATGATACAGGATGTGGTTATTGAACTTTATATTTTGAATGTTTATAGGTAGTATTTTAGAAGGTCCCGATCCAGCTAATTTGAAACCTGTAGTGGAACAAGCAATGCCAATGTTTATTGAATTAATGTCTGATGAAAGTGTTGTTGTTCGTGATACTGTTGCATGGACAATAGGAAGAGTATGTGAACTGAATCCTGAAGCGGCTGTTAATGAAGCCTATTTGAAACCACTTTTGGAGGCCTTGGTTAAAGGCCTAAGTGCAGAGCCTAGAGTAGCCTCTAATGTGTGTTGGGTATGTTTGAAGGTTGTTTAATTGTTTTGTAATTTTGAATAAAAATTGAGTAAATTGAAATTTTTATGAAATGTTTAATTACTTTTCTAGGCTTTTAGTAGCCTTGCAGAAGCTGCATTTGAAGCTGCTGAAGTATCAGAAGAGAATCAAGAGCCTAATACATATTGCCTCTCTGGATATTTTGAAATTATTGTTGCTAAACTGCTGGAAACAACAGAAAGGTAAATTATCTTGTATATTAGTAATGATTTACAGACTGCTGAAATAAGAATTAAAATCTTGATTTTGCCATACATATATTTTAAATTACAGCACACAGCTGCTTTTAAGCCATTATCATTACTGCTTTCGGATATTGGATGAACAGAGAATTTATCGATTTAAAAATCAGTCGCTTAAACTTACATATTGTGTTGTACATATTGTACCTTGTGTTTGTTTTATAGTTTCTGCAAAATATTGAAATTGTTAACACGAATTCTGCAGACTTGAAAGCAGCATGAAAAAATAAGAATCAATAACAATATTTAAGATAATACAATAATTTTGTCATGAAAAAAATATGCAAAGAGTTGAATGTTTAGGACTTTACAACACGCCTTTGTTCATAGTTTTAGATAAAGTTTTACTCAACTATGTGCTTCCCAGGAGTACAGAGTACAAAAATTTTTTAAAGTATTGTCATCTCTGATGTGATATTTTCAATTTGTGTGAAAAGGTAAAATATCTGAAAAGAATAGTACATTTGTGTTTGAATAAAGTCTAAAGCTGTTTTAAGAATTTTCATGAAAAATGTATTATGAACTATGCATACTCACTTGATAATGATTAATTTTCTTTTAATGAAGATTAAATGCATTTTTCTCATTGTATGAATTGTTTTTATCTAAATATTGAGTAGCTTCTTATAATAGTCACTAAATTAGAAAATTTTCTCTGAAAATTTCCAATTATTCATTTCAATTCTTTTTCTATTTATAAAAATAAAATTAAAATTTTCCCTTCTGTTATATTTTATAGAAAATATTAAAAATCATATTAATGAAAACAATGAAGATCAAAATTTAGCCAGTCTATTGTACTTTTTTAATAAGGTACAATGCAAGTAAGTTTTAACTTTAGAAGCACTTGCCATTGCAAATGTCCTAAATTATTTTATTGATAAAAATATCAAATTGTAATTTTGTATAATAATATAATATAATGTAATTATAATATAATTAAACATAAAATAAACATTTAAAAGATAAAATGTTAAATCAAAGTATTTGACAACATGACCATTTTTATTCTTTTGTAATATATTATGCCTTTTTGCAGCTGTTATGCAATGTTCAGTATACTTGACATGTTGTAACTTTTTTAATTTTTCACCATCAAATTTGATATTTTCTTTATAATATATTCTATTCAGGTAGTACTTGGTATAATAAATAATTTATTATTTTTGTTGAAATACTTCATAATTTTGATTTGAATGTAAAAATAAAGAAACTGAACAAAAAGCAGTATTAAAGTTTAAGGCACTATTTTAATTAAAAGGAAATAAGAACCTCTTTAGATACATTTGGAAGAAATTTGTACTTTCTATAATATTTATATTTTGTTTGCTTTGGTCTTTTTTTTAAATTCATTTCTGAATAATATGCTTGTTAATTCCATTTCCTCTTTTTCTTTTCTCCCAAATTTAACTATTAGTACATTTCAGTATTGAGTTTTAATACATACTCTTAATTTTCACCATAGATTGTCCCAGTTTTAATCATGTTTTGTTAGAAAATTTAAGTAATCGCTTTTTGGGAAGAGTAATGTTAGATTTATATTTATTTTAAACTATTGTTGAAGCAAAGGCATGATTGCTTCCATCTTTTATTAATGTGTATATTCCAGAAATGATTAGCCTTGGAAAAATTAATTTCTATTAAATAGATTTTTCAAAAATAACAACAAAATATTCAAAAGCTTTTCATTCTCTTAAGTGTTATTGACAACATTCTTAATTTTATAGCATACTGGTATTAGGAATGTTTCTTAAGCCTTTTAGAAACTTCAGCATTCGTAAAATTCTGTTTTAAAATTTCAAGGTATGTATTAACTGCACAGCATTTGCAAGCTTCAGTTACAAAAGAAACCTGTTAGCATTTGATATTTGGTGATAAATCACTGGTATGAAGTTACTACATAAGTACAAAAATTTCTTGCTGTGAATTTAAATTATTCTTTTGTATTTAAGATTCTATTAATGTATAATTTTTTATATTTAGACCTGATGGAAATCAAGCTAATTTAAGGAATGCTGCCTATGAAGCCCTTATGGAATTGGTGAAAAACAGCCCAAAAGATTGCTATGTTTGGGTACAGAAAACCACAATGATAATCTTGGAGAGGCTTAATCATGTGCTTGCTTTGGAAGGTCATATACAGAACACATCAGATAGAGCCCAATACAATGATCTACAGTCTCTATTATGTGCAACTTTGCAGGTATGCATTATGGATTCTGAGAACCCTTCTTTAATAATATAATTGAGAAATTTGTGAATATGTAATATAATAGCATTAGTATACAAAACATATAATGCATTTAAGATAGGAAATATTAAACAAACACTGGGGGAAAAAAGATTAGTGGCATGGTTGGAGATCAAATTTCTTAAATAAAGATTCTTCTATTGTAAGAAACAATGCTTTTCTGTAAATTCTTTGGTGTCAGCCTTAAATTCGTCAAAAGCGATTTTTTTATCACATATTAGTTAGCAACAGCTTGTTCAAATAAGGAAAAATGCAGAAATTTTTATGTGGTAAGTCAATTTCTTTTCTCTTAAAATGAATATTCTTTTAAAGAAAAATTAAATACGTTTTTAAAGAAATCATTTAAATCATCTCGTTGTCTAAGAAGGTTTCTCTTCTATTTAATAATAATATTTAAATTCAAAGAGTGAAGTTATTAGAAAGTAAACATGCAGCAATGGCAGAAAACATTTATAAAAAATGCCTTTAATAAATACATTTTTCTTTAAATATTCAGTATAACATGGGTTCACATAACTCTACATTTTGAATAATTATTCTGTGGAAGCTACTTAAATGCACAGTATATTAAAAAAAAATTGTCATAATTTCATTATAATTATTTAACACAAATTTCATTCATTTTTTACTTTATACATAAGTCATTTGGTACTTTATCGTTTATTGGTACTTAATCCTTCAGTTTACAGTTTTAATGTAAAGCATAATCTTATCAAAAGTTTCCTGAATGAATCTTATTTGAGAAATAAAAAATTGAGTCTTGAGCCTCATGTAATATCTGTTTAAATTATTCTCTAAAACTAGAGGCTCTAAATTCTTTATTTTCTAACATTTCCTCTATTTTGCTTTACTATTTATTTAAAAATTTCTAGAGTGTACTGAGAAAGATGACTCCTGAAGATGCTCCTAAAATCTCAGATGCCATAATGTCAGCTTTACTTCAAATGTTCAGTTCTTCTAGTTGTAAATCGGGTGGTGTACAAGAAGATGCATTGATGGCAGTTTCTATGCTCGTGGAAGGTAATCTCTCCTTTATTTCAATTTTAATAGAAACTGCTGTTGTTGTTTTTTTAATTGTGAAATACTACTGAAAATCATGTACCTTTAGTAGTAGAATCATTTAGTATCTGAATAATCTGAATTTTGCTATATAGAATTAATATGAATGTTTCCTATTTTCATTTATAGTTTTAGGGGAACAATTCTTGAAATACATGGATGCCTTTATGCCTTACCTTGCTTTGGGATTGAAGAATCATGCAGAATATCAGGTAATCAATATTATTTTGCTGATAAAGAAAAATACCTTTTTGAAAGAAAATTCATTTTATATCATATAGTTACTTTAAGAATAAGATCTAATAAGCAATTGATCACTATTATTAATTGTAATTTTTTTAAATGCTGATGAAAATTATTATTTACTACCTCTTCTGAACATAATCATATCTTTTTTTGTCTCCTGCTGCTTAATTAAAAGCTAGAGAGGAAACACATTCATGTTGTAATATTTTTAACATAAAAAAGTAAACTTTTATATAAAATATTTTAATGTCAATTTGTCTTTTTCCATAAGTAATTGATTTTTAAATAGTAATATGAAATTAAACATTAGTTTGTAAGCAAATTTTATTTTCAATAAATAAAAATGAACTTATATTTGGAAGCATGCTTATTTATAATTGAGAAATAAGCTTACTTTGCTTCACCATATTTTTAAGCAAAATTAATACAGAATAAATTTTCTTTATCATAAGCAAACAAATGAGAAAAAAAAAGTCTTAGTGTATTTATATCTAGAGTAGAAGCCACTGATAAAAGAATTAAGTGTAGTTGCAGTTTCATTTGGAATGTGCCATTAATAATAATAGCCATGTTTATCTATCTGCATTAAGGGGGCAATAGATTCTATTTGGTATTTTTGAGAATTATCTTTGTTGTGTTATGAAATAATTTTAAAATACTCCTTATAACTTAATTTTTAATTTTTCAATTTTTTTCTTAATCTTATATAAATTCTATTTTATTTCTTTATTATCCTAACTCATTTGGAAAGAAATTGTATGATTTTGTACTTCCTATTCAATGTTAATTTTTAGAAATATTTTAATGCACAGCCACTGAATTTTCATTGGAATTTTGTCTTTCTGAATTAAGATTGGCATTTTTCTTAGTAAAATGTGAAATATAAAATGTATATTCGTTTTCCTTTTAATGTTTAACCGAAGTCTAGATTATCAATTTTATTTAATTCCTCAAAAATAAGGACACCTGGAACATATAATTTTTAAAAAGTCTAATTAAAATATTGTTTTGAGAAAACTCATTAAAATATACTATTTTAATTGAATATAAGCATATTTTGGTGATGAAACAAAAAGAAAAATTCACATTTATGCTTTATTTCAAAATCCGTCTTCTTAAAAATGTATTGTGATATGAGTTTAAGTCTAAATTAAATCTGGGTTAGAAATCTGAAGTGTTTTATTGTCTGAAAGTTAAAAATGGCGAGCTCAAACTACCCCCTATAAACTATCTAACAGTGAAACCTTCTGTATAACTGATACTAAGCTTGAGAAATAGAAGCTTAATTCTTACTAAATTGAATTGTCAGGATGCTGTAGTTTGGTTTTCTATAGCTTTTGGTTTTCAGAGCTTTTTAATTTTATTTTTATTATATAAATTTTCTAAACTTGACTAATATAGAATTTTTACTTAATTTTTTATTTTGTACTTGAAGTTGATATATAAAATCTCTGTGTTAAATGTTCAGGTTTGCAGTGCTGCAGTTGGTCTGACTGGTGATATCTGCCGTGCTTTGTCTATAAAAGTTTTACCTTATTGTGATGATATTATGACGTTATTAATGGAAAATTTATCTGTAAGTATTGATTATTAAGTATTTTTTAAATACTTTCTATTTTTTTTACATATTGAAATATTTTGCATTTTTTACATCGGTGAAACTTTTTATATTGTAAATTTTAAATAAATTTTATTGCCAATAAAATGCTTATTAAGTTTGTTTAAATGATTCAGAATACGTTTAAATGATTCAGAATACGTTTATACGTATTTAATTCTTTTATTAATTTATTATTCACTTATTTTTTGCAGAATGCAGCAGTCCATAGATCTGTAAAACCTCAAATTTTATCAGTATTTGGAGACTTAGCACTTTCAATAGGTCCACACTTTAGGAAATATTTAGATATTGTTATACAAACTTTATTGCAAGCATCACAAACACAGGCTGAAAAGGTATATCTCAATATCTATCAAATCTTAGATGAAAACATTCTTCAAAAATTTCATGTTGATTCACTTCTTTATGTGTTTAAGAACAGGCTATTCTGAAAGTTATTTTAGAATTTGCTGCTTTCATTTGACATGATTGTTCATTTAAGTTTATTCTCTTTAATTATAGAATGATTATGACATGATTGATTATGTCAATGAGCTTCGCGAAGGGTGCCTTGAAGCTTACACTGGAATTATTCAAGGACTTAAAGGCGACCAAAATACACCTAGTTGTGAGTAATCTGATAACTTATAATTGTTGCCTGGCATATGTAAATTTATTTTTCAGTTAAAAGTTTGATATTACTGGGTAAAAAGAATGGATAAATTTAAGGAATCATTTATATGTTGATTTTTGTTGTAACTCCGAGCCCAGTTAGAATAAAAATTTAATTTCCTCAGTACCTGGAGTAATTTTTTTGTTGGCAGAAATAGAGCTAAGTTATCCTTTCCCTTAAAAAATGAAATTCAAATATATATATATATGTATATATATAATAAATATATAATATTAAGAGATTTGGGGTGGGTGCTTTGTGCCATGCTCAAACTGTATTTCCCAGAAGTATTGCTATTCAGCTATGAACTGAATAACTAAACAAGCTCTTGTATAAAAAGATAATCATATGGCATCAATCCGAAAAATGAACAACATCGTGTTCTGATATGACTTGTATCTCTCAATCACCAACATTTACAAAAGCGGGGAGTTTTGACCATTTCAAAATCAATTGCATTTTTTTTTTTTTTTTCTATGGGGCCAGAACATGTTCTTACGTGATAAAAAATAATGTATTTATAAAATTGAACAGATTTTTTCTTTGCATGATGTTGCATGCAATTCAATAAAATTTGAAGAGTGTGAAGTATCTAAAAATTGGCAGGTTCATATCAGAATATTGAAAATGATGCAATCTGATGTCTGTTAGACAATAGTTGAAAGAGAACTCTTCTTAAATAAAAAATATTGTGGTTAAAAATCGTAGGAGATTTATGTTATGAAATTAAAAGTAAAAATAAATAATTTCAGATTGATTGAAAAAATATGTTCTTGAATAGAGAGCTTAGAATTCATTAAAGAACTTGTATATGAAGATAAATGCCCAGGTGAAAAAAAAAGGGGCGAAAATTGGAGAGTTAGATTTTTTACACTGCAGAAATCTGCAAATAAACTAATTTTAAGGTAGAAGAGAAGAGATTTTCGATGTATAGCCTAATCCCATTGTTCTAAGAATTTGAATTCATTATTATAATTTAGAATATTTTAGTAGTTTACTGTTTCAAGTTCGTTTGTGTAATTTAAGTTTCTTACTTTGTACCCTTCTTTTGCATTTTTCTCTTCATTCTGCAAAGTGCTGGTTCATATTCTTCTAGAATTAACTTTTTAAAAATGAATTTTGTGTTAACTGAAATGTGAATACATTTGTTTGTCTGCAATAGCTTTGGTAATTTGTGAAATTTCCTTCTGGTTCTTTTTCTGTTATGGTTAATGGTAAAGATGCTTGTATTGTGGTTTTGCAACCTTTTGCGAGTTTAAGTTTTAACTTAATAACTGAAGATGCAAATAATAGACCTCATTAGTATTTTTCCCTTATGTGTTTATAAATAAGAAAGTAATCATGCATTTGAAAATTAATTTAAAAAATGTTTTATTTAAAGTTAGTATTTACATAAATATATACATTGCAGATAAACTAAATGATTTAATAGTCTTCAAGTTTTTCATATGGTCCTTGAAAATCCTTTCTTTAATATGAGTTTGACTCAGTAGTTAGATTTAGTGAGAAAATATATTTTGATTAGTATCATTATAATGAATGAAGAATTTTGCTTTAAATGTTTGTTTCAGAAATTAGAGCTTTTTTCATGATGATGAGTCGTAATAAAATACATTCTTTGATTGCATAGGTTTTTTTTTTTTTTGCTGATAATTAATGTTTATCTCGTTATTTGTTATTTCTGTAAGAAGGACATGACAAATTAACATAACTTTTCATGAATATATGTATATATTTTATTCCTTTCAAAATATATAAAATCTGTGCCTATATATCATCGTAATATTCAGTATTTAGCTGCATTTATTATTTTGCTGTACCTTTTACATCCTCTTTTCTCCCAATATTATTATGCATTATATAATTCTACCATTTTGTTCTATCAATATTGATGCACTTCTAATATTTCTTTCAGCTGAAGTAAATGTAGTCCAGCCCCATGTACCTTATATAATTCAATTTATTACACACATTGCACAAGATCCTGATCATTCTGATGGCTGTTTAGCTGCTAGTGCAGGTGTTATTGGGTAAGCATCTGATTCTTACCAAGTATTTGCATTTTTGCTAATTATAATTACTTTGTCTTATCATGCTTTTTTTTTAGTGATCTGTGTTCAGCTTTTGGCCAAAGCATGATCAGCCTTGTAGATAATGATATTATTAATGAACTTCTAACTAAAGGTAGACGTTCTAAAACTGTAAAAACTAAAACTTTAGCAACATGGGCTACTAAAGAAATAAGAAAATTGAAGAATGCAGCTTCATGGTGAGTTTTCTTACTTATATTTAAATTGTTAAGAAGTAAAGTTTAAAAATTTATGATTTAATGTTTTAAATTTCGTATTTTTTACTGTCTGTATTCTGTATATGAAATTTAATTATTTTTTAGCCAGCTTTCTTGTAAGCAGACATCTTTTTTTAAAGATGGTTTTGATTTTGGGTTATTTCTACAAAGATTTTATTCTATTCAATATTTTAATATAAATGCCTACAATTTTATTTTTTGAGCAAATTTAATGGCAGGCTTTTGTTTTGAATTTTTTTTAAAATGGATACTTGCATATTAACCATATACCAGCAAATAATCTCCTTGCCTTAGATAAACAAAAGATTTTATGGTAATCAACTATCTGCCATTGATAAATCTCCGAAGACCACACAATAGTTAAATTTTTGGTAATTAAATTTGACTGTATTAGCCATTGGCATGTAATTAAAAGAGCAGCATTTTTATTTTGTATTGTGTTGACTGTTAATAATACATTTATGACTAAATCATAAAAATAAAATAAACTTAGACACAGAATCATGATCAACTTTTTGAAATGATATGGAATTAGAAGTTCACTTGATATCAGAGGAAAGATATAAGTTTGATACACAGTTGGAATTGAAAATTATGAGGTGGAAGTATTTTATGTAATCTTTTTATTAATCTTAGAATATTGATACAGGAATGTAAATGTTAAAAGGGGCAGTAATATGTTTTTGTATGAATGAATGTATTTGTGACAGTAAAATTAATTTGCATGATTTAAATATTTTTCTCTTCCTTTCTGCAGATTTTGTTCATGGATGGCAGTGCATGTGCCTCTTCTGGCTGTGCTCTGTCCCATGCAAATTTTCTGTATGCAGGAGAGCATTAACAAAAGAAGCCAAGCGCATTATAGTGTTTGACAGAGAGAGAGAACGCGTGAAAGTGTGCATGTGTGCCCCATCTTTCACACCAGTATGATTCGTCAGTCTCTTTCCGTAACTTCCAAGCCTGCCAAGCTTCTTCATCCATACATAGCCAGCAGCCATTCAAGCAGCAATACATTGAGGATCCGATGATGTCTATGTACACCAGTCTGCGACAGGGGTTCTCGTTTCAACCCACCGCAAAGTCGGTTTTGTTCAAAGATAAATTTAAAAAAAATAAAAACAAAAAACTTTTATCCTGAAAAGTTGTACTCTTTTGGGAAGTGCCTTTTCAATCGAGGTGCATTTGACTTGTTAGTCTGTTACCTCGTTTTTTTTTGTCAGTCGCCGGCCGATGTTTTTCCGAGCACGTTTTCCTCGTTGCTCGTTCAGTGTGCTGATTGAATAGGAGTCTGCTGTTAAAGAACAAGGGTAACTTAAAGATAAAGTATTTTATAAAAATCATTAAATTTTAATGTACACACTTTGTTAAATGAACATTTTCTCATGTATTATATCTAAGATGATTTATTTTTTGGCAGCTTTGTTTTTCTTGGAGTTACTTGTTCCGGTTTTAACTGTTTTATAAATATGTGAATATTGTTTATTGGGAACTGCACATTACAGCTTTTAAAAAAAAGCCAGTGCATGTTTCATTTTTTTTTTTCAAAAATAACAAACCTATGCCTTATGTAAAATATATGGTTACCCTTGTTTTTAAGCAATTGCTGGGATCATATATTTGTTGTGAATAATTTTCTGTACAAAAACTGTAATTTTTAATATTATATTTAGGAATCATTTTGTCTTGATATATACTATTTCATTGTTACATATGTTGGGACAGCCAAAATTATCATAGTCATTTGTTCCCAATATTTTATTTCTGTGATGTATTGGTAAATAATCTCATTCTGTCGACATCTGAGTTGGTGTGAATATTAATTTTCTGAAACTATGTTTTGTAAAAAAAAAAATTGTTTATATTTTTTTAGACTTTTTTTTCTCCCTCAAGCAAATCTAATCATTCATGTGTGAGTGGTGTGTATGTAAAAATGTTTGTTTTTTCTTTTCCATTTCCTTATTCCATATTCTAAATATGACCAATAAAATTAGCTCAACCAAAAAGTATTGTTATTATTTAACTATTGAATACACCATTAAGAAGTGTTGTTACAAATTGATATTTATTGAGTGAGTATAATAAATCACCTAGAAGAGAAGGGACCGAAATTGAACTTGAATTTAAAAGAATGTCTTAAGAATTCCAATATTTGTTTATAATTAGGTTTCCATGTCTAGTCATTTCTGTTTAATTATTGCTAGTCATTTATATTTTGAGACAATTGTGTATTTATATCAAATAGATAAGAAGAGGCAAAATCACAGATACATAAACCAATGCATGAAGGTCAAAAGCATATAATAGGACTGTTAAGTATTTCAATTATTTCGTAATGGGAAGGTAAAATAGATAAAAAAAAATATGCAAAATACTATGTTGCAAACCCAAAACTGCAGAGGAAAAATTTATTCCTTCTACATAAATTGCAAGTATTCCATCCTTTCCCCATTGAGTCAAAATGTAAACAGAAACCCATAGCAAAACAATAATCTTCAAATGCTCAATCTTCTCAAAAGAACCAAACATGTACAATTTTCTTAAATGTTTTAAGTACCCTGGATCAAGTAAGAAATAAAAGCTCAAACCCGAAGGCATATGTTGAAGGTCAACACTCTGCGAGATATTCTTCAAAATTATAACTGACTTCAATCGGCATCTAATGTTTAAAAATTTAAATAAAATGTACGAAATAGAAATTGTACCGACGTGATCATGAGCTGATAGAGATGGAAAGGCTCATCTCGTATATGATACCCAGGGCCGTGAATGGAGAATCGCGTATCAGGTATATGTGATAATGGTTCTGAATGGGTTATAAAAACGCACAATAATAAAGAAAAGGGTTTGAAGTTCTGTTGCCTAATAGTGAAATTTTGTATATAATTTTTTTTCTAGCTTTCAATATTAAGTTGCAAAGGGCTAGAACATCATTGGACCACTTCTATCATTTATCCTCAATGTGTGTAGTAACATTAAAAATCCTTAAACAGGTTTACTTTTTGGTTCAAGTAATTTTTTTCCCTCTTATCTTTTTTTTTGGGGGGGGGGGTCTTATATATTTGTAAAAAGCTTCATGCATTAGATTTAAAAGTGATATCAACTCATTGTGTGCTTATCTGCACTGGTTATTATTCTAGCTGCCATTGGCAACTAGCTTGCTTGCCCAGATTTGTGACTTTTTAGGCAGTGAAGTGCCTAACATGGAATGTATTAAAAAATTCAATGACTGGAAAACATGAATTTAATTATATCAGTATGCTACAAATTACTAGGATTCAAATTTAAATATATATATATACAGGATGTCTTAAAAACCTTGACCGTGGCTTTTATTCCTTAAATATTGATTGCAGACATGTATTGTACAAAGTTGCATAAAAAAAGGTACAAAATGTTATAAAAGCGATTAAAATTATCAGGGGATTAAACTTTAAAAAATACAAAATTTAAATTTTTATATGAACTCTGTACAAAACAATTCCCATTGAGTAAAATGTGCAATATCCTTTAATAAGTTCATGTACAAAATTTCAGAATTTTATCTTGAAATTCCCAATGATATGTTTAAACAAAGTTAGAGAAGGATCAATCACAAATTAAATGCTTTTTGCACTTGGTTAAATATTGACACTTGTTTCTAACATCTTGACTTTTACATATTTTTCTTTTGACTGAATGAAACTAGTGAAACAGCAGGCCCACATCCATTGAATTCTAATATTTTGCAGCTTCATTATTTAGTTCAGCGAAATGAATGAAATGCAGCTGTGAGAGAAGTGTGAAATGTATGATGCTTATTGATATTTGGCTATTGCTATTCAATAATAAGTAATAAGATTCAGTGTACCATGTTCATTAGTGTTTTGTTTGTGTGTGTGTGTGTATGTATATATAGATAGAAAGAGAAATTTATATAAAGTATTTCTAAGTTATACTTCAACATTAATAAATCTCCAATAGTAGTATTTAAATATTTTTACTGTAAAAATTTTTTATGCAAGAAAATAATGTTTAACAATATTTTGGAATTATGTAGTTTTAAAAATGCATATACTGAACGATTCAAGGCTTCTAAAGATAAAATATAAAACAAAATGTTCATGCTGCTTCAAATTTACTTGTGAGTCATTTCAAGCTATCAAAAATAAATGAATATGAATAAAATTATTCTTCTACTTTCCCGTACATAAAGAGGAAAAATTAACTCATCAAAAAATGTGATCTCAAAATTTTGCCCTAGCTCCACTATTCAGTTTTGGAATTGCATGTCTGTGAATGTGGTATCAAAAAAAAAAAAAAAAAACATGCGAGTTAAATGAATGAAATTTTGTATGATTTCTTAGCAAATGCAAATTAGTGTTATCAAGTTTTAAATAAATTTTTAATTGTTAATTTTTTTTTATGAATAAATATTTCTCGGGTAAAATCATTTCTTCTCTAAATTACTAATGCTAGCTTAATTTTTTAATTTTTTTTTAAATGATGCTTTGTGTTCTGTAATTGATAAAATGAGTGTAGTTGTGATGCAGAGTTGCATGACATCAGGGAATTTTGAAATATCATTGTTATATTATTTGGTTAAATAAGCATTAAATGGTGCTCATTATGATAACAAAAAGGTTATTTTGTGTATTATTTTATCCAAGACCTTAATTTTTTCTGACTTCAAATTAGAGAATAAGAGGTAAGTGATCAATATTTTTTTGTTTTTTTTATTTCTGAGATATTCGAATTTAGGTACTTCAGATTACTGAAACGCCTGTGTTCTTGTGTAATGGATAAAAAAAGGGGTATCCATCTTGACTAATGTCTGGTAAGTAAATGCAAATTCAGTCATCTTTTGAAAGCTTGTCTGGCCTTCAAACCTTTTTAGATGAACATTTCTAATGGACAAGGTGCTAGTCTTGGGTATTCAGTCAATCATACTTGCAGAGAAGGTGAAGAATTTTGCAGTGATTAACATGGTATCTGTTAATAGTTTTGTGAAAAAGAAAAAAAAAACTTAATTTTTTTAAAATTATTTAGTAACTAAATATAAACATTCATTTTATATACTATTATTTCCAGAAATGTTGAACATTTCCTGTTGCTTTTCCCCAGATAAACACTTAAGAGGGATTCAGTTTATCAGTATAGTTCATCCATTTCTTCTTGTACAGTGTGTGTGTGTATATATATAGGGAAGACCTTAGATCTGGTTATTTCTAAATTAAATGCTGATGACAGAAATCGTCATGAGACATTCAAAATACAATACAATGTAATTTATTATTTATTTCTTCCAATTTATGCACATTATCATATTAAGTTGGTTATATTCCACGTTTAGAAAAGCCAATTAATAGAATTTATCCTAACTTATTCTCAAAATAACTATATTAAGAAAAGAATTCTATAGAAATTAGACATAATTTTTTCAAAATAATTTTAACCCTTTTTTTTTATTCATATTTTTTTATATATATAAGTAAAAATTATTACAAAGCCAAGATGAATTTTCAGATTGTAACATTCCAGAATTCTGATACGAAATCCTGGCTAAGTGGATGAATGGTGATATTGGCAAAATCCAATAAATAAATAAAACAAAAGAAAAGAAAAAATCATTCAATTAATGGTTTAAAAATTTCGAAAACCAGGAGGCACTTAATCTAATATATGCATTTTATAATTTAATTTATTATTTATTTCTTCCAATTTATGCACATTATCATATTAAGTTGGTTATATTTCACATTTAGAAAAGCTAATTAATAGAATTTATCCTAACATTATTTTCAAAATAACTTTATTTATTTTTTCTTTTTAATATGGTACAAATGAGACATTTAATTAAAATTTAGGATATTCTCTTTTTTGCGAAAATAAGGCAGAAATTAGGAACATCCCAGCTACACAGAAACACCAGGTCATATCAAATACGTCACATGAGTTGAAAAATTCACCTTAATTTTGTTCGTTTCCTTCCTCATTTAAGCTTATTTAATATTTTTTTAAATAAATAATTTACTTTTAAAATTTTAAAGAAAATTTAGGGACATTTTATTAAAATTCGTTGTAGGCACTAAAACTATTGAGAGAAAGGATTTAAACCATTCTTTGGGGATGAGTTCGAGGTCTTACATTTTCATAGGCACATAGATCTTGCCCGATCCTCCTGGATTGAAAAATTAATGAACGCAATTATTGTTAAAAATGAAGTCGTGTCAAACGAAATACTATAAATATGAAATTATTCAATTACTCCTTCTAAATTTCTGGATTCTCTAATATTAATTAACATAATTATGAAGAGCAATTAAATTTCCCAAAATCGAAGTACTTCAATAATTAATCAGTGCTGAATTCTATGTTCCAAGAGTCCTTCTAACACTCACGATGCCCTCGGTACGATTTTCTGTGCAAGCAGAGAAAATCTAAAATATCCAACTCAAAGAGTATCTTTTCCAAACAAGTTTGGGGGCTCATTAACCCCCACCAAACCCCTCTTGTAATGTACAAAGACAGTGTCGGTTTTCGAAAAAGAGTAAGGGAAAGTTTTATTGGGGCCAGTTCCGTGGGTCGGTTGACCTGAGTGTCACACTCTTCACACAGCAATATATCCTGGGGACTAGGAATTCTTTTTTTGTTCGGTGTTATTCGGCTTGTCAATCAAACCTTTTAAGCCTTTTCCGTCATTAGTTTGGTCACCGCCTTATCCCTCCCCATCGATAGGTGGCGCTTTCGTCGACATCGGGTTTCTTTCTCTGTATATGGCACTCTTAATACTTCGAAAGGGATTTGATTTTTTTAAAATTGCTAGAGAAACTGCATATTCCAGTTTGTGATTATAAGAATATTTTATAAATGCTAATATAATCCATTGACACTCAGAAATTATAGCAATTTCTATATTTTATGCCTTCTCAAAAATTTTCTAGGTAACTATGAGATAGAGAACTGGGCCTATTTGGGAATGCAAAACGATAGAAAGTGTTTCTGTAAATTATTATATTACCTGGGGATGAATCAAAGTATCTGTACATTAAAATAGTTTAAGGATATTTCCATATCTTGTGTACTTTTACAAGCCATGTAGTGAGAAATTACAAAAATTAAGCTACTTTTAAACACTTTTGTATATGTATGCATACATAAACCTGTGTAATTTCAAACCACAGGAATTTTTTCACTTTATAATAATGCATAGTTTTCATTAAAAAAGATTTTAAATGTGTTTTCATAAATCTTGTTAATTTTATATTTCCACAATTTCTAAACATTGTCATTTTAGTTTTGACAAAACTTAAAAATTATCATAAAAATAATAAAACTATCAATTCCAAAGAATTATGTCAACTGTTATTACATTAAATATCTTTTCAACATATCTTAAAATTACCAATTTATTTAAATACAGACATTTTTAAAATTGTCAATAGTGACGTAGAAGTATAATATGATCAAAAATTTTGTATTTGATTTTTAGATATGCACAGCAAATAAGATTCGACATGTCTAAATTTCTTCTTGCACTAATGCATGTTTAGCAATTTTATCTTCAATATTTTAAAGCTAAGAATTAAAGCATTCCAGAATAGTTACCATCATAAGACTAACAAAACTGCCATGAAATTGACAATAAAGCAATGCTATATTTTAAATATTTTTAGGTAATTTTTTTTATAGAAAAGAACAATAACATTAAAAAAATGGACAAAATAAAAATTGTCTTATTGCTTCTGACATTTAGTAAAGATCTTTTTTAAATGTTTAATGATTTAAAAATTTAATAAAAACTGCCTTTTAACATATATACAAAATGAAATTTTAAAAATTACAGCATTTACAATGAAATGAAAATACTTTTAATGAGTTCCATAAATAATGAAAACAAATTCAGGAAGAGCCAGTTTTGTAGTTAGAAACAAAATGAAAATTTAAAAATTCCAAATGAAGCAGTTATTTAAAAAGAAATATTTGAAGCCAGTGTAAGACACTATATCATACTGCTTCAAAATTTAAGAAAATCATTAAATAAAGAATCTTATTCGGTGAACTACATATATTTTTAAAAAAAAATTTAACTAAAGCATTTTTACCACGACTTTAACAGCGGTAAAATCATACGACTCATGTTCTGAAGAAACAATGATATTGTTTTCAGTTTCATTATAATCAAAATCTTTGTTAGAAATTCTGTCCAAAACTAATTTTTCAGAAATTACTAAAACTAAAGAAGAATGGGGGGAGGGGGGGAATAATATATTCAAGGAAAATTTGTATTATTGAAAAGCTATTTTTACCTTTAAAATGATGTAAAAATATTTTCTGTGCAATAATATGCTTTGATGTTGTGGTGAAAACACATTAATTAAAAAATAGAAAAAGAATTTTAAACAATTCATTCTTAGTGGACCTCTAATACTCCAAATATAACTTTCTAATTTTTGTGCTTCAATGGTTTATGCATCATGTCTATCAGACAAATCTTTAAATGTCAAGACTGCATTAGGGGGGGAAAAAAATATGAGAGGTAAGAAAAAAATTGTTGTGAAATTATAGAATCTGAACATTAAAGAATAAAAATTTTGAAGAACTTTTTAAAAAAGTTTTTGAATGCCTCCATTCATTACAGCTATATTCACTATTTAAAATATCGCGAAAAAAAATCAAAGAAAATTTATGGCTTCAAGTTAAAATCTCATCATACATTAGATTATCATGTAAAATCTGGTAATTGCATATTGCAATTAATTACAATTCAGTATAGTACAGTAAAATCCCTTTAATTAGGTCGTTCAAGGGATTGTTCCAAAATGGTATATTAACGAGACTGATGATCAAATGCATAATGTGTTACATAGAGGTTCCACTGTAAGAGTAAGTGCTTCTCTGAGTTCAATGTATTTCTTTAGCATATCCAATTCATTCTGCTGAATTCTTTTCTACTGATTGGACCAATTTGAGTATTCTTTTTCCAACGCCACATAATAAGGTTAAACATTCCTTTAGTTATGTCAGATAAATGTAATTCTTCATCTTCGAATTCTATAGAAGTTCGAAATTTCCATTTCAATAAACGGCAATGCATGCAGTTGAATAAAGAGGGAGGAAAAAAATGCCCATTAAGCGTTCTCTTAATATGTGTTGGCGCCCTTGGATATAAAAATGGTGGGGAACAGAATGGGAAAATTGATATATTTCATCCTGGATTCCATCTCCAAATGCTTCCCTTTTGTTGGTTTTCTTTCTAGATAAATTCGGCAAACATGCCTTTATGATTCTGTTTTCGAATTATCACAGTCAGTGTGCAAGGAAATAAAGCAAACTTTATCACACTTCGAAAATATTAAGCACCTTAAAAATGATTAATATTCTCATTCTAAAATTTAATTTTCATGAAGCTATGCACTCTTGTTTTATTTGTAGAAATAAGACAATATTTTTTATAGTATTTATATTTTAATTATTTCTTATGTGAGAATAGGTAGCAGCATCAAAAGATAGTAATCCCCTTTCCTTTAATCATACAACTACAGTTACAACCTGGTAAAGCCCTGGTGCATGCCTGACTTAAGTGTATTAGCTGCGAAACATCATGCTCAGTATGTCAATTCAACGTACAAATTTTAAATTGTTTTTAACTTAAGAAGGATTACAAAAAAAAAAAAAAAAAAAAAAAATCTATAACTAAGTTAAAATTTGACAGTCTGATTTATTTAGTTAATTTTTAAGATAACAGAGCAGTAGAAATATACTTCCCCCTTTTCAAATCATTTAGGATTTATATTTTCTATCAATTATCAGGAAAATTGTTAATTCTGGTCCTTTCAAAAACAGTAATAAATTTAGCTATGATGTGTGAACAAAACAGTGGGTAAAATGATATACAAAATTTATAACTGGTACGGTAGCTGCATTAAAAAAAATGAAATGATAAAAAGCTAATAAATATCCAATTGTCTTTGAGTCTTCCCCCCCCCCCATTAGTTCAATTCTTGGTTTCAAGATTTTCAAATCAAATTGCAAAACTATTCAGAAAGACATTTACTCTAAAAAAGAATTCACAATTTTACTGAAAAATTTTATTTAGTAATCAATGTATTAACAGCAAATTTATCTTTAACTTCATTGTCGTTCATAAAAAAAATACAACAAAAATGTTCCCAATATAATAATATAATAACCAATTGAAGTATTTAAGGACCTCTTCACTTGTGAAGTCACTGGTCAAAACAATAAAACAATTCCCAAACTACTTCCTTGGCTGATGGATAATATTTGGCTTGGTAACTTGCCTGTAGTCATGGGAAGGAAGAGGCTTGTTATGGAATGCTTGGACCGCTTCTGTAGGAAAATCAGCATCTCCCTAAAATACAATGAAATATGAATTAAATATTTAAAAAATTCCTATCAAAGAAATTGAAACAATTATCTAAATTTTAACTTTTTTCCCCCTTTTCTACAATAATAATTGAATTACATTGATGTATCTGTAACAATCATAAGGTATCTTGTTGTTTGCACATGAATATAATGCAACACAATTTCAATCCCAATTGAAATTTGGGAATTCTTTTGCATTTATCAAACCACTTGGAGGAAGAGGATATAATTGCTAAATTCTGTTATATTTTTGCTATAAGGATTCCAAGCATGTTATTGCATTCTTTGTAATTATATAGAACTATTTGTATATTGATGACTGTAATAGTTAATATTGATATAGATGCAAATCAATAAATATAATGATAATTTCTCAGTTAAAACAGGCGCATATGGAATATAAAATATTAAATCAGAATCTACATCTTCATTTCAATGAAAATGCTTAGTAGGTAATTATGCATTTGAATGGGGGAAAAAAACACCAAGCATTTTACTCAAAACTATGTATTCATGTTTATATACTTAGGAAAATTAATTTTATTCATGAAATCAAAGTTATAATATATTTAAAATTTAAAAATATATTCTTTTTTTCTCTTTTTAGTATGCATTCAAAAGACATTCCGACATTAGAGGAGAAACTGCATGTATATATATTATATATACATGCATATAAATAGAATAGCTTTAAAGGAAGCGATAGATCTTAACTGAGGAAGTGAAATTTTAGGACTTTTGGGAGGTGTATGGGGAGGTGGGTATACGAGACCACATTTCATTTACACTCCAATTTTCTAATGAATGTATTAGTATGAAAAACTGCCAATATATTTTGCATATAATTTTCTTGATATATAGATATGTTTTAAAGATTTTTCAAAATATATTATAATTGAAGAAAGTAAATGTGTTGGAACATACATTTTCTTTCAAATTACATGTTACAATAAATAATATTCTCGAAAAAACATATTACTTTTTAAATCATATTTATTTTTACAGTATATGAAGGTATATAGAAGACAACAATGTAAAATTTAACAATTATATGAAAAATAAAAAAAAATGACAATGTGTAAAATTGGCCCTTTTTTTATTGGCTTGTGTGACTTTCATAGCACGGTTTTCTAGGGTATTTTAAACATACAGGTTAAGAACTAGTATAAAAATTAACCTATAAATTCTGTGTATATATATATATATCTTGGTATATTAATATATATTATAAATTTTTCAAAATATATTATCACTAGTTATGTTTGAACATGCATATCAGAATCAGTTGAATGCAAACTTTCATCAAAAAACTCTTCTGTACAATTATCCTTATCACTAAAATCACTTTGTGCTTCATTTAAAAGTGTCTGGAGCACTGCTTCATAATAGAATTAGTAAATTGGATGATATTTCAGGGCCCAAGTTTTAGCGCCATCTACTAAGCCTTGTTTATCACTGGGACACTAACAGAGAGATGCGGTCTTAGAGACCGCACTTAAAGAAATAACCGAATTATTTTAAAAATCATCTGCTGAAATCCGTTGAAAAAGTGCATGTGTATTGAAGGTCACAAAACAGGAAGCTACAGGGTCAATTAATTCAAATGAGCTAAAACTAAAATAGGGGTGACTGAAAATCCATCACTAGCGGTCTCGCAGACCACACGTCCCCAGTCAAGGGTTAAAAGATATTCCATGGTGTATATAAGCATTAGGAGTAGCAAAAGAAAAAAGAAATAAAAACTATGACAAAAATTGATGACAATATTGGAGGTATATTGTAATAAAGTCATTAAATGCAAAACACAGACATATGAATAAGTTTGAAATTAAAAAGAAAAATTGCTGTTTCATTGCTGCTTATTTATAATAGGTTTTCTAGAGATTTTCCTTATTGCTGCTTATTTATAATGGGTTTCCTAGAATTTTTATGAGCATAAAAATGAGCATTCAGATGAAAACAATTAACCCTGAATGCTCATTTTCTTTAAGCAAATCTTCATAGTTTTACTAATAATTTATTTTAATTGTTTGTATTTTTAAAATTTCATGATGGGAACTCAATCTAATTTTTCATCTCCCTTAGTGGATAAAATTGATACAATTTAAAATTTTAAAACATGTAACTGAAATTGAACAATAAAAAAATTAATCACTAAGAGATACTGCTCATATATAACATAAGCAAACTGATAAATCTGATTATCATCAGAAAGATTTGTTACTTGTTGCACCTCATGATACAAGTTTGATTTAGGTTTATTTATGTCTAAATTCTTAGAAATAAAATGTTTATTTGAAGAAAAAAGTCAAAGAATGTCAAATCTTAGTGGTTTATTTAGGCAAATAATAAAGGGAAAATTACATAAAAAGTTCCTATATGAATATAAAAAGACCGACATATAACAAATAACATAATCCATTAGTATTTATAAAAGTTTTAATAATTTTGGAATTTATTATTAAAAATAACAGCTACAGAAAAGTTAGACAAAATATAATTAATTATAACAATGGCCCTACTTCTATGCTTTTCAAGAGACCAGATAAATAAATAAATGGCAGAAAAACTAATCGCAGGATATTAAGGGTATAATCGTAAAAAAGAAATGATACCGTATCAAACTAATGCATAAAATACCTAATAAAGAGTTTGAAATTAAAAATGAACCATTTTATGTTTCTTAAATTTTTTTTTTCTCTTTCCTTCAGTATCATTTATTCCTTCATGTTTTCAAATACATTCAAACAAAGTAAGCATTCTTTTGACCTAGACTGTCTAGAGATTTTTCTTTTCAGTGCATTAAATAAGGTTTATTCAATTCTAATGACCCAATATTGATTGTTTCTATTAAACTATAATTAAAATGCTTAAATCATCCCCTTTATTAGAAGATATTACAATACAAAAATTCAAATAGTAATAGGAAAAGTTCTAAAAATTTTATGTTTAATTAATCAGCCTTATTGTAACAAACCCTTTAAAACATTCACACACATTTCTTCTCTAAAAAAAAAAAAAAAAAAATTGATATTAATGTTAATAAAAATCTAACAGCATGAAATGAGAAGAGGGAGGGATATATTTATTAAGGTACAGAATAATTAAGAGAAATAGATAATTATTTCTGATATAAAATTCTCCTTCTGGACTTTTAGAAAGTATTAAAACTATTTAAATGCTTAGAAGAAAATCTACATTTGCATGAAAGTGTCACAGGTATATGAATTTATATTAAATCTGTTTCTATGTATAAAATATACAGCTTCTCTTAAATGGAATTGTTAATGGCAACTTAATTCAGTAAATCAAAATCATGTTGGGGGAAGAAAGATTTAGTAAACAAGGAAACTTTACAAATTACACACTGAAAACATAAGAATTACAATACTTATCCATATAATTGATCTACAAAAGAAAAACAGCATTTTTGGCATCAGAAATAATCATGTACTAAGGCTGTTGATATAACAGATGAAAAAATATCTAAGCACAATATGCTATTTTTTGAGTCAAATAAACTTTAAGTAGCAATAAATATAAATGTATTCAACATTAAAACTGCGAATGAAATAGAAAAACTTAATTCTCGAGTAATCATAAAGAAAAATATTTTCTGCTTTAAATAAATTTTGAAGCAAGCTATCATAATGGATACAATGAAGCTGGTTCTACTGAAATACTACAGTGAATAAAGGAATAAATATAGGATATATTGTGAATATAGATAAAAAATATTGAATGATCTTAGTGAGAATTCTTTTAGTACAATATCATTCTCTAAGGATTCTCACCAATTCATGCAATTATCATTAAAAGTTTTAATATATAGTAAAGAAGTAAAAAAAAATCAAATATCATTTAATGCATTTTGTATTCCTTAATATAAACTAGCTAAACATACATTTTCCCACATAACACACAATTTGTAATCTGTTATACAATAGATTTTTAGGAAAACTCAACATTTTTATTTCTGCTATAGTAAGCAAAACCAATTACATCTAAAAAAAAAAAATAGCTTGGAGATAATATTCTATTTCTTAACTATATGAAATTGCTCTCAATATGAATCGGTTAACAAAATTTACTTACCCGCGCTGGTACGCCTGAAATAATCAGCTGCTGCTTGGGAGGGCTGGAAAAAAAAATGTACAAATTAATATTTTGCAGTTGGTGATTAAGAGTTAAATTTAATACACTTACACAACCATGCAAATAATAATTTAAATGGTAATATGCCAAGGAAGATAATTTAATAAAGCAAAATCTTGTAAAGGCATCTTGTATATGTGAAAACCCAAATTCAACAATTTTTAACACATTCGTATACAGTACAGTTAAAACAGTCAAATACAAATACTTGTGAATAAAAAACTGTGTTTCTTTTCTTTTATAGTAGCAAAATCAATTAGGATATTGCTTTATAATATTTTTAATTAAAGACTAACTCGGACAATAAAAACATAGCATTGCTAGTTCTACTTGCATTTTAAAACTGTCCATGAATGTGTTAAAGGCATCTTAAAGTGAATTACTTAATGTGTATTTTGTCAGCATTTATATATCACTTGACATAGAAACATTTAATTGTACCAAATACAATTTGTATGTTGAGGTTGTCAATATCTTTTAGATAGATTTTTTTTTTTTGCATTTTGTTAATAACTTTTCAATGTACTTCTAAAAAACTTGTTCTTGATTTAAAATGTATACAAAACTCAATTTTCACAACATTAATTTCAAAACTACAAATATAATGCTTAATTTTAGTAACATTTAAAGAAATATATTTCGATTTATAAATGCATTTTAATTTAGAGGCATACAACACCATTAATATATTAGGTAATGAAATTTTGAATTTTAAGAATCAATCTCTTTTTCACTGTAGAAATTAAAGTACACAAAGTTATTTTTATTCTATTATATTTCATGTACGAGGAGGATTTGTAAATATTACAGCTACCAGTGAATAAATATTATATTTCAAATTTGACATTTATTCATTATGAAACCTGTCTAACATACTTTATTATTTTCTTTTTGTAACACCAACCGTTCTGCAAAATCACACTTCCCATTTAGAGCAACAACTCCCTAAATGTATGTATATGCTTCCAATTAAGCAGCTATAAACTTGAAGTAGGTGAAAAATTATGATTATAAATACATATATATTCCAGCTGCTATCCATTCCAATAGGAAAGTAATGAAGTTTTAAAAATCATTTCTCAATGAAATTTTACTTAATGCTTTACACATTTTAACTTAATTTACTAAAAAGAAGAAGTAAATTAAACAAAGGATATAAAAATATTTTGAACTTTCCCTTCAATTTTAACAAACTGTGAATTTTTAGGCTTTGAGGATCAACATTTACATAACTTTAAATATAATTAATATTTAAGAAATCAAGCAAACCACTTAAATTCCCTTATTTATAATTTTAGATGACATTCAATCAAAATGAAACAAAAACCAATAATAGAACAGAAGGGCTGTCAAAGAAGAAATCTATTCATGATAAAAGAACAAAAATACATGCATGTATAAAATATAACTTGCACATTGTAAGTTAATAATAGACTGAATAAAATTAAAATTATTTAAAATATTTAATAGCTAATGTCTCTAAAATATGTTACATAATTTATTTTCACATAAAAATGTTACAATAAAAATTAGAATAAATATTTTAGATTTATCCATCAAAAGCTCGGTAACCAGATAAAATATATTAGAGTGTAATATATTAGATATAGGTAAAATATATTCGATATAGTGATCACGCAAAATACATTTAGTCAAAAATAACAATATGCAAATAAATTAGGATTAAACAAACCAACGTTTAGGATGTAATCTACGTCACACTCAAAAGTTTCACAATATAATTTGATTAATGATTCAACTTTTTTTTTGGGGGGGGGGGGGGGGACAAAATTTTCAAACACACAATCTATTCAAAATAAGGTAGAGATTTTGCAACAATTACACACAAAATTTTTAAAATAACATTTATCATTTTAATAGAAATTAAGGAAAAAGTCACAACCATTCAAATTATCATGCAGGTGCCTAGATTGAAGAATATATCTGACAACTTACCCTTGAGAGCTTGAAAGGTGAACCGAGAATTGGATCAAGTTGCCTTTTTGAAACTCATAATACGCTGTAAAGCTAGACAACTGATATTATTCCAGAGCTAAAGATTGAAAGAAGAATACGAAACAACTTGTCATTGCAATAAACACAACTTCTAACAACAGAGAACACTTTTGGAACTGTCTTTGTAAAGTAAAACACAAAGTGGTTGAGATCTATATGCTCAAAATAATCTTCGAAATCAAAATCCATCCATAATGCGATTCAAAATGGTGGTTCAGGATTACCCATCCACAAAAATCAAAGTCTATTTCAATACTTTAAAAAAATTTCCAATTGTTAAACCTTATATTATGAACAGTCCCTGCCTCAAATTAGAAGCCATCTTTAAATATGCAAAAAAACTCACATTAGGTCAACAATACAGGCATATCTTTACAGCTTCATAAAGAAATCTTTTTATTAAATGCATTTTGAAACTAAAAACCAAGTCCTTAAAAAAATAAAAGTTGCCTGCGAATAGATCAGGAAATTAGCCGAAGGAAGAGAGGAATGTATTAATGACATCTCACTCTCTTGGAATAAATTTCCATACATAAAGAAGGCAAAGTATTTCATTAAGTTATGCTCAGTACACATTCCAAAAGAACATCCAACTTTTTCACTTATTTATTTAGATAATATAGGTGCTAATTGGTGGCAAAACAGCTCTAACAATTTATAAAAAGGAACAAAAATTAGAAGACTGAAGGGAGGAATAAAATTAGACCAATAAAATACTAGAAAATAAAACCATCACACCTAGAGAAAAAAGAATCCTAAAGAATATAGATAGATAACTACGAATATACAAAAGTACATGTACTATTAAATATATTTTTATCCATTATATAGTAAAAATAGAAGGTTAAAATATTAATTATAAATAACACATTTCTAAATAATGTAGTTCCTTAAATATGACATACATATACTTGAATAAGAATGTATTACATTTTTTTTTTATCTGACCTTCAACAACACTTCACATTGCTTTATCTTTTTGTTGATATCTATCTTATAATCTTATCCATCTTATTATATAATCTCTCTTTCTAAGGTTAAACTTGAATGCATTTTCTTTTCTTATATTTATTTTTTACACAGGCTAATAAAATTAGAAAGACATTTTTTAAAAAATTTCTATACAAGTTTTTGGAACTTAATGCATAAAAGGTGGACAGTAGTATAAAATTAAAAACACACACACACGTATATATATATATGCTTGAGAGATAGAATTTTACAAGTATGCAAATCATTTTTTCTAAAAAAAAAAAAAAAAAAGAATGCAAATAGCTCAAATAAATGTATAAAAACTTTGCTTTTTAAAATTTATTTAATAAACTTTAATCAAAATGAAATATTTTATTTTTAAAATTAAAAGACAAAGTAAACTTTGATTTGTGTAGGTGGAAAAAACCAGATTAAAGTTAATAAATTTTAATCTCTTGGTGTATTTTAAATATGTTAAAAAATTATATGTTGTAATATTGATTATGCTTCTGAAATATTCAAACATTTTATTTTAAATAATATGTAGGTGGAAAAAAAAGCTATATTCTTCATACGATCAAATTCTTTACAAACATATTCTTCCTAAAACAATGACAGTTGAATGCAGAAAGAACAACTTTCTATAATCCAGCTGGTGGAAGGGTTAAATTATACTTGCAAAGTAAAAAAAGTATTCCGGCTGATATGCACACAGAGAGGCAAGATTAATGAAATCAGTCTAGTGGTGGCTATGTCATTTTATTTTACAATATCTTTTTAAAATGTGACTTGTTAGTGAGGTTGGGGACAAGAAATCATATGACATGTTTAGGCATCATGAGCTTTTGTATGAAAATTGGAGTAATCAGTATTTGGGACAGTCAGTTTTTTTTCCAAATTGTGAATATATATTTATGTTGCAGCTTTGAGATTGCTCACAAAATTGAAGTGTGATGTTTAATGTCATATTCAGGGGTCATAAACTTTAAAAAAATTAAAAAATTGGCGAGACCGGTATGCAAATTAATCACTTCACATATGATATACAAGCTTAAAAAATTTTCATGGCTTTATTTTTATTTATCTATTATTTCAAGCTTCTTGGGTTCAAATATTAATTATCCTCAAAACTGCAATTCTAGTTTAGAAAATTATTTAATTGATAACATTTAAATTTCAAGAAACAGAATTTTGTTGATAAATGTGAGATGTTGAGTTAAGAAATTAATCAAAATTTGCAGAACTTTAATAAAATTACTCAAAGTTTGGAACACCATCTATTATCAATCTACAATTACTTTTTTCATGTTATATTATATATATTTAAAAAACTCAAACTCATGTATATTAATTAATCTCTAAAATTCTTTTAGAATTAAAAAAAAACACGAAACATAATAAAATACATTTCAAAATTAAACAAATATTTATATTTATATTATTTTTTGGAAACAAGATAATCTTTTTGGAATTACAAAATATTAAATGCCCAATTTCAATGATTTGAGATCAGTTATTTATCCCAAAAGACAGGGATGCAGTTAATTTTGGAATTTTAAATGACTGTAAATTGATTAACTAATTGAAAAGAAAATCGCGATTTTAAAAACTCTTTAGAATTTTAATAAATATTCTGCAATGCCCACTTTTGATTTTGTTTCTATCAATTGAACTTCTGGTTTTATTTAAATTAAAAGATGGCTATATTTTCAAGTAATATAATGGATTATTTAAAGTTAAATATAAGAATACATTTCAATGAAATTAAGAAAGGAAAAATTACCTAGGTGTTACTTCCACTTCCTCCTCTTCTTCTTCACCTTCAGTCTTTTTCACTTCTGGAGGCTTATCATGAGATGGAACTTTGTGCTGAGTAATTCTCATTCCACCAGCTTTCACTAGAAATTTAACATTACGTTAAGCAACAAATAATGATAAATTATATAATGAATTAATTATAAGGAAATTATATAATGTTAACTTCAAAATATTTCTTTTTTTTTTCTTTTTTAATGTGCTTTTATTTATACAAGGGAAGAAAGGCCCCAACCTTTTGGCAAATAGAAGAAACAAGGCTGTGGGCTTTTATCATAGACATATCAATACTCTCTGTTTAATTATGAATGACAAACAAGTTTTGGAAAAACTTCTATCAATACAACAAACCAAAGTAATATGCATTCACTCTGAAATACATTGAACAGAAATTTCTTGAATATTATCAAGGTACTAGAAAAATTTATGATCCAGAAATGACAAACCCTGTCATGCATGCAACAACTAAAATTCATAAGCATGTCCTATTCCTCCTTCTGTAGAATTTTCTTTTAACATGCATATAATATAAAGTATGAAACATTTAAACTTCCTATGATTGTCAGTTTATAAACATTATGTCTTTAAATTTATTATACATTTAAAATATTTTTATTTTACAAATAATAAAATTTGAAAAAATTCATTAAAAAAATAAAAATTTGTATTTCTGCGGCATGAAAATCATTTTTTTTAAACAAATAATACTAAAACTGGCATAACAATTAGGATCAAGTAGAGGGCTATATTTTATCTTTCTAATGGAACAATTGGAAATAAATTCTATTAATTAATTAAGTCAATTATTAAACATGCAAATTTTAATAGTTACATTACTTAAAAAATATTTTTCTGTTTTATAATATATAAATATTTAATACAAAAAAATGCAGTAATATTTTTTATACTTAAATTAA
Organism: Argiope aurantia; assembly: GCA_026543865.1. Lineage (NCBI taxonomy): Eukaryota > Metazoa > Arthropoda > Arachnida > Araneae > Araneidae > Argiope > Argiope aurantia. The sequence goes on from JAPMOR010028866.1 coordinate 174,667, forward strand.
TATAATAGAATAAATAAAGAGTCCTTTAGAAATTATTTAATTGATTTAAAATACATACTTAAATTATTACAAGAAAAGCATTATTCAAGTAAATAATTTTTTATATATTCAAATAATATAAAATATAAATTAAGCTAATAATTTGTATAGAAATATACTAGTACAATTTTAACATTTATTTGAAACTTTCATATTAAAATAAATGTACATTAGTGAAAACTACAAATTCTTAATCTCTGGAATATTCTTTTTAATTGATAGATATGTACAACATAACAAAATTAATTGGGGTCCAGCTCGATCAACTCAACATACTCTATAAACTTCACCATCTCAGATTTTCATAAAATTTGGTAGATGTATTGTTTATATATATGGAATAAATCCTTTTTCATTAAGATATGTGAACTTGACTTTGAATTACAGCTGTGTAAATGTTCAAAAATTTATGAAAAACCATAAATGGAAATTTTTTAATTGATCAAGAAGCTTTCTTAATTGAGTTAGAATATTGGTAAAGTGTTATTTTACACTTTACCAATTTTATGCTCTTTCTTTTGATATCCAATATGCTACAAATTAATATACAAAAAATTGTCAAATTTTAATATTTTTTTAAATTGGAAAGTTAAGAACTAGTTGTAACAGAGATAGGTCCTAACATCATAATATCCAAATTATGAAAAAGTTTTAAAAAATTTGTTATCAGTATTTCTACTAGACATGATTTTTATAATAGGCCCTGTTATGTCAGGATGATTATTAGAACTTTGGTTTTATGATTATCTTTGAAAAATAAAAGAAAGTTTACATTGAATTCTTTTCAAGAGGTAAAAGGAAACAGACTTGATTGTTGGATTCAAGTAGCAATATCTTAATATAGTATATAAGATAAAAATATTTTTTTGTACCATTCAATGTACAATAAGAATGAATTAAATGCTAAAAGCATATATTTTATTCTCCCAAAAACATAATTTTTATTTCTTTGTGGAGAAGTTTGTACTCCATTTTGGAGAAAACGCAGAAAAAAAATACTTTGTAAATTTTCATTTAAGATGTTTGATGTTTTCTTATTTCTAATACTAGAAATTGAACGAAACTCAGGATAAGTTGCAATATATTACAACTAAGAAAATTTAATTTTTGACTCGCGAAGTCTCGTGACTTTTTCAGGATTTCCACTCAAATCTCAAGGGGGGGGAGGGATTCTCTACATTTGCATTGTTTATATTTGTAATAAAGAGGGAAATGTGCAAAGAGCACTCATGTACTAGTTATAATGAAATAACAATACTGCATAATTAAACGAGTGGAAAAAGCAAGGTTCTTTTATAAAGCAGATTTAAACAAGATGCAATTTTTGAAATTGTAAAATGTTTAGACATACATTCAAATATATTTTAATAGTATTCTTCACAAATATAAAACCCTCAGTTAAAAAGGTGTCCCCATCCCACCCCAGTTTCGGTAGCTCAACTAGTAATCAAATAACTTGTATTCATTATTCCTATATGGGTATTTTTTCTCAACCTTAGATTTTAAGATCATTAAGTCCTTTCAAAAATAAAAGTTTTGGCTTCTTTGATTATAATTCTTTTGACAATGTTTTTAATTAAATGTTTAACAAAAATGAACAGATTTCCATATAAAAAAGGTGTGGTGAATAGCATATAAGCCAGTTAACAACTACGCTACGATCACTACAAAGGCACCATTGCTTCAGGTAATTGAATTTTTTTAAAGAAATGGCTAAAGAATATTAACAATATAAGAAAGGCTAAGTTGTTGTTATAAATTGTCAAAAACTTAAGTACTTTCGTAAACACTGATATTTTCTACCCAGTGGAAAGAAAATTTAATGAATATCCAGACCTAGAAATTTCTAGGATATGGCATATCTAGCAAGAATATCTTTAAATGTTGTATACATTGCTCTAGAAAAATATCTTCTTTCTATCAGTAGATTTATATTCATACTGATATGTTCAATAAATGTGTAGTCCACAAGTAATCTAAAATTCTAAATTTTTACGGTCTAAAATTTTAGTTATTTTAAAATAAAAATTCTTCTTTGATACATTTTAAAAATTTTAAATTTATATTTGGTTCATTCATACTAATTTGTGAAAATAGTATGGTCCTAACTTCATATAACCTCTATAAAATTCTCAAACAATTCTTGAGCAGAGGTACGTCTTGAAAATATTAAATTCCAATATTTTTTGGAAATTATTGGTTAATTTCCACCAATATATTACAATAAGATTACATTGTGTATTTTTGTGAAATGCAATTTAAGGCTTCATCGTGGCACATCGTAAATTTTTTTTATAGTTTAAAGATTTCTTAACAGATTATTGAAAAATTGAAGCTTATCCCTAACAAACAATGTACAACATTTTTATACAAGTTAAAGTAAATTTTTTGTCTATTTCACTATAACTGAAAACATGAAAATATTTGTAAAAAGATATACCACTGAATTGCATTAAAGGACAAATATGATTCAACAAGTTTTAATATCCATAAAAGTTTAGCTTTAAATGAGTTTTTGAGGTAAAAAGTGAGAAACTGGCTTATTTTCAGACAGCAAATTTGATGTTTTTGGATCATAACATCTTACTTATCAATACAAGTCCAAAATCTATTATGACTTTTTTGAACCAACACACAATTTTGTATGTTTTCCACTTTTGGCAAGACTAATAAGTGTCTGTTTTCCCATATTACTTAAGCTTTTTATCTTCTTATAAAGTGAGCAGTACATAGCAAGCAAATAGATTTTGGAGAATTTCTCTAATCCAATCAGTAAACTCAGGTTTGACATTTTCATCCATTCAATCCATGTTAAAAACAGATTTTGAGCAGCTCATTGTTTTTTAAAAAAAATTATACAACCTACTTTAAATAAGCTCACAATTTCTCAAAAAACCACTCAATAAATTCATGAGTGAGTGATTATATACCATTTCGATGCTTCCACAGATTGAATATTACTATTCCAGCCTAAGAAATTTATTCTATTCTCTCGCCACAATTACAGCACTCTTATGCATTCTCATCAGCTGCAATCTGCGAATCTCATGGAAAGAAAACGACTACTTCTAAAATCTAAATTATACTGATCTATACAGAAAAAAAGATGAGTTCCACAATCACACAGTTGTATTATTTTTGATGCTATGACTACTATCTTTTGTGCTTGCAATGTTCAAAGATTGGCACTTAGATGAGAAAAGAAAAGTAAGACACTTAAAATTCCCCCTATTTTACTGTTTTTATGGAAATTTTTTTAAAAAATCCTGTTTTTCAGATTATTTTTAAATTCCCTGCATTTTTCTAGCTAACCCAGCTTTCCAGATGCCATGGTAACCCTGTTTCTGCTTTAAATATTAATATGTACCCTTAAAAATCAGACCTCTCCCTAGAGATTCACCCTTGAAAGAATGTAAAACTCAATTAAGAAACATTACAAACAGGCCATTGCACCCTGCAATTCTGATGCATATAATGGATTTAATACTAAATTAACAAAATGCAAATTCAAAAAGTATTCGAATATGTATCATTTGCTTGCATTAACTGCAATTGTGATGCAGACTCTTACATTAATTAACTTAATAATGTTCATTTTACTGTAAACCACTTGATATCAGTTATCACTATGTTATCAAATGCCTTATTTCTTTTATAAAAGGATGATAAAAAGAAAATTTTAAATATTTTTGTTTTTATCGCTAAACTTTGACCCATATCTAATAAAGTCGCAACAGTTCACAAGATTAAAAAAAGAAAAATGTCTATATAAATGGCATATCATAAAATTCTTTGAAAATCATTCAGGGTAAGAAATTGTTGATTTAATCTGAATTGGCCTAATGCAATGGCCTAAACAAGCTTTAATCTTATTGACTTCATAATCAAAATAAAATATAATTCATTTTTAAATACTCTAATGCTAAGCCCAATTAACTCATTGTAAATAATAATCTAAGACAGGTGATAAAATAGACATCTTCAAATACTTAAGTAACCATTATTTATTTTGATTTACAATTTTGCCATAATCTAAATAACTTATAAAGCCTATAAACGGCTATCTCATTTTCTTTATTATTAACTTTTATTATTTTTTTACATGCATGTCGCTACCAACTATAATTTTTTAAAAACTTTTTCATCGATTTTATAAAAAAAAAATGAATGAACTTATAATAACTGCTTCACAGCAACTTAGAAAAAACATGGAAGTATCCAAATTTTTAGCACCAAAATGTTTTTTATCCAAAACTTGTAAGCAAAAAGAATTTATAGAGAAAAATGCATAATTCAGCATGTATTCAGTATTAAAGTGATATTTAAAATGTTTGCTAATTAATACATTTATAAAAAGAACAGTAATGATATTTTACAAAAATTTATTTATATTTCAATTTATCATTAGATTTTATGGGAAACAGGGATATTATTTGTTTATTTGCTCGAAAAATTGCACTTTTTCTATGCTAATTATTAAAAGTTCATGAAATGGTGTACAAATGATGAAAATGAATGTAATTTTATAAACTCAAGAGATACAAAATAAGAATTCAAAATATTTATCAGAAGAAATGCATCAGCAGAAGAGCATGCATAAAATAATTAGAGTAAGAAATGATCAAATAACTCGACAGCAAGCAAAAAAAATGTTTTGTGCAGTTTTTTTCTTTATATCAAGAATATAAAAGAAAATTGAAAATACATTGTTAAAATTTAAGATTTTCTTTAAACAAAATTGCAAAAAAAATGAATAATAAGAATGTTGCTTAAAAAACGATGTATCAAGAAAGAATTTTATAGTTTAAAGTCCAGTTTGCATACTTGAGTCTTCCAAAGACAACTGAACATAAACCATGTTAAAATTCAGAATATTATACAATACCTGCAGGAGGATGACCTGCTTTTAATTCACTGCTAGAATCGGGAGAAGACATTTTTCAAATAAAATGTTGTTTAATCGCAAAATTTAGTTTTCAAATACCATGCCACGTATAAACTATACGCACATCTATCACCTTTGCACAATACACACAAATTTTAATAGCGGTTGCAGTTTATGCGGAGATTTAAATATTGGAATGTTTTTATTTTTGTTTACGTAATAAGTAGAGGTATTTTATTTTCAGCAAATGAAATCGGCTTTACTTCTGTGACGTCAAACCTTCTGAAAAGAATCTGGTGACTAGAATATAACGAGCACGTGATCTTTACTCGAAAATCTACTTTTCCGCGGTTTCCGCTCGAGCTTAAATAGAATGAATTTAAATTCGTTAAAATTGATTTGAATGAAAATATTTGCTATAATAACTTTATATAATCTTTGCTATAATTATTATATTCACTGACAGAAAAACAGAACAGCAAATTAATGCTGTAAAACAAACAAAAGAAAAACTGTTATTTAAAAAAGTAGACAAAAGTACAAAATTAGTTTAGCAAGGGATGGGGTCATCAAATAAGCAAATTAGATTAACTAGGAGGCCACAAGCCCTATATATATTTTTATGATATTTTTAAGAAAATGCCATTTAGTGCTTTTGTTTGAATCAGATGGGTAATATATTATTATTGCATACTGAAAATGATTTCCACATGCGTTGCATTCAATAAGTACTATAAATGCATGTATATACGTTTTTTTTCTCTGCAAACTTTAAGTTAATTTTAAAATTTCATAATATTCTGCTTTACGCTTTTCTGTATTTTTATTTTCTTTTGGAGAGGAGAAATGGGAAGAAAACGCACTTTTTCATTCTCAATAAATAGAGTGTCATTTTATAAGTATTGTTTTGCACTAAATTTCATGAAATATGATTTATATTACAAAAGTTTTACAGGTTATGAAGACAGTTTTTTGATGGAAGAAAAATTACACTAAGATACATTTTCTTGATTAATTATTAGTTATTACACGGGTATTCCTGAATATTCTGGATAGAGAAGTATCTCATTGTATAGAAACGAAATTTTTAATGTTACCATATAGTATTTACATATGAGTGTGCTACAAATTTATTTCCAATGACTTTCATTAGTAAATCTGTGGCAATCCTATCCGACAGATGTTGTTAACAGTATTACAGCCTGCCTAGATGTGTACATCTTTTAATTTTGTTAATAACTAAATTAAATCAAGATTTTTCTCTCCCGTGATTTATTTATTAAGGTAAGAACAGGTGGGTTAGCTTTAAAAAAATTTTAAAGCTATTTTGAATTATATATGTCTGTAATCAGTAATCCATTCCCGTTTTCTTTTTACCGAAAAATTAAAGAACACCTATAAATAAAGAAGTTTTCTTTGAAGAATGAAATTCTTTATTGCATTTTGATTTTCTAGTATGGGAATGCTAACAATTAATTAAAAGTACAGATTAATTTGATAACAACTATATTCGAACTTGATTCGAAAATCAAAACACTAAACGGCACCTTGATAATCTTTAACAGATATTTAGTATGCTTTCATTGAAAGAAATCTGTCACAGTCAATAAGTGAGTTTTAAATAATGTTTCTCAAGAAATATTATAACGACTTTCTGCAATTATATTAGCACATAGAGTTCCATTAAGAAAATGAAATTGCTCGAATTTCATAAGAATGCAAAAAATTTTAAAGCACAGAAAGTTTATCCCTATACATTAACATCAATTCAAATGTAACAAGCTAACTTCGATACCGTCATTTAATTTTAAATTAATGGATTTGAATTATTAAAAAAATTAATTTGATAAAACTCCTTTTACTGCTTTCTCATATAAAGTTTTTAACATAGTTTCTTTACTTATTTGCATATTGTAGAGTTGAATTTGAATACAAGTAAAAATATATTTTTAAATTTGCATTAGTTTACATTTTATAATGAATTTTACTTCATAAACTTTTGAATTCACACCTTAAAGCAAAGCAATAACTTCATTTTTATATAACTTCATTTTTATGTTTGTGTTAAATTATAATTATTACTGCATTTATGTTTCCCCCTTTTAATAGCTTAAATTTCAACATAAAGAGCAAAACTGGCTTTCCAGTTACGCAACTCAGGTACAAAAATAAAATCAATTTAGGGAATGAGGCATAGCAAATGGGAAGAGAATGATTCGCTAAATGTAAATTATTTTAAAATATTGATAAGTTATTCAACAAATTATCTCTAAGGGTTTGGAAATTTATTTGCTGATCCAAACACATCACATGTTTAATCACAACAGAATGCACTTACGAAATATATAGTAAATAATATTACAATATTCTTGATGAGATGCTTCAACTTAATACAATCTAAAAATTTAAATTTATTTAATCTCTGTAGTAAATTTGTCCTGTAACGAATTTTAAGAAGGATGATAAAGAATTCATATTTTACAACTACATCTCACAATTTTTACTTTTACAAATCCCGATTTTAGAGAGCAAATATTCATAATGTATCCGAACCATAGTCAACTCTTATCATTCAGTTGCTGTGTTTTTATGTTTACAAAATACTTCAAGAAGTGCGTAAATGGAAGAATTTTATTTTAAAAAAAGCATCGTTTTGTAGAATACGTTGTGATTTATTTCCTGTTAAATTATATATAATTAAATTATTAACATATTTTAGCAAGTTTTTTAAAGTACTTAATATTTTGAACATGCACTTTGAGTTATTTTAAAATTAAATGTCCAGAGTTTTTAAATTCGTAATATTTTTTTAAAAAATCTTGTAAGGTTCAAAGCTATTATTACTTTACAATTTCAAAAAACATTTTTTAAATTTTAGAATTTTTCAAATTTTAATTATTTAATATGTTTTTGAATGTATTTAGTTTTTACAACTTTTATTCTTTTATTTTTTTATGCTCATTTTGTGTATAGTAACGTTATAGTTGGAATCTTTTTTTCTATAGTATGATTTTTTTTCCTTGCAGTAATCTACAATAACTATCTATAAATTTTAGTCAGAGGAGATTATTTAATTCCAATAGTAATAAAAGTTTATCCTTACTGCTAATAAAATAGAGTATATGTGTACATTCATTCTGTTTGTTCTCTAATGAATATATGACAGGATGTAAAGTATTTAAACGACGCACCATTATACTGTGAAAAAAGAGAAAAGTTTTAAAACATTTAATTCATTGGAAATTAAACAACACTTTTGTGTCTTTTATTGATAATATCTGGAAATATTAACACCAAAAATGCTATTAGGCCCGTTTTAATTCTTTGCATTCGGAAAAGTATTTCGATGCATAATTATTCACCTAATACAAAGACTTGTTTATTGCTCTAAGAAATAAATATATATAATTGTTTTAAGTTAAATTCTCCCGTTTAATTGACTTACATTTTCTTACTACTATGCAGATATTTTTAACAATCAAAATTAAATAAATAAAACGTCAAAATGATGAACGGTCTTCAAGGGTGAGCGAGAGTTCAAAGGATTAAAATAAACAAATTACATTTTTATTTTAATAATCCTGCATATTTTCTCTTTATTTTGACAATTATTTTTAAAAATACTTTTGCATATAGCTTGTACAGATAATTTCATTATTGAAATGATATTGAAACATTTTTCATTTTTCCACAAATTTTAAACACACATTTTCTTTCATTGTAAAAACTTAAGGAATCTGATTATATTTATTTTCTTACATTCTTCAGTGGAATCTTTATTTATTATTATTATTATTATTATTATTTTGTATGTGTGTATGAAATCTTTTAACACGTCCACTATCATGATTTATAGCTTTAATTCACATCTTCCATATAATTAGATGACTGCGTTTTGCTGCCTATTAAGTATAGTAAAGATAATGTCTCCAAATTAGGCAGTTGCTCAAGAAAATAGTAACAGCATCAGCCAAAATGTTCCAAAACGCTTTTTAAGATATTGTAGCGAAACTTACCTTTCAAGTGTGAAACTATGGCGCAATCGGTGGTATGGTAAGCTTACAAATTTTTGCGCTTATGTTGTTGCTTTTCGTTTCTTTCTTCTAAATTATTTATTCAGATTATAATTAGTATTAACTCTAATTATATTTGTTATCTAATTATCTTTGTTTGCAGCTATATCTCATCTCTAAAAGTACTTCAAATTTTTGTTTACTGTTTATAATGATATGTAAGATTGAATTCTACTTGATATAAACTCTCAAGTTTAAGTTAAGAGAGCTGTATTTTCCTTCTAGCTTAATTTACAAGATTCTTTAGCTACTTTTATCTATGCTGCAACATTGAGTAATGCTTCCGGAATGCTGAAAGATTCTAACTGCTATTCTTTAATTTCGTTTTATCATCTGTTTCAATCCAGTTTACACGTCGTGAGATACGCTCATACCACACAAGTAAAATATATGGCGCTATGTTGCTGGGTTGAAAAGGAGCCTCAAACAGTTCGTTTAAAGTATAATATTTGGCAAATAAATAAATTTGGAAAAAAAATTAATTCTCTAAATTACGAGAGGTTAGGTTTAGTTAAGTTATATTAACGTCTTGTTTTCAAAGCAGCGTTAAGGCTATTTTAGGAAGCACTGTAACTTTCAATCCCTGGTCAGATGACGAAGACGATATATCAGTTGGCACCCCCTCTTCAATCTTCCATGCTACACCAACGGGAGGACGTTTTGCCCCGATGGATTGGGCGTGCACTAGCCCTGCTTACACATCTGTTCTTTGATGGAGTCGGGTCTCGAACCTAAAACCCTCCAGCTCCGAAGCCACGACCTTATCATCAGGCCACTGCGGCCCTTATGAAAGGTTAAGAAAATAGTACTTATTTAAGTGTAATTGTTCAGGTACCTATTTTTTTCATTATGCTCACTTAATTATTACATTATTTATAAACACCAAGAGTTTGCTTATGATTAAAATTGTGTAAATAGTTGGATGTTTTTATTAAATTAGAATTGAGGCATTCAACTTTTCATAACTCAGTCAGTTTTAATTGAAAAAGGATGAGCTTTTATTATTTAAAATATTAGTGTCTATTTAGTGAATTTATAGTCTATATTAGTGAATATTTTATTAAATACTAGCCGCCTTTGGCGACCAGCCGATTCGCCAGTATTACCGCTCGCTACAATTTTCAATTAAATATTTTAAGTAACTGGTCTCTTAATAGATTCTCAAACAAAACATTTTTAATCTTCAAATTTTGATAGCCATACCAAATTTATGCTGTTTAGATCGTTTCGTTCAATTTACTATATATATTTTGCTAATTGGTTGTCATTTCCTTCAAAACTTCAACTTTAATTTAAATTGTAAATGATGAAATTGCAATTAATATTAAGATATTTTTAAATAAAACCAAGCGTTTTATTTTATTTATCATCTTTATTGTTATTTATTAATTATTATTATTATTGAATGTGAGTATTGCAAACAGAATCGCTCGGTATTTAAGTCTTATGTTAACTACAAAATATTTTTCATAATTTATGTAATATCTCAAAGAATAATTCAACAAAAATTTCTGAGATTCAGTATAAAATTCAGTTTTTAGTTTTACTTTCAAACGGATTGAAATGAAATCAATAATAATATTTTGTTCCTGCCTATAAATATATTTCAAAAATTATGAAGTCATACCTTAATGCAGTAAGGTATCATATTCTGATAAATATTCTGGACACACCAAATTTTAAATAAATGAATGAATGTTTCTATTTTCTACGATCAACTAAGACTTATTTATGAAGTTTTAAATGTTAAAAATTTAGAAAAACTCACCATTTTCATAATCTTAGGCCAATTAATCTTGAGAAACCTGCGCGCTGATTGGCGTATTTTCTTTGAAGCGATCGATGGAAAATCTAAAATTATCCTTTTTTTATTGAATAGTGATATTCAAATCTTCATAAATCAGTCAGTTTAAGTGATTGGAAATTAACTCTTAAAAGTCAGTGATTTAGTTGATTGGAAATTAACTCTATTACCACCATAAAATCTGTACTTTCTCTTGTGATGTATGCATTCTCCTTAATATCCGCTCGAATAAAACATCACATACAAAAGTACTACATAGAACAAACACATCAAAAGTAAACATAACATTTCAATAGTTGCCAAAAACAAAAGAGAGAAAAATGCAATTAATAAGCAGACGATATTTAGAAAAGTACAGATATTTAGACTGGAAAATGAAATTATCTGAAATTAAAAACACGCGCAGACGATATTTACAAAAGTAAAAATATTCAAACCTGAAAAGGAAAATATATGAGTTATTCTATCAATAAATGTCATAATTTTGTTTACATCTTCATTATTTTATGAGTCATTAAATATCAAAATGGATCCGGGACTGAATAAACACCTTGTATAGAGAGTGTAAAAGATCATAAAATAATTTTTCTTGAATTTATTTTTTAGAAAAAATAATATTTCATATTTGTTTCATTTCCTACAGACACGTGCCGAAAATTATATTTTTGCAGATTTCATTTCCAAAAAGATTTAATTTATTTTCGTTAGAGCTTTAATCAATGTGATGGCAACACTTTGAAAAAAGCTATTTTTTTCCCATGAATGCGAAACGTGCTTAATCTTAATTTTTATTTTTGACGAAAAAAATTATTGAAAAACATAGTTAAAATATTTATTTAAAAATTCATTAAAAATAGAAATTTAATTTTAAGATTAAAACAGTAGTATCATTTAAAAGATAAATTTTTTATCTTTAACTTCATGTAAAAATCTTATTTTAATATTTACTTCATGTAAAAATAAAAATTTTTTAATATTTTCGGCAGTTATAGCAGAAACACGTCAAAATTTCGCTTAATTTTAAAATAAATAAAATTATATTTAAAAATTCGAAAAAATAACCCCCTGGTGCACATTCCCGTCCTCCAAGGTATACACGTGCCAAATTTGGTAGCTGTAGGTTGAATGGTCTGGCCTGTAGAGCGCCAACACACACACACACACACACACGCATTGAGCTTTATTATAAGTATAGATATAGATATAGATTGCACTCAAAGCAGGAAATCTGTAAAAAAATTTAAAATTTATAATTCATTAGATTATTTATTCTTTCAAACTGCATAAAATATAATTATTTATTTTATTTAAACCATTTTTTTAGCAGTCTATTACTATATGTTTACAAATTAGCTGTTGGGCCCTGATTAGAGTACATATCCTATACATATTAAACTATGAATGTCTTAAATAAAGCTGAAATATTTAATAGATAATATAGCTATTTCAAAACATTGCAAAATTTTTTTTTCACCCATTCCTTTTTTAAGAAAATGTCACATTTCATACTTATTCCATTTTATACAGAAACATGCTGAAAATAATATTACTGAAAATTAAACCAAGAAAGATGTAAACTTATTTTTTCAAATTTGAACTTTTGTCAGTGTGATGGCAAGACGTTGATAAAAGCTAATTTTTTCCCATGCAGATTCAAATGTTCGTGCTCGAGCAGATTAAATTTTATTTTTATTTTGCGAGAAATAAATTGTTGAAAAATATGGTTAAAATATATATATATTTTTTAAATGAATTAACAATAGAAATTTAATTTATAGGTTAAAACATAGCATTAAAAAGATCATTTTTGAACTTAATGCAAAATAATTTTTGTGGAATATTTTCAGAATTAACGTGAAAAAACACCGAAATGTTGCTTAATTTTCAATTAATCAAAATTCTAATTAAAAAAAATAGTTCCGAGGTGCACACTTCTGACCTCCAATGTGTACACGCGCCAAATTTGGTAGTTGTAAGTCAAACAGTCTGGCCTTTACAGCGCCAACACACACATACAAAGCTTTATTGACAGAAAATGCAGCATACACAACTACAGCATTGTAATCTTATAACAAAATGCTTTGTGGTACATATAATTTATGCAATATATCAAAGAATTATTCTATAAAACTTTTATATAATTATAATAATATATATATATTCATATATAATTATATATATAATATAATATAATTTTTTTTTACTTTGAGAAGGATTTAAATGTGGTAAATAATATTTTATTTTATTTCAATCAATAAATATTCCTTTGAAAACAGTTATGAAGTCTAAGTTTTATACAGTCCTTCGATCCTGTAAATCATAATCAGTAAAATTATCTTGACAATCTAACATTTCTAACTTTTGCAAGCTAACCTTACCGAGTTATAAAGCTTGGAATATGAATTTTTAGGACAATAAGTAATCTCATTATTTTAGACAATTAACCTCAGGGAAAATCCAAGCGCTGATTGGTTATTTTCTTAATGACAGTCGATGTAGAAATCTAAAATCGCGCGTTGTTATAGAATTGTGGCCTTTAAATTTTCATAACTCAGTCAGTTTTAGTTGAAAAAGAGTGAACTTTTATTATTTAAAATATTAGTGTCTGTTTAGTGAATTTTAGTCTTTATTAGTGAAAATTTTATTAAATATGACATCCAGAACAGAGAATCTGTAAAAAAATTAAAATTCCTAATTCATTAGAACATTTATCGATTCGAACGGCATAAATATGATTATTTATTTCATTTAAACCATTTTTTAGCAGATATATGTCTGTAACTAAATGTTTACAAATTATCTGTTGTGCCGTGATTAGAGTATATATCCTGTACATATTAAATTATGTATGCATTAAATAAAACTGAAATATTTAATTGATAATATAGCTATTTTGAAACGTCACAAAAAACTTTCATCCATTCATTATTTTTAAAGAAAACATCGCATTTCATATTTAATCCATTTTATACAGCCACATGTTGAAAGTAATATTACTGAAAATTAACCAAGAAAGATGTAAACTTATTTTTTTTTAATTTGAACTTTTGTTAATATGATGGCAACACGTTAATAAAAGCTAATTTTTTCCCATGCTGATTAAAATGATCGTGACCGAGCAAATTAAATTTTATTTTTATTTTGCGCAAAATTTTTAAAAAATATGGTTAAAATATTTTTAAAAATTTTACTAACAATAAAAACTTAATTTATAAATTAAAACATATCATTAAAAAGATAATTTTTTTGAACTTTAACTTGATGTAAAAATCGTTTTTGTGGGATATTTTTGGAAATACCTTGAAAACACACCAACATTTTGCTTAATATTCAATTAATCAAAATTCAAATTAAATTTTAAAGAAATAGCTCCGAGGTGCACATTTCCGTCCTCCAATATATAATATATTGTTACAAACCTGCAATTCGGCTTCCCAGCAAAGTTTGTTCCATCAACAGAAAGAAAGTTTTACAGTCATCTGAATGGGACGGAGTCCAGGTGGCGCGTTGGGAGTACCAGAGCTTGGCGACAAACTTGGCGGCCATTTGGCGATTTGGCGACGAATTTGGTGACTTTGGCGCCAAAATAGATAATATCCGAAACTTCGAGAATTTTCCCGATCCGTCCAGTAGGAACCGAGATACACCTCGAACGTTCCTGATTGGTTGAGAGGCTTCTAGCCCCGCCCCCCGAGACCTATAAAAGGAAACAGCCGCAGCTGCCAAAAGAAGGTAGACGACAGGAGGAGTCCGAGTTCGAGAGCAACTGAGTCGGAGTAGTCGAAGACAGAGTGGACGGAGTCAGTCGAAGAAGAGTAGTCGAAATCAACGGAGCGGAGTAGTCGTAAGCGACGGAGTCAAACTAGTGCTGAACGGAGCTGTGCGCTACGGTCTGCAATAGATTCTGGTTGTATGCTGTTGTATGCTACACGTCTCGGTTGAAGATAATCGTCTTCTGTGCTGTATATAGTTGTCGTTTTTGTGCTGTCCTGTGTGTCTTCGTGTAAATAAACGTCGTTGTTTTTATTCTACTTCTGCCTGCTGATTGAGCGTTCTCCACACCATATAACTTCCATTATCCAAACGAACCCCGGTAAAAATTTTGTAACAATATATATGCCAAATTTGGTAACTGCAGGTCAAATCGTCTGGCCTGTAGAGTGCCAACACACACACACACACACACACACACACACACACACACACACACACA